>CM051237.1:142538687-142851187 GCA_027917425.1 Gastrophryne carolinensis
TCAGTGGCAACATTTTTGTTTAAAAAATAAATAAATAACACTACTCGGTGGACGGTTTGTGGCGAGTGAGGGTCGCTGTTTAACACAATGCACAGTGTGCAGTAGATATACTTAAATGAACCAGCTGCTGTAGAATCAATGCGCTCAACTCTATTCAGTTATGCATTCAGTTTAAGCAAGTTGAATGGTACAGAGTGGGCCACTGGTTGCATCCCCACTCACCTCCAGGTGCCTTGCCCAGGCCGGCCAATCACAAATGACTGCCCTGTTTATGCGTCTAGCCAAAGGTATAGCGGGGCCATGACCTGTGCATGCACCATTGGAACAAAGTTAGGTGGGATTGGAATGCCACAGGAAGTAGAAATTGGACAGCCATATGGGCTATCCCCAGACAACTCCCTATGCAATGGACGGACAATGCAAGGTATAAAACATTTGTGTTTGATTAGGGTCCCCAGACACAACTTTGCATGATGCTCCAAAAGTGATAAGCCCGTCCCAACTTGAAGGCGGGAATTGCACTGTCTGCTCCAGAATGAAACTGAACCTAATGGAATCAAGCTTGTGAGCTGGTAGATGAGTTCAGGCAAAGTAACTAGATGGTAAACATTAGGACTTTGTAACAGTTTTCTTATATTTGCCAGTTTACACCTAAAATGACCAAGCATCCCACTCTCGATGAGACAGTGCCACTTTGAGGCATTTTTTCCCACTGAAAAACTCAAAAGAACAAAAAATCTGGAGTCAATTAAAGTAATCCTACTGTATACCCAAAATGAAGTTTATGTAGTCACCTTGTATCCCAGCTCAGTGCCCTAAAACATCCTGAGTTTCTTTTATTTTACTAAAGCCTTTGCACAATATTTATAAAAACACTAACTGGGTGTAGTATGATGTCTGAATGGTGACCATATGGATTCCAGGTTTTGCAGCCTTTGCCGGCAGAAGCAGATGCAGCAAAGGACCCGAAGAGGCGCAAGAGCAGCAGGAGGATGCCACCCGGTTCTAGATGATGATTGGGGATGTAAGTATAGTGTAAATTAAGGCTAATAAAATGCTTTTGTGTTATTTTTTTACTTTTACTACTTTGAACTAGTAAGGGGTCCAGGGGCCCCATATAGTAGTTCAAAGGTTAGGGGGACAGTAAGTTACCTGCCAGCACGGCGGGTGACCTGCTGTTAGCCCCCCATTACCCCCAAAGCCCAAAAAGGTACAAAAGAGCCTGATGCCCATCAGCACGAGCCCGCTGCTCACCCCTGGGAGAGCACTGAACCCGCTGCAGGGCATAGAGGCTGGTGTTGCTGGAGGTTGATATGGGTGGAGGCCTACCGTTGCGGATGAGGATCCGAGCCCCTATGCCTGGTGTGCCAGCTGGTAGGCTTGGAGAGGGGGGACCTCACGTCATGTCTTTTTAAATAGAAAACACAAAATGTAGATGCAAAAAAAAAGCATAGAAAAAATAGCAAACATAGCTGAAAAACACAAATTCCTACTGCAAGCCCTTAACACAAAACATATGACACAAACGCGACCTGTGAATGTAGCCTTAGACAAATCTGGCATTTCACTGGTGGCTTACCTTGCCCTATACCTTGCCCCATATTGAGGGAGAACCATCACCCATCCACACTCACTCTTTTACAAGACATATATGTAAACGGGCACATTTTCCAACTATCTGTCATTCATCTTGATTGATAGTAGATTAGCAGATGCTGTGACATCAAAGTGCATTACCAGGAGGCTTAAATATATTCTGGCCATGAAAGAACCAAGAAATCCTAATGAATGGCCTTAACAGTTCCACGGCTTCTTGTCTAAATTGTCTTGTTAGTGTGTGTGTGTGTGTGTCTTTAGGACTCATTTTCCCTGCCATTCACCCTTCAGTGAATTATTTAGAACACCAAAATACAAACATAAAAAGTGGAGAAACACAAAGCACACATGTAATGCTACAACAAGTCACCTCTGTTAAAGCAGGGGTCCCCCAACCTGTAGCTGAGGAGCCACGTGTGTGTGTCAGGCAGCCCATATCAGTATAATTGTATAGTGATAAACTAGTAGGTGGCACCAACCAACAGTATAGACTTGTGGTGCACTGCCCCTGAAAAGCTCTCTTAATACCAGTGATAAATCCCAAATTGGGGGTTACCTCTCTCCCCCCGTGAAGAGCCTTGGGGGCTCACAATTGCACTCACCACATTTGTAATGTAATCATATAATTTTTATTATGGCAGCTGTTTGTTTTTGGGGAGGCCGATTCATTAATAGCGGCAGGTAGCGACAGTTGAGCGACTGTAGCAGTATTTTCACAGCGCCCGCTAGTAATCGCTGTGCTTGGCCGTTGTTCGGTTGTTGATAGCGAGTCGGTGTGCAGTAATGTTGAATACGGGGTGACGAGTCACTATTTGACAGGTTCCGCGATGTATGGGTGCGCATGATAGCGACTGGTCAGAGCGACCGGCTCCCACCATATTCATCAAAAAATCACGCTCAAAAAATTCTTGCGCTGTGAAATGCATGTTTAAACCGGCCGCTCACCAGTCGCTACCTGTCGCTATTCCTTCATAAATAAGGGCCAAAGTGTATTACATAGTACTTCTTGTGCCATTTGAAGAAATAGGGCAGATATGGTGAGTACTGACGGGTAATACTCACCTTTCCAGTAACCCAGTCCCGCGCCGTGCTGGCGTTCAGCCGGGCGCATGCGCCTGCCTGACCTGCGATTGCGGGGGGTTGGGTGGCGCTGTGCCTGGCTCACAGGATACACATCAGCGGATCCGGCCGGAGTGCGCCAGTTCGCGGAGACGTTCAGCCGAGCGGGGGAACGGCTGGGTATAAAAGGGGAATATGGGGCTCCCTCCCGCTACTTACTTACTGATGCCTTGAAAAAGAGACCCGGGGGAGGTCTCGGAACATGTGGGTTTCTTCTGCCGCGGGGTTGCCATTCTCTATATAGTAAGGAACAAACTTTTTGTGTTGTTTTGTGTTTTACCTCTTTTGCACTGTACGCTGAGATCTTGGATCAAAATTTTACACACTGTTGTTGGATATTGATGCACTTTCTTTTTGGCACATGCACTTTAAATAATCAGGAATCAATTAGTGAAGATTAATTATATTATATGTCTTGTGATAGTAGTGTATAGAATGGCTCCCCCTTGTGGCGCATTATGTAAGCAAATTTGCTGCAATTAAAAAATAATAAAAATTATATGATTACATTACAAATGTGGTGAGTGCAATTGTGAGACCCCAAGGCTCTTCACGGGGGAGAGAGGTAACCCCCAATTTGGCATTATAATTGTATAGTGGGTGGGAAACACTACAGGAGGGGAGACAGCGAGTTATACACAGATCAATCTATTCTCATTCAGCTTTCTCGCTAGAACACAACTACACTGTTGATGTTGTCACAGCTGTGGGAAGCACAGGGGACACAAGTTGGAACATTGAGTATGGTAAGTCATCATGCTCCTCTGCTTGCCCAAGTATGCCTTTTAAGCTCTTTGGGGCCGCGGAATCTGCTTGCAAGTATTTCATGGGGTTGAGAAATTTGTGTGTGCACTCTGCTTTTCTATTTTTGGGGGGCTGGTGGAGCCTCCCACTCTGCACATGCTGTTGTGGACTCCAAAGGGGATATGCATGCACTCTATTAATTCATGCTTTGGGATGAGAGGGGATCCAAACACTCTGCTTCGCTGCCCATGTGGCTGCAATCAATCATCAATGTGGCTCCCAACTACCACTCAGCGCAAACTGTTGCTCTCTTGGTAAGAAAGGTTGGGGAGCCCTGTGATAAAGAGGGACATGCTGAATATTTGGTGAAGCCAGTGTGACTTGCAGTGTGCAATGGGGGATTGCATCCTGCATCCCTGGAAGCTTATTTACGTTTAGACACAAAAAAATGCCAATAAAATGAGCATGCCCTCCTAGGAGTAGGTTTCAAATTCAAAGTTGCTGACCACCAAATAAATTAAAGGATACAATTACAGTGCATATGACACATTCTGCAAATTCTAGTACAAAAGAAAATATTATTCGTTTTCTGTAATCATTGCAGGTAAAGGGTAACTTAGGCTGTGTTTTGCTATCCTCATGCTGGCTGTCAGGGAATGCCTTCATTCAACATGCTTTATATTTCTCAATGACTCCCAGTCAACTCTGAATCCTCATCTATGATCTACTCAGCTGCAGCTGAGGACACATCCATGCATGTTTCAATGCCTCAGTCGCCCTCACTTTGGGGACCCTGAACAATGTGGAAATGACATACAAAGAGCAATATGGTGTAATTATACCTGTGTGAAGGACTTTTGGTGGTTTCAATCCAGTGTGTGGATAAGCACACATCTATCCTAAGATAAAGAGTACATACAGTATACACATAAGGGCAGACTAGATGGAGTGTATGCTCTCCTTCTGCCGTCAACCTTCTATGCTTCTATGTTTCTATGTTTCTATGCTCTACATAAAGGCTGATTGTGTAATTAAAGAATATAATGCATAAAGTCTGCTAAGATCATATAATACATGCATATTATCATACCCTGATGCTAAGGATTAGGAACACAGTGCGGATTATAGTCCCCTCTACCTTCAGCTCACGTACTTCATACAAGCAAACCACAATGTCATATGTAAAATTATCAGAGCAGATAAATATGGTGCACAACAGAATCCAAGGCCATCTGATCAGTTATTTCTCCTATGGGGTCACTACATGCTTTGAACTGAACTCTAGTATCCTGGCCAGCATTGATGAATGTGATGTATGTTGGGCGCTCTAACACCAGTACAGCGCTGCAGGGAGCGAAAGGTAGCGCTAACGCAGTGCGACCGACTCTCAGCGACTCACACCATATTCAACAAAAAAACAGACTCACAGAGCATAGGCAGTCTGGATCTGGTCGCTAGAGACGCTGTGTGATTAAAGCCTGTTTTTGAACACATATCCACCAGTAACAAAGTGAAAACACATGGAATTACATTGCTGTAACATTGTGACATTAACACGTTAAAGTGGACCAACACCCAGGGGGGATCGGCCCGGGAATCTATAAGGTTCCCGGGCCGATCAGATCCCTCCCCGCAGGGCATCCGAAATCGGGATGTCCCGCGGGGTGAAACCCCCCAGGAAGCCCACAATCCTACCTTTTCCACGTTCCAGCGGCACATGCCCGTCCGCCGCTGCCGCCTCCCGCGCGTCCCTCTAGCAGGGCGCGCTCCCGCACCGGCCATTTGTGAATGCCCGGCGCGGGTGCGCTCCCTGTAAGAGGGACGCGCGGGAGGCGGCGGCGGACGCGCTCTGCTTGTCCGGCGCTGCCTCTCGCTTGTCCGTCAGCGGGGATTGGCTGCAGCGGTCACGTGGGAGCGGGGTGAGGTGAGTTTTCAGGGCTTTCTGGGGGGTTTCACACAGCGGGGCACCCCCGATCGGGGTGCCCCACCGAAGTGGACCAGATCTCAGGATAGTCAAAATCCTGGGTGTTGGTCCACTTTAATGCCAGACCTGTAATGACAATTCTGCATAAAAATATAAAAAATCAAAAAAAGTTTTCAAAAATGACTTTTTCTAGGGCAGGAGAGGTCACACAATTATTTGAGAGAAAAAATAAAAACAAAAAACCCTGTTTAAACAGAAGAAAAGGAACGTCTATTGAAATGTATGGGAGAGCGACAAGTAATACCTGGCGCTCTGGAAGCTAGAGCTCCGGTGCTATACGCTGAGCCGCCTGTAATGATGAATCGTACACTACATTGCGCTGTTAGAGTCGCTCACCAGAATCACCTTCATAAATGTAGTATTGTGTACAGCGCCCAGCGTTCACCAGACGCTGCCTGTCGCTACCAGGCACTACCTGCCGCTATCCCTTGAGGAATAAACCCCTTAGAATAACATAACACAACAAAGTACAAATGAGCCAAAGAAGCATGGTTTTTTTCCTGTGGAACATTAACAGGTAGTCATAGCTGGTATTACAATGTGCAAGAATTTTGGTGGTTATCAGCTGTATATTTGCCTTCCTGCCTCTGACTCAGTATTACGATATATATATATATATATATATTACGATATATATGTGTTCTTATTGCACATTGGTATTTTGTAATAAAACATTGTCATGATTTCTGCAGTTGTGGCACATGCTGATGGCTGTTTAGCTGTTTATTTTGACACATGTAGAAGTGGGGCTTGTTCTCACACAAAGTTCCAGTAAGTCATAAAAAGAAAAATAACATTATGCATGTCATATGTATAATATAAGCACAGAAATAGGACCTATACCTAAATGCAAGGGCATCTGGTAGGTCATTCTCTCATTTGGGGCTAGTTACTACCAGGGGCACGTGCCCTGGGTGCAGCAGGTCAGGGGGGTGCCAAAGGGGAGCCTGAGAACAGGTGGGGGTGCCATTTCGAATCTTTGCCCCAGGTGCCAGGAAGCCTAGCTACTCCCCTGGCTACTACTGCATGCTTTGACTTCACTGTATTTGAAAAAACCTGTAATCTGTATTTTCTCTGCATTACTGTCCTCTATTCATTCAGTTGGATTAAAGGGATATTCTAGGTAAAAAGTGTTAAATTAGCCTGCTTACATCTGCCCCCATGCTGGTTGTCAGGGGCTTCATCTTTCGTTCACCAGCACTTTGCATTTCCTGAAAAACCCTATTGAACGTGATCCATTCTGCTGACTCAATTTTCAGTTTGATTTCACGGTCCCACATAGAGATACAAAGCTAATGACTCATCTTAACATGAGAGGCCCGGCACAAGAAAAGAGAGTTACTTAGGCTTGTTGATAAATATGAAGCAGGCTGAATGAAAGATGCAGCTCCTCACGGCCAGAATGCGAGGAGCAGAAAGCAGGCTAAATGAATCCTTTATCTGGAATGCTTGCAGGTGCACGTAATGTGTTGTAAAAACAGGTGCTTTATAGGTGAATACTGCTGCCCACTGGCCCCATCAAAGGCCAGCTATAAAGGCTGACCCTGTATCAAGCTGCATGTGACATGACCACCAGAGGGCGTTTGTCTCAGATTAGTATCTAACAATCTAACACTACAAAGCATTTTGTTGAAAAGCCAATCACAACTTAAAAAGAAACTATGGTTAGAAATGACCCTCTTTAATATGCAGCAGGGGGCAGCCCATGTTGGGCATCACCACTAAAATAAAGGACGGCACCAACCGGGTACTGGCCTGCTCCATGATCCTTCTTCTGCAGCTGTGTTGGGTCTCACCACTAAAATAAAGGACAGCACCATCCGGGTAATGCTTTCTTCCATGATCCTACTTCTGCAGCCGTGTTGGGCATAATCACTAAAATAAAGGACGGCACAAACCGGGTACTCCCCTCTTCCATGATACTTCTTCTGCAGCTGTGTTGGGTCTCACCACTAAAATAAAGGACAGCACCATCCGGGTAATGCTTTCTTCCATGATCCTACTTCTGCAGCCGTGTTGGGCATAATCACTAAAATAAAGGACGGCACAAACCGGGTACTCCCCTCTTCCATGATACTTCTTCTGCAGCTGTGTTGGGTCTCACCACTAAAATAAAGGACGGCACAAACCGGGTACTCCCCTCTTCCATGATACTTCTTCTGCAGCCATGTTGGGCATCACCACTAAAATAAAGGACGGCACCATCCGGGTACTCCCCTCTTCCATGATCCTTCTTCTGCAGTCGTGTTGGGCATCACCACTAAAATAAAGGACGGCACCATCCGGGTACTGCCCTCCTCCATGATCCTTCTTCTGCAGCCGTGTTGGGCATCACCACTAAAATAAAGGACAGCACTATCTGGGTACTGCTTTCTTCCATGATCCTTCTTCTGCAGCCGTGTTGGGCATAATCACTAAAATAAAGGACGGCACCAACCGGGTACTGCCCTCCTCCATAATCCTTCTTCTGCAGCCGTGTTGGGCATCACCACTAAAATAAGGGACGGCACCATCCGGGTACCGCCCTCCTCCATGATCCTTCTTCTGCAGCCATGTTGGGCAACACCACTAAAATAAAGGACGGCACCATCCGGGTACTGCCCTCCTGCATGATCCTTCTTCTGCAGCCGTGTTGGGCATCACCACTAAAATAAGGGACGGCACCATCCGGGTACCGCCCTCCTCCATGATCCTTCTTCTGCAGCCATGTTGGGCAACACCACTAAAATAAAGGACGGCACCATCCGGGTACTGCCCTCCTGCATGATCCTTCTTCTGCAGCCGTGTTGGGCATCACCACTAAAATAAAGGACGGCACCATTCGGGTACTGCTTTCTTCCATGATCCTACTTCTGCAGCCGTGTTGGGCATAACCACTAAAATAAAGGACGGCACCAACTGGGTGCTGCCCTCTTCCATGATCCTACTTCTGCAGCCGTGTTGGGCATCACCACAAAAATAAAGGACGGAACCAACTGGGTGCTGCCCTCTTCCATGATCCTACTTCTGCAGCCGTGTTGGGCATCACCACAAAAATAAAGGACGGCACAAACCGGGTACTCCCCTCCTCCATGATACTTCTTCTGCAGCCGTGTTGGGCATCACCACTAAAATAAAGGACGGCACCATCTGGTTACTCCCCTCTTCCATGAACCTTCTTTTGCACCCGTGGAGCAGCCTATCAGCTTGCATGGCCAATGGCTGCACAGTAACCTGCTCAGTCACCAGCCGCGCTGATAGGCTGCTCGCGTGAGTATCCGTATCTGGGCAGCCCAGTTCTTTATTTTGCAGCAGTGATGCACAGTGGGCAAGCTCGACCGCGGCTGCCCCACTGCTGCATTTCAAAGAGGGACTCATTTCTGCAGTTGTAGTAGACTGTAGTTTCTCTTTAAGAATGCTCAAGAACAAAACTGTTGATTATATAAGTTATATAACCTATACTGTATTATATCAATTACCTTCATGTCTGCTTGACCAAAAAACAATGGGGCTCAATCTCCCCAGTGGCGTCACTAGCGGTTGTAACCACATCTACAACATAACAGAAATCCAGCTGTCAATGACTTTAAAGAGGAACAACACCCAAGAAAATGACATTCTTCTGTTGTTATGTTCTCTGGTGGGGCATTCCAATTTGGGGGGCCCAGCTGTGTGTATCCCCATGGATAAACACCTCTTTCTGGTACCCACGTGAGCCACTCAGTCAATCTTTGCCACACTAAGCCTCTTGCCATACTGAGCCGCGCATATCCCAACTCCTGCCTCTAGCTGCACACTTGCCTATGCCACCCTTTCAGATATCCCTGGCTTGGGCATGCTCATAGATAGAGGTACGCTGGGGATGCAGCCATGGTGCTAAGATGAGGCAGGGGCATGTGGGAATGATGAGTGTATTGGATGATCTGGGAGGTTTCACACAGCAGGGCATTCCAATATGGGATGCCCCAGAAAGAGGTAGAGCAACCCCTTAGGAGACTTATAGACTAGAGAGGGGTGCTGTCACTTTTATATTGCTTTGTCTACTTTGCAGGGACTAGTGTTGTCACTGTCATGTTCACTGTGAATAGCGCCCTTAACCCAAACCTGCTGGTTGATGCTTACTTAATATTGTTTCCCAGAACCCCTCTTTTCGATGGCCATGTGTTTGCTGGCGGCCAACAAGTCTCTTCAGACAGATAGGTGCAGACCATCCAGTGAACTGGATTGGCTGGCAGCTGTCATATGGGGCCTGGTAACGCTCTGAGGATCACAGGAGCAGTAAGTATGAACCACTGGTATAGGGCTTGTGGGGGGAACTTTACATTGGGCACCACCAACCAGTATGCCAAACATGCAGACAGTGTGACCCAACAGCCATTTTTGACTGACTGTTTTGAATACAAAACATTTGTTTGGCATTGGACTTCTAATAAAATAAAAATCCTTAATCAGATCCTACAAAGAACCATGTTAAGCTGACCTACCTCATTTCTGGATGTGTCCTTTTGCTTCAATTTTAGCAAATGTGCATAAACATTAACATAAAAATAGTTACTAACTCTAGCAGCATTGCACAAGAAAATGTGTTTGTAAAGCTGAATTGCTTTGTCCACATGTAAGGAACGTTATGAGAAGCTTTCCACTTGGTGGCTTTTGGCTTCTTCTGACACATTTAGCACACTTTGCTCTTTTTTGCCTGTGTTCTTCTGTGGTTTGCCTTTTTCCTCTGTGATGCTTTTAAACACCCTTTAAATGTAAACACTGAGCATTGCAAATGGTGAAACTTAGCATTTCAGAAGCAAAAAACAACAAAACCTGACCCCTAGGGCTACATGTTCAAATACAACATACCCCAAAGTGCAATATACCAGTCAACACTTCTTTTCAAGTGGCACCCGCATGACAATTAACCTCACTTCAACCTTGAATTCTCTGATTAGTGATGGCTTATTGTTTAGTTTCCATTAGCATAGTCTTGTGTTGCCCTATTCTCACTCAAATAGACTAATCAAATCAGTCACTGGGGAATTAAAACAAGAGTCCGGCCTCTTTAGCAAGCCATTACTTTCAGTGTATTGCTGAATGTCACAAAGTTAACTGATCACAATTAGAAAGGTGCTAAATAGGAAATATTTTCAATTAACATTAATTTCTGAAATGGCATGGCCCCCAGATACCGCTTGCTTTTAGGTTTTTTTTTTGTCTCCACTCTCAGTATTAGAGGAATAATACATATCTTTATACATCATGAGTGTTTCATTATTGTGAAAATAATAATATAATGCATCTAGCATATATTGGGAGCTGGACTGGTGTAAGGTGTAAGTAGATTTTTTTTATGGCAGTTTGTTTCAAAAACTGGATTAAAACCAGAATGACCCCCTGAAGCATCTTCCAACTCTCTATACCTTAGTTTGCTGTATCCAAGAACATTTCATGGTGCAATCCACTTGGCACAAGCTTTTTTTGCTCATTATTTAATCAGGTTTTTATATCTAACCAATGACTAAAAAGAGTCAGGCTGTGCTTATCCATTTTTTTTTGTAAGCAATACAAGTTGTCTCTTTAATTCCACAGACAAGCATCCAAAGCATATTAATGAAAGGGACTGCTCAGAGATGGAACGTATGCCATGGTTGGACATACATTGCAATACATGTTAACATCTGTTTTTAGTTTGTTTTTCAACTGAATAAGTGAATAAGGAATTGTTACGTTTGGCCTATAGAATTAACTTCACACCAGATAGAAAACATGCTCTTATTTTATCCTGGTTCTGAATCACTTATCTCTTTTAGTTCTAGGTGTCATTCCCTTTCATAGGTCTACCTAGGGTTGGATTCAGCACAGGGGTGTACACACCATAAATGCAATTCAGGCATGTGCCCCCAAACCCATGGAAGAGGGGGCCTGGCACATACTACCTGCACTACCTCTACAAAAATGTATGCTAGATGCAAATGTACATACTTACCTAGACATCCATGCTGCCTTGTTCCCCCTCGCCTCCACCTGCGTGCCTCCGTGCATGCGTCACACTCCTGTCACGCCGTCCTAACGTGCTGCCATCTCCACCACTGGTGTGCGCATTCCACAGATATTCTAGCCATGCGTGCGCTGCCGCCTCACTCTCCACCGTGCGCATGTCGTGCACCACTCGTCTCCTGGACCCAGCCATTAACTGTTCGAGTGGGCAGCTGGTGGGGGCCCATCCGGGCTATGTACGCCTCTGATTCAACCGCAGGTGCAAAAAAAGAGCACTTCCATTTCATTTTTACCTAAAGGGGAGTGCAATTTATTCACCAGGCACAGAACTGACCAGGCACTTAGGAAAGTTTATTAAAAGGTGAAGGAAACATTCAAGCCCAGCTCTCCACATTTTAGTAAATACCACAGCTGGGGATATCTACATTTTGGGGGAAATGTCTTAAAATTTCAGAAAAGTTTCAAAAAGTCAGGTTGGAGTGATTGTTTTTTTTTCCTTTCTGTGTTGAGGTGGAGAATGTCTCCAAACTTTAAAGTACATCTTTGCCAAATCTGACCATGCCACATGCAAGGATGAGCTCTGCCAAATGAAGTGGTGGGGAACGGCAAGTTTTAGTAAATTATCGCCCGGTTTCCTGAGTCATCTTTTACAGACCACAGATATCCAAGGTGTGTTTTATAGTGGACCTATCACCTGGAAAGGCAGCCCTGCAGTCTAAAAGACTCCAGTGCCAACCAACTATGTTCCTCTAGAACAGTGGTTCTCAACCTTTCTAATGCCGTAACCCCGCAATACAGTTCCTCATGTTGCGGTGACCCCAAACCAAAAAATTATTTTGGTGGCTACTTCAAAACTGTAATTTTGCTACAGTTATGATTCGGAATGTAAATACCTAAAATGCATTATGTATTCTCATTGCTACAAATCAAACATAATTTAAACATAGTGATTAATCACAAAAACAATATTTAATATATGTTGAGAAATATTTATTACTAATTCCAATAAATGACATTTCACCATGTCATAGCATGTGTCGGAAACTGTCATTTCTCCGCCTCTTATTGAAATTAATAGGAGGCTGCGGCGGATTGTGTGGTAACTCGGGATTCTCGGGAGCTCTCTTCCACAAAATCCACCGCAGTCACAATGAAATCAATAGGAGGCGGATTCAATGCCGGAAACTGCTGATTTCAGCAGTATCCTCATTCAGAATATGGGAAAATAGTGGGAGATATGGGAGATAATTATACATTGGGGAACAGTGTGAACTACATCTTATAGTGGTCTCTTATAGTATAAGACACTGTGTAAATGTATGGTGCTTTGTGTAAGTGTAAGCTGCTTTGTGTACTGTGTAATGATTACACACAAAGCACCTTACATTTACACAGTATTGTGTGTATGGTGTGTGTACTGTTTTTACATTATTAACCTTTTTTACACCAGCAGGCTGTCTCGCAGGCTCTCTTGCCTCTCCGCCTTCTGTTCTCCGGCGCTTGATGCGTCCGCTCACTGATGCCGTCAGCAAGCGCCGGGCACACGTAATGCGCTGCTATGGACTGTGGAGCGTTCCCCCCACTTCCCCCGCCCCTTAGGCCCCGGACGGATAATGCAATCACGTCTGCGCATGCGTGCAGGCATTCAGTTTGGAACGCGCATCCATAACGGCATGCGTTCCAGTTGAATAGCGCTGCTGCAGATGGTAGCGCGACTTCTTAGCGGCTAAAGCCATCAGAAATATGTATTTTCCGATGGCTTTAGGCGACCCCTGTGTTTTGGTCGTTCGACCCCCGCTGGAGTCCCGACCCACAGGTTGAGAACCGCTGCTCTAGAACATCCCATTGTGCCTCCCGGGCAGGCCCTCAATTACTTACCTTTCCAACATTTTCAAGCCCCACTATCAGTCCGTGGCCGCATCCCTGGCCTCCCTGCGGCTGACGCACTCTCATGCCCTTTGTTAGCGCTCTTTTAAAAGCAGTGCTTTATACCATGCATTAGTATGCACAGCATAAATCACTGATTGAACAAGAGCCTGGAAATACACTGTGGGAATGTCCAAAAGGCGAGTTGTGTGGTAGATACGAGGGGTTTCAGAGGGCATACCAAATGGGGATGCTGCAGGAAAACTGAGCTATCACCAGGAGGTGAAAATAGTGGTGATAGGTCCTCTTTAAGCAAAACTGACCAAAAATGGTCAGTTTAGCTGTGAAGGTCTCCACCCTAATAAACAACTCCTATAATGTTAACCATACACAACACATTTTTCAGACAACCACTGTTCAATCTAAGCATAACAAATTCATTGATTTAATTCAATTTCGTTAGGAAGGCCCTCATATTACACGTTTCCTAGAAGCTCAATTGCTCATGTTGCTTTTACCAAAATTGTCAGCTAGGCAATACTTTTATCCTCAAACATGAGTAATTCAATGTCAACCGTTTAAGGAAATACAGTTATCCTTCTATTTGTTGATTTCATGCGCGTTGAAATATGAACAGATGTTTTATTGTGTTTTCCTTTTCATTGCTGACATTTGAATTAGTTTTGCCAATCTTCTTCTGCAACTCAACAGGAAAGCCCAGTCAACGTTCTGTTGTAAATGGGGCAAAGGTGGAGCTATTGTAGCTGCATTTCTTTAATTGGGGGCCCACCAGTCACATTTCGTCTCCTACTATGACTCCTTTCTACCAGAGATATTGATTAGAATAAATTCAGGGGATTCATGAAGGGACAGGGTTGAAACAAGGTTTGGAGGCCTTTTACAGGGTATGGGAGATAAACATAAGTTATAAATGAGATATGGCATGGTAAGGAGGAATTTTTGCATTACAAATAGGGATTATGCGTGTATTCTTGTCTATGGGGAATATGCTCATGGTATGGTTGAGTATCATGGTGGTATGGAAATTTCATTGGATGGATTAGGCCTTTGGGCCTGTGTATACATTTTAGAATTGTAAATGTCATGGGATGATTTAAAGCAACCTTTGGTCATGTAGCACCCTGGGAAGAAAGGAGGCATTGGCAGGTATATAATATCTTGAATAGTATAGAGGATCATGGGAGAGGGTGTACAGAATATTGTAGTGGGCCCTGACAAGGCAACATATGCCACACTGCCTTGGTATGTGGAAATGGCTGTAGGTCAAAGGGAGGTACTGAAACTTTGACTGTGTGGAACCCACACATTCCTGCTCAGGGAGCCTTACACACACATGTTCTATGCCTGTTATGCAGACGTTTCTCTGGATAGAAAGTCACACTAGTTCTAATGATTTCAGGGAAGAGCTAGGCACAGCGAAAAAAATATGTCTATTTGCACTTTTTCCATGCACATTAAAGCAACAGCTGATATTGCAAACTGGAATTTTCTTTTTAACACATTTGCTTTAGGCTAGGTGAAAGGAGGTGAGCAGTAAGAGTTTTGTGTATTTCCAGTGGTTAAAGACCTTTAGATTGGAAAAAGTATCTTCAGAACAAGATAAAACCCCTAGAGAGCAAGCATAGTGTCTATTGATGCGGGAGGGGAATGGAGCAAAGCTGGCTTTCAAGCCTACAATGCAATGTATTGTACATCTTTCTTGTGCTCGTAGTATGACAGCTAATAACATGGATGTACTCTACACATAGCTTTAGATCGACAAATCCTAAACTAACTGTGTGACTCGGACCGGCAGCTTTTGAATATACTTCTTATTGTATGATTTTGACTTCTCCTAATTTTTTTAGGCCTCAAGTTCTTCCGACTATTTCAAACAAATTCAGGCAAGATAGTAATTCCTAATAGCCTTTAGCTATCATGCTGAGCTTAACTAAACCTGCGCTTGTGCTAAAACCTTGACACAGGCCGATTTAAAAGCAGACCAACACAAATTGTTGGGTGTTGTGCGTTAGGTGCATTCATGCAAGCCCCGTTTATCATAGCTGCACCATGGTTTCTTGTCAAAACTGGTTCCTGAGCGGTCGGTGGTCCTGTGTCCTTTCAGCATCCAGAACCCCGGATGAGAACTCAGGACCATGTGACCAGTGGTGGGCAATTGGAAGGCCCAGTTTCGCAACGGGAGAGTGGTGCAGGGGTAGTATCAGCAATCGGGGTGCCCAATGCCCAATCCAGCAACAAATCTAAAAATTCTTGTTTCAACACTCCAACCCTAGGTTGACACATTTTTACATTTTAACTTGTAGCTGTATGCATTTTTATTCATATTTGGCTATTTCTTGTAATAATAAGTTTTAACTTATTTGTATAGATGTTATGTGCGGTTTCACATATGCTACTCTTCATTTAAATTGAATATGAATTTTGCATATGCAAACTGAAACATAAACATAAAATAGAACCATGGAATATAGATTATGCAGCTCACCTGATGCCTGTCTTACGTATTTGTCCTCCATTTCCTGCAGCACCAGGTAGATGCCGTAGCAGGTCTCTATATTTGTCCTTCTTGCAATTCCATATTTTCTAGTGGTATCGGTAATTTTGGAGCTTCTTCTCCGAGAATCTTAGCCATGCTGCTGCCTGGATTCAACTGACATAACTGACAATGTACAGTAACGGTAAGCCAAGCAGCACTTCCTGTTTGCAGATGGCCTGGAAATGCATGAGCCCCCATTTTGTTTTTAACATTTCCCACAGCAGAGAAAAAGGTAAATTATTTTTTTATGTACAGCAATCCATATTGTAAAATGTACATGAGCACTCTTTGTTGGTGTTGGTCAGGTTTAAGTAATTTTTGGTTGTTTGTCCACTTTAAACTCCACACTGGATTTCTGCCTACTAAATTTCTCAAAAATAGCAGTACCACTGGGATAATTCCCCTTCCAATGTATTTATTTCATAAGGTATATTCAGATACGTCTATTTACATATTTATATAAATACACTCTTTTAAAGCTATATAAAACATAAATATACATAAATTTCTCTAGGACTTTGGCTTCTTCAGGGAGATAATGCTCTGGAGAGTGCTTCCAATCTATGGACTTTGATGCTGGCCACTATGGATACTTTTTATTTGGTGGTGATGTCTTGCGGGGTCGTTCTGCTCTAAATGGCTCCATTGGCACTGTGCTGTGTACTACTGCTGCTTTCTGCCTTTGTTTTCCAGTCTGCTCTGCAGTTTTCTTTCTGTTTGTTCTGTTCTTCATCATTATTTTTAAGAAGGGGAGGGTACCGGATAGCAGACTTTCACAGCCTGTGTTGCTAGTGATCTGTTTATACACTTACATTGTCTTTTTCCGGATGATGGCAGCCCCAGGAACTTTGTAGACCATGCTTTGCAGGATGTGGGTCCTCTAGTCAAGATGGTGGCTTCAGTCTGAGGGATGATACAATGTATATATACAGACAAGCAAAACAGATCAGTGATAATAAGATAATAACAATAAGCAGTACTTAATTTAAAATCCCATTTGAATAGTTCAAAGCTTGTTTCAAACCGTCTGTTTTTTGCCTGTGTCTGCCTTAAAGAGAAAGTCCAATAATATCCAATGCCGGCATGCAAGCAAAGAAATGGCGATTTCTGTAGAAGAAGGGTTCCATGGAGTGAGAGGGATCTCCAGCTATAAGAGACAGTGAGACTTACTGGGGACTGGGTGCCTTCCTGCCACCTAGTGTGTTTTAAGTACAGCCCACCACCTCTTGCCATTGGTGCCTGAGGTTATAAAGGGGGAGACCCAGGAAGTGCTCAAGGAGTTGGACATGAGTCCTATGAGAAGCCTGAAAATCTAGTAAAAAGCTTGTGTGGAGCACCCACTGGGTGCTAGGTCGGGCAGAGCTGGTGGATCACTAGCCGGGGCCTTGGAGTTCGAGGATAGTGGGCCTATGAGTGGGTGAAGGAATATGCTGAGAATAGTGGGCCTGTGAGTGGCCGAAAATTATCCTCAGAATAGTGGACTTATGAGTGGCTGGAGGGATAGTGGGCCTGTGCCTGATGGGGAGGATGTCAGGGACCTACTTCAGATAAAAGGAAGAGAAGCTCGTAGATCAGGGTCCTGAGATGAGGGTGTTGTAATGCATCCAGGAGCACTTCTCAGTTGGGAGGTGTTGCGTGATGCCAGGCTTTAGAACCCCCACAGAGCCGGGCAGTGGCACCTAAGGCAAGGGTCACACAACTGCTCAAATGTTCCTGGGATGATAAATCAAGATACATGGTGGGTCCCTGTGATGTGCCAGGTATGGAACAGTACACTGTTTTAGAGTTTGCCAAATAAAGAGCAGCATCCCGCTAACCTGATTTGTGACAAATGGCTTAGCAATTTCCCATGTAAGGTGTGTGGAGGGGTGGTATGAACAATGCATTTGGGATAGACAGCTTATCAGCACATTTCCCTTACTCCCTAATAGAATACCCTCACTGGAAGGGTAACAGTGATAAAGTATCTTTTAGGTAAACACAGCAAGTCTATGTTCAGTCTGTAGAGACAAGGCTTTGGGGTTTAGGTCCGGTGCTTGCGTTTTATTAATTGTTATAAGTTCATATTTATACATAACAAAGGGAAAAATATTTTCAGCTTACAGTTGTCTGCTCAGGAGTTCTCACACAAATATTGTCTGAACTGAATGTGTTATTCCATCTGCATGTCATGAAAGCTATCATGACAATATAGTGGTGCTATATATGTTACCAGCTATAATCCCCTCCTAATAATTCAATGAAAGTGAAATATATCCAGCTGCTCTCCTAACACAAGCTCTGATCTGTTTGGCTATGTCCTTGTGACAAAAGCACATTTTATACAAATGGAAGGATCAGCTTCATTGGTTTTCATCTTCATTGTTCCTCATCATGTCCTTCATGTGTAAAATGTTCCCTCTTTTCTTTTTTCTTGCAGTCTGGAAATGACAGGCTCATGCATTGTGTGTTTCATAGGACCATTCACGTGTTGTAGGAAGGCTCACTGTCAAATGCACAATAAGCCAGCTCCCCCATTGTGTAATTATATAGGTAGCACTGATCTACATGAAGCCTAAATAATGCAGCTAGTGCCAGCTCGGTGAAATAGTAAAAGAAGGGCCGGGATTGAAGAAGGGTTGAACCAGGGCTCCTGCCCGGGGCCTTCATCATAAGGGCAGCAATTGATCTACAGTTGCTGCCACTAGACTTTCTGCCCAGGAGGCTCCACCATACTTAATAATGTCCTGAGAAACAGGTCTTCATCCTTTCCTATTATCAGGACAGGCTCCAAGGTGGACCATTGGGTAAGAAATTATCAGTGTGCCCCTTTATGGTATATCATGGTCATATCATATATTCAGCTTCAGCTCTGCCTTCTCCACTGCAAGGTCCTCTAGCCATTTCCACATTCGCTGATGTGGCAAGCGCATAGAGCTGGTATGCCCTGGAGACCCACACATGCTCTGTAAAATTCAGGAATTAGATGAGTTTATGGTAAACCTAGGGGGTTAATAATTTAGATGTTTTCAGCTAGTTCTAGAGTCTTTTAGGTCTCTCTCTTTAAAAGTTAGAAGAAACCTTGCACCACTCCTGAAAAGATCCCTGGGTTCACAACAGGAGCCTTAATCCAGGGGTGCTTCCAGCATAAAGTAGTGAGTACACTGCAGCATTTTGCTCCAAGGGCCTTCAAGGGAGTACCAGAAAAGCAATATAAAGCATGGTAGCCTACATCAATATCAATTTCTGTGTATTTACACAGCATTCATACCCGAATATTTTGCAGAGCATGCACATACCCCTGCAGGCCCCAGAAAAAGTGCTTATGAATGCCCTTCAGGTACCCAAACATTTGTGCTTGGAGTATGAAGATTCCCTTCCTGCCCTCAAGCACATGCTAATGGTGAGCAGGATCCTCCCTGCAAAACAAAAATGCAGAACCAGGGTAAGTAAAATGTTAGCCTGTCCCAATTCAACCTCAGTGGCGCAGTGCACTTGAAATAAAAAAGAAGTGTGACCCTCAAAGCTTAGTGGGCCCTGGCACCTGACGCCAGCTATGCCTGCCCAGCAAACCCTCCTGACTACCAAAGGTCATGTTGGGTAACAAAATGGCAACTGACAGTGATCGACCACAGGAGGGAATAAGTAGCTTTGCCCATTTTCCAGTTTGCAGGTGCAGTGAAGCATTCCAAATCGTGATGCTCGCAGAATCTGGTTATTTTTGTCCGGTAGTATGTTCAAACTAAAAATAAATCTAAAAATTTCAGTCCAATAAAGGTGTGTTTTCTTATCAGTCGATATGGCTCATTATAGTTATGACACAATGTTTATGTTTATTAGCATCAAATGCACGCCACTAATGTTCAACCTATATAAACCTATTGTTCATAAAAATATTCTACAAACCTTTGGCAGTTAAGGTTCTTGATTAGTGATAAAGTCGATATTAGAAAGCTACGTCTTAGGTGGGAAGCAATGAGTGTCCCTTAGCTGCCCGCTCAGGTGCCATTATAGCATGGACATAGTCCCCGAGCAGGAGAGCGGGCTAGCAGTGAATGAGGCTGGAAGCAGCTGGAGAAACACAAAGAGAAACAATTGAAGCCTGAAGCATCTGATGTGTCTCCCTGCATGCTGCCTGATGTCTGCACCGCTCAGAAGTGGAGGCGCAGAGGATGAAATGCTGGGGGAAGGGAGAAAGAAACAGGAAGAAAAATCTGTAGAAGGAGAATGATGACACAGAAATCCCAAAATGGAGATCCTACTGATAATATCCACAATACAAAATGAAATTATCAGGTGGTAGCCTGCGTAGATCATAAACACCAAGAAGTGTCAAATAAAAGATTACTGCTTTCAGGAGAGTCAAATAATGGGTGGGATGGAAATCAAGGCATTGGCAATATCTTTCTGAATGACAAGGACACTAGCAGGAGACATGGAATAGTCATGTGCTGATCTGCCATATTCAAGTCAGCTTAGCTGCAATGACATTCTTAATGGAAGACTATATACATATCCACCACCTATAGCATACACGAGAAGGCCATCTTATCTTCTTTCTCAGAGGTGATTTCCTTTGAATGGAAGGAAAAAAAGGATCTACGCTGCCTATTAGTAGGTCTATTTTTTTAAACATATCTGTGAGCAAAATGCAGATTGGCAAAGTCCAGTATCCTCCTTCTTTGAACTGGGCCTCAAGGCAACCAGGCTCACTACCGTATTATTCACCCTTTAAGATGCACCTGCACCTAAGACGCACTTAGGATTTAGAGAAGGAAAATAAAAAAAATTAATTCTGATTCACATATTGTGAGACCCCCCCCCCCAAGAACCAAATAATAGGCAAGGTTCAAAATTCCCCACTTAAAGGCAGAGTCGCATTCTCCGCACACAATCCCGATGGGCAGTGTGACATTCCCCCCCTCTCCTTTCCCCATAGGCAAAAGAAAAAAAAAACAACAAAAAAGTAAAAGGTAAATTCATATATCCATTCTTCCTGTGCTCCTGGCTGTGTGGACACAGCCCACAGCCACAGGAGGCCAAAAGATGGAGGAGGGACAGGCAGGACAACTGATACCTGCCCAATGTTCCGCCGTCCACAGCCTTAGCTGTCGCCGCCATCGCTGCTACTTTCCTGGCTGCAAGAGCACACACAGAGCAAATACCAGGTTCCGTGCAGTGGGTGGGTGTGGCCTGCACCGATCATTGGCCACGCCCCCTGCTGTATGGAGCTGGGTGTTTGCTCTGTGTGTGCTCGCTCTGCACTGGGGTCCTGGGGTCCAGGCATAATGTAAATTATATAGATCTGTTCTCCCTCTCAGTGAATTTGAAATGACTGGGCACCTAGTTTGAATTGGAGCCCAAGGCACATTGTGGTTATATGGGGCCCAAATTTTCCTGGTGGCGGCCCTGGATACATTTGTGCTGTGTGTCTGCTTACATTACCTGTACTAACCATATTTTTTCTACTGTATTATAAGAAGTGGCTTAATGTGGACCAAGACTAGAACTAAAGTCTACAGAGATCCTTTCCCTATGGGGGCATCCTGATTTGTGCTGCCTACTCTCCAAGATCCAGGATACCTCAGAGGGCATACAGCAATCAGTAGGTTACTCTGCAGCAGCATCATTGATAATCTGTGACATTGACATTGAAAATTGCTGTTTGCCAACGCTCCCCATACAGTCTAACTGGGCTAAAGCAGTTTTGCAAAGATAAATAGGAATACGCTGAATACATATCCATGCCACACCTTTCTTTTTTTTTAAATATGGAAAAGCATATATTGTTTTTCTTTAAACTTCACAAATATTTTTTTACTTTGTGTTTCTCTATCATTCAAAACCTCAATTAGATTTGTGTTTCTGATTTGATCCTGTATAAAGCAGACCTGAAGTAAAAAAATTAACTTCAGGCATTGTCGTACTAGGATGCCTGGGGCCCACCAGTAGAGCTGAGTCTGGAGGCCCACCTTATATTTAGATGCAAGTATTACTGGCTAACTTTCTGGGCCCATGCAAAACATGTATTGTTAAACTGTATTGTCTCTGTGTGTACACTTGGGATGCCACAAATAAGCTATACATAGTTCAGGTTTTGGTGATGAGGGCACTCAAAGGGGTCCCTGGGTCCCTGGGTGATGCGAATGTCCACCACTAATATGTCCTATTGGCTGTGTGTAACTTAGAAGATTTAGCTTAACCATGGATGTCACCAGGCGAAAAAATAAAGGTATATTTTTAAAACAGGTAGATTTAATCTTAAAGGGACTCTTTAGGCAAAGTGCATAAACTGTCATTCAGTAGCTCACTGTGCTTGGTTTTTTGGGGAAGCAAACTTGCAGACCAGGATTTTGTGAACGCTTGTATTATTCTCAGCCGCGTCAGAGATTTTCTTGGCCAGACATATTTGGTCAGAAAACTAGCATCTTAAGCCGAGTTTGGACCTGTTTCCAGCCTTTTGGGGCAACCCATGTAGTGTGTGTCCCCATTGTCACTCACCTTCCTGTTTCTTCTGGTTCCTTTTGGTGCATCCCATGTAGTGTGAGTCCCCAGTGAGACCTTCTTCCTTGTTCTTACCTGCTTCCCCCTAGTGGTTGCCACCACAGCTTTCCCTTCGGCACCTTACATTTAGCATGTTGGATTTCCTGAACACACCATATTTTCTTGTTAAACGTTTGTCTTTTATTATAAAAGTGTTTTTTCTTTTGGTCCTTACTTTCAATAAGGACCAAATTTGACATTTGAAGACCATCTCATCCTCGGCCCGGTGCTATTCTCTATGGCACCTGTAAAGACAAAAGAAAAGCACCATGTGCTTGAACACATGTCTCCCAGGTAATTATTCAATTTTGTACATTTTGTGGGATTTTTCGGTGAGAAAACTCGCTAAAACTGAATTGAGCCGACTAATACTCAATTGGCCATACACAAAATGAAAAAAAATATGCTCACAAAAAGGCCTCTACTGAAACTACTGAATCGCACAAGGTATATACGCATGAAAAACCATGAAAATAACCACTCTCGCATGTGCGAATGTAGGTTTATGAAGTACAGAAAAAGCATTACTTGTTACGACTGTTAGAATTTAGTAGTCCAATTGCATTCAATTTAGTTAAAAAAATTTCCTGGGGGTGAATGTGACAAAGAAAAGGTTACTGTACATCTATTCCTCTGGGGAAATTTCCCCAACAAGGTAACATAAAAGATAATACAAGCTTTTCTCTAATCTACTGCTCCTAAACATAATTTTCAGACTAGCTCTGCATGCATCCAAGATAATAGCTACCAAAATATTCAAAAGAATATTAAAAACAGAACACAGTTAGCGCTTTTAGTAGGTGTTATTCACTACCAGTGTATTTAGGAATCGTGATAGGTGAACTTTCATTTTGCTTTTACCCCGTTTACACTTTCCTTTATCCCATTTGCTAATTTCATATGAACAAATAAGTTACGCACACTACCTGTACAATACATTATATAATCTATTGTTTTTGAAATGCACTGGTAACTTTTGTAAATTAGTAGTCAACTACAAACATCCTTTAAGGTATGCTGAATACTTTTATTTGCACAGTACATCAGAGATGCACAAATAAAGTATTTTGCCTGGTTACACAAGAGGTAGGTACAAATTGATGCTTTCACATTTGAGCTACATTAAGGAAAAACTGTTCACCATATGCTAGATCATATACAATATTAGTTCCCTAGACCTTGGCTACCGTGGTTTTGCCCATTTATCTGTTTAAAGCACCTCCCACATGGGAGGTGTTGAACAGGATCATGTTCTGGGTGAAAGAGGTCCACTCTTGTTCTCATTCTTGCTAGTGTGCCTCGTACAAGGGCCAGGAGCTGCAACATTTTTCAAACATCAAAATCTTAACAGAAGAATTGGAAGAACATTTGTTTGTGTATATAAAGAACAGTGGTGGTTATATTACACCTCCATGAGGAGCACTGTTGTTGATTTGTCTTATGATGGACAGGACTGGACTTAGCCTAACCTGTTGGGTTCTACCAGTAAGAACGCTTTCAATCCAGGTGCAGATATTAGGAGGGGGGTTCATCTGTATTATTTTTTTGATGAAGATATTTAGCCCTATGGTCGTAAAGGCTGAACTAAAGCCTTTGAAGAGCATTCTTAAATATGAGTCCACACAATCGAAGTGTTCATATAGTCCAAAGCTTTTGAGAAGCTAAAATGTCTACTGTTAAATCAAATAACAAAACTATCTAAAGCCTATCACCAAGAAAGGGATCACCCTCCTCCCTAAGCTTTGTATACAGTATATTTTTGTTTCTGAAGGTTCCTTAGAGCACAGGGATTGCCTCAGTTTTGGGTCATTGTTACTACTTGACCAGAATTTTGCTAATTCTGTTGGGCTCATGGAAACAAAATACTTAGGTCAAAGTATTTCCTATTTTTTCATTTATTTAAAGTTCTTAACTATAGTTTTTAATGGACCCCTCTGGGTCCACTAGACAGCCACAATAATTCTTAGGGGCTGATATAACTGTATTGATCTAGCCTCACCTCTGGTCTTTGGATACCAAACAGGAAATCATTCTAACAGAAAAGCCATGGGTGCCATATGCATCAAAGAAATGGCCTTGGTTCACAAATCCCATAATATGTGGTGGCCACCGTCTTTTATGCAAGCGAGATATGCAGGGGGGCACAGAAAGAAAAATGAGTATTACATAACTTATAGACTTTTCCAAAACGCAAACATAAACAAAAATAATGTCTAGACTTGGGCTTGAATGTCATTTGTATGCTATCTTCAATGACCCATACTAGAGTGAGAAAAATAGATAAATGTATTACTACACGAAAGTGACATTATGCTTAAAGACTGGTTGGTGACAAGGCTGTCATTCTTCAAGACCCACTCTGACTTTACCTTTCTGCTACTCTTACTTTTTTATGATGTAGACCTGAAAGTAATACTATTAATAACGCATTATATTGAAGATACAAGATTTAAAGAAAGGTTAACTTATTAACCCCAATTAACTTATTTTGAAAGCTTTCTATGTTCAACAACTTAGTAATACTATGATTTAGACCTGAAATGTCAATTCAGGGCTGTTTTGGGTAAACTGTACCTTTGTCTTAGGTTCTCAAATACGTTTACGTCCCTTCAGACACACCATTCTTTCTAGCAGATGGCTAAATAGTCAGTCTGCCAGCTTCATTTTGGACTGTTGAAAACGGAATGCAATAAGCAGATACATTTGTGTAAAGTCAATTACTGTGGCTGCAGTTTGCATTCAAGTAAATTTGGATCTGGTGGTCATTCATGAGCAGGACAAATTAGCACAGTACGAAATGTGAAGCCAGTTTTCCTACTCTATAGTTAGCAGATATGTAAAACTCAGCATTTTAAAACATTCCAGAAGCCCTTCGATCTTTTTTATATCAACATATTACGTTTCAGATGTTGTAATGGCAGACACACAAACATTGTTACTATATACCAGGTTATAATTTATTGAATATTTATTAAGAAATTTCTGGCCAAATGTAATTAAAATGTATAAATCATTTGTTTTCTGACACAAACTTCCAACTCTCAAATGAAAAATGAGAATCAAATGATTTTTCAATTGTTGTGATGATTGTGGACTTGGCAGAGTGTGAACTTGGCAGATGAAAATACAGTTCATTTAACGCCAAGAAAATGGTTTTAAAAAGTTTTTTTTTCAACATTTTTGGAGCCTTGTGTCAAATTCTGAGAACTGCTGAAACACCCTTAAATATTTTGTAGCATTTGTTTTATATCCAGGCCCTGAAAAGTTGTATTGAGCCATCTTCATTTCAGTGATAATCTCTCAGGGATTCGGGGACAGAATGGATCATTAATCCCTACAGTCTTCTTTGTCTACATATCACTTTTCATTTCCCCAGATGATCATATTCATTAACGGCAGCATCTGCTTGAACTTGTCTATCAACTGATAAAGTGCTGATCTATGAAATAATAATGCACAAAGCAGAACAATTCTAGTTCAAGGATTTGTTTAATAGATTTGTTCTTCTACTGATGTTTGGTAATTTTAAAAGAAAAAAAACAGTTAGTTAATAATTAATAATTGCTCATATTTGCATAACATTCTGAATGCTCATGAAATACATACAGTATATACAGTGGTAAAGTGAACCTATCATCACTAACAAAGGTTAAAACTCTTCATTTAGCATCAGGTGTAAAAACATTGTTTTACTTTTCACCTAAAGTGATTTTTTTTTTCAAATGGTGCTGAATTGACCCCAATATCTAAACCACATTGCAAAACATTTGCATCTCACCTGGAAAACGTTGGCATCTCAAAACCCATTTAGGTGCAAGAGTATCAGGAGAGCACCATAGCTTCCCAATGACAATCAGTTCTTTGATGCTCTGTACGTTTCGCCAATTTTTACGGTGTCTTATTAATCATTTACTCCCTTCAACTAAAACCGAGTTTGCAATTCAGATACATTTCTGGTAGGTTCCTGTTTGCCTACAAATAAATCTATCAGCAGTACACATGCATTCTCAGGATTAACAGTGAAGGAAGTTTTAAAACATGTTTTCACTATTGTTATTAACCCCAGCTCATGTGTTAGTCACATAGAATTGTTAGTTGCCACTAAAATTAACATAAAGCAATCGCCCATTTTTTTACAGAAATGGGTGTTGATCACAGTGCAGGGAGCATCCCAATTGTTGATGCTCCACCTCCCATTTGGCACAGAATACTGAAAGAGTACTTCACTACTGGACAATCATGGGGCCCAGAGGAGCTGAGAGCATGCAGCGGGGAACATTGGTTTGACCCCCCCCCCCCAACTGCCCTGTTTGCTGCAGCTAACATCAATTTTGTCTAAAATGGGTGTTGGTCTACTTTAAGAGTCTTAAAGATATAAGTTCGTCATAGCCAGTCATTCTAACTACATACTAATGGTTTACATGTTGTGCAAGTTTTAGTTAGAGTAAGCAGAGTTTAAGGTAAAACTCCATGCTGACGCAACTTGACAGGGGCCCTGTTGTAGAAAAAAAGTGTTTACATTCTCCTCCATTGCCTTGTTTCTGGATGCAGATATTATATTCAAGAAGTTCTGCTCTGCTTCTTCTGCTGAGTGAGTCAGGTCTGAAGACCAGCACTGAATGAATAGCCAGCCATGACCCCAGGGTCCCCTAGTGGAGGAGAGGACATGAACCCACGGTGTGTAAAAGATGTTCCCCTGTTCTTCTTGCTCCTTTATGGCAGAGCCATGCCACAAACATACAATAACATACTGTACAGGAAAGATGTGATTTTCCACAGACGATTGGGTGCTTAAAGAGGAAGGTTTTGCTGGGTGAAATTTCTTTCCTTAGTAAATAAAATCTACAATCTCAGTCTGCAAAATTGCCTAATGTAATAGAGCATGGATTTGAGTTTTTAACTATGTTTCACTTTGTTATTTTTAAATGCGTCATAAGGAATTTCATTGTCAAGTGATGTAAAGGACTCAACAGTTCAACGATCCATAAAATTCTAATTATTTACAGCAGGGTACATTATGCAATTCATAATTTATTATTGAGAAAGCAAGGAACAACCACTCTGAAATTACATGCTGTTATTACTTTGGAATTAGTGCACAGGAACAAAAGTGTACAACTTAACAGATATAAGCACTGTCACTTTCACCATATGATGTTTGCCAACCCTGACCAATATAGTCATTATGTGGCCACACTTGCTGCCATTAGTGTTTGTTTTCAAAGTTGATGGGTCACAGAAATTAATTAAATCTTAAAAGGGTCAGCAGAAGACAATCAACCATTTAACTTTCTGATCGCTCTCAAAATTAAATAGCTATTATGTGAGATAAAATAAGAATGCAACAAAATAACAGATGCCAGGTCAAACAAAAATACTGTAAACTAGGTCAATGGGACTAGAAGCAAGGAAATGAGGCTTAAGTCATCTAAACAGTCTAATGCTTCTGAATAACAAAAACTGATATATCCGGAGCTAGCAGTGTTGTCAGCATTACAAGGGTTACCCACTTTCTGCCAAGTACCCCAGGGAAAGCAGGACTAAGCATAACTCCAATCTGAGAGGTTCCTGTTGCAAAATCTTTATGTAACGTTATCAAATAATAAGCAATATTAAATTAGCAAAATATTCAGTTATAGTCAAACAAATTTGTAACATAGTAACATAGTATGTAAGGCTGTAAGTTTAGCCTGTTTAACTCCTTCCAGTGGTCTAGTAGCCATAGCCGGAAATGTTATTACATGCCAGGAAGGCATCAAGGCCACTTTTGAGCGTTTTAACTGTATCCATCATTACTACCTCCTCTGGCAGCGAATTCCATAGTCTCACTGCTCTTACAGAGAAGAATCCCCTCCTATGTCGGTGGAGAATGCACCTTTCCTCTAACCTTAGTGGATGCCCCCGGGTTATGGTTACACTCCGGGGTATAAATAGATTGTGGGACAGATCTTTGTATTGACCCCGAATATATTTATACATAGTTATTAGATCACCCCTCAATCGTCTTTTTTCTAAACTAAATAAACCTAACTTGGACAATCTTTCCGGGTACTCTAGCCCCCGCACTCCTTTTATTAGCTTTGTTGCCCTTCTTTGAACGCGCTCCAGTTCTGATATGTCCCTCTTAAGCACAGGTGCCCAGAACTGTACACAGTGCTCCATATGGGGTCTGACCAGTGACTTGTACAGGGGTAAAATGATGCTCTGGTCATGAGCACCTATGCCCCTCCTGATGCACCCCATGATCCTATTTGCCTTGGCAGCAGCTGCCTGGCATTGATTACTACAGTTGAGCCTATTGTCAACTAAAACCCCTAGGTCCTTTTCCATTGTTGTTTTATCAAGTGTTTCTTTATTTAGTGTGTAATCATGACACAGATTTCTCCTTCCCATGTGCATAACCTTACATTTATCTGTGTTAAACTTCATTTGCCATTTAACTGCCTATGCTTCCAATTTATCTAAATCTGTTTGTAGCTGCCTGCTGTCCTCTTTTGTCTTAATTACTTTACACAGCTTATTATCATCTGCAAATATTGAGATTTTACTGTTTAATCCATACCGAATGTCATTTATATATATATTGAAGAGAATTGGTCCCAGAACTGACCCTTATGGTACTCCACTAGTAACAGTGACCCAATCTGAGTGTGTACCATTGATAACCACCCTCTGCTTCCAATCGTTAAGCCAATTTCCCACCCATCTGCACACGTTTTCCCCCAGTCCAAGCATTCTCATCTTTTGTACCAGCCTTTTATGTGGCACAGTATCAAATGCTTTAGAAAAGTCAAGATATATGATATCCAATGACTCTCCCTGATCCAATCTTGAACTTACCTCCTCATAAAAGCTGATTAGGTTTGTCTGGCAGGAGCGATTCCTCATAAATCCATGCTGATATGGAGTAATAAGGCCATTTTCCCCAAGGTGATCCAGGATAGTATCCCTTAAGAAAACTTCAAACAGCTTGCCCACCACAGATGTTAAGCTTACCGGTCTGTAGTTCCCAGGTTCCCCCCTAGATCCCTCGGAACAGACCCTGTAGTTATTGAGTCCACAAATATTAGAAATAACGGCTTGTCTATTACTTTACATAACTCCCTTAAAACACGAGGATGTATGTCATCTGGTCCCGGTGATTTATCGATTTTTATCTGCTTGAGACGGTTCTGGACTTCTTCCTTGGTTAGACCTGTGACATTTAATGGAGGGTTTCGGCTATTCCCCTGCATTTCACTCGGCATGTCACATTCTTTTGTGAATATAGAAGCAAAGAAGTTGTTTAGTAAATTTGCTTTCTCCTCATTTCCCTCTATAGGGGTCCCCTCCTTGCTTTTCAGGGGGCCCACGCCCTCAGGTTTGTACCTTTTACGGTTTATGTAGCTAAAGAATAATTTGGGGTTAGTTTTACTCTCTTTCACGACCAGTCTTTCTGTCTCCAGCTTAGCTGCCCTTATCTGTTGTTTACATTGTTTATTTTCTTCTTTATAGTTTTTTAATGCTTCCACTGTCCCTTCCTGCTTTAAATAATGAAATGCCCTTTTTTTTGTTGTTTATTGCCCCCTTAACCTTTTTGTTTAGCCACATCGGTTTACATGTGTGTCTAACAGTTTTATTCCTGTAAGGTATATATCTGTCACAATGAAAATTAAGGATTCCTTTGAAAGTATCCCATTTAGCGTCCATGCTTTTGTTTTTAAGGGCATTTTCCCAGTCAATGCAGTTTAGGGCATCTCTAAGTTGGTCAAACTTTGCCTTTGCCTTGATAAGGTACCCTAGTGACTTCTAATTGGAAATTAATGATATTATGATCACTGCTTCCAAGGTGTCCCCCAACCTGTACCTTTATTACTTTGTCTGGTACATTGGTTAGTATTAGGTCCAATATGGCTCTCCCCCTTGTTAGAGCTTGTACTTGTTGGGAAAGGTAGCCATCTTTTGTTTTAAATAAAAAACTATTACTTTTATGCCAAACACATGTTTCAGCGTCCCAGTCTATATCTGCGCATTGTCTTTAATATTTGCACAATTAAATGTAAACTTTGTGTGAAATGTGTCTAATTTAAACTGGACCTTCAACATCATTTAATAAAGAGCCCAGACCCTTAAAAAACTATTCCCCAGCATCTAAAATTATTATATTTTACATTTTTAGTCACTTTCTTATTATTCTTATTCTTCGCTGAGCTTCAACTCTGTTGAAGACCCTACGATACGGGCGCCACCATCAGAAACATCACATATTGAAATGAGGATAGAGGTGAAAAGTACCGGGGGTGGGTTAAAGCTGTGCTTTGCACAAACAGAGCAGAGCAGGGGTCAAAAGAAGGACAGCAATCCCAGAATGCAAAGCGGCATATACAGAAGACACTTCCTGACTGCAGGCAGCCTGAGACTCCATGGGCCACCACCTTGGATGTTAAATGGCTCAAAAACGCAATAGGTGAATGTAGGATGATTTTTAATGTGGGCAATCTGTATGTACGGGGTGAGGGAAACATACAGGATGACTATGAGTTCCATAGTCCCTCCATCAACATCAATCACTGTCAGCCATGAGCAAAACTTCTAAGATTTGTTTGATCCAATTCGGTCTTTCAGTCTAAATAATTTTGCTCCAACTGTCCTGAGAAGATATATATATATTAAGCAGCATGGGGTTCCCCCAGATCTTCTCTTTCAGCAGAGTCTGAGCTTTAACATGAAATGTCTTGTTTTCAGGGTCATTTAAATATTTTCGGGTGAAATATGTGCATATATATATATATATATATATATATATATATATATTGTGTGTAAAAGCCCCATTTCTCCCGGGAACAACGGTACCACATATGTATTTATTGACAAGCGGGGTGGCTCTTTTGGGCCCTCTCCTGAAGCAGGAAAAGCCCCGGGGGGATCAGATGCCCCCCAGGTGAGGAGAAGACCCGACTGGATTGATCAAGGGTCAAGGGGTCAGGTGAGTTTTTCCTTTTTTATAGTTCAAAAGTTCAAAGTCAATCAATCTTATATCAATCTTTAATTTCCCTAATGGTAAGTAAAAATGTTGTGATTGTTGCTTCCCCATTGATGCTATAGAATGTATAGTGATAGGATTAGCTAGTAACTGTGGCACAGCTGTATATATAACTCTTGTGAAAGTTGTAATCGTGTGTATTTTCTGTTACTATTACCAAATAATTTTATGTTTGTTACTTAACAAAAGCTCAACGGGTTATATACAGAATAAAGTATTTTCAAGTACATGTTTTTCTTTCTCTGGATATTGAAAGAACATAGGTTGTGTAGGTCAAGTGTAAACAGGGCAGTTTCTAGGCAAAATAGTGCGCAGTGCAGGAAGGGAAAAAATCTGCCCCGTCCTCACCCATCCTGGTATGTGCCATGCTGTGACCCTAACCTGTCTGAAGAAAATAGGATGGTTGGGCTAAAGGTGCCCCCAATGGCATTGGCACCCAGGTCCCTGCTCACCCTCCCCTAGAAATCAGACTTCAATGTGTCTGAATTGAATACCAAAAAGATAATATGATTTGGCATAATGTGTTTACATCGAAGACAAAGAACTGGGCATTAATATAAGCTAGAAAGAAAGTGTTTAGATGCATTTGTAAAATTCTGGTGCTATTCTCTCAGTAAGACTGGACACATATAGCTGAAGCTAACAATTTTTTGATCAGAGTTCTCCTGGAAAGCAGTAGGGTCTCAGCAAAATATCTGCCTTTGGGCTTTCTTGGTTTAGTGAATACTTGTCTATGTTTCAGTAGCCTGGACAGGAGTTCTTCAATGAACACACCTTCTTTAAGTAATCTGACTGTGATTCTAAGCAAGTGAGTGATGAGGAATAAGTGACCTGTGTTTGGACAGAGGACTTTGATTCCCTACGGTTTAAATTGAAACGAGGCTGAAACTGGCACTTATCTTCTGTGACGTACAGCTTCACAGCAAGCATGGATGTGAGAAATAGCCTTGGGACAAGAAACATGGAGACCGCCCATGGTGATGAATTTTAAATCATTTCACCAGAATTGTACTTTGATATAATAAAGTCTAGCTAAGCTCTGTATATTAATTTAAACTCAGTTCCCCAAACACCTTTTAAGAATAAGTCATACTTTTATGTCATTAAGTCATTGTTATCAAATTTGAAAACATCAGTCAGTGTAATTGCTTGAATTATTGAAGCACTTTTGTGTGTTTCCGTATATCTATTATAAATTCATTGTAATTAAAATGTTCTCCATGAAGGGTATTCATTAACTTTCAGTATTTAAAGGTGATGGGTCATTTAATTATATATATATATATATATATATATATATATATATATATATATATATATATAGTGTGTGTGTGCGTTTGTGTAAATAACAATAATTTCCCTGTGTCATGTATTATAATATGTGGTGTAATTAATATTTTATTGAACTATCCCCATATGTATGAAAATGTAAATGGAGGGTGAGGTTATTCTAGGGAAGTAACCTAGATGTGTATAGAATTCAATTTCCAAGCTCAATACTTTGCTTTCACTTAGGCTGAACTTTTGTGAAATGCAATTCTAATATTCATTCTATTAGGAATTAGCACCCAGGTTTATTGTTGGCTGTGCGATCATAAATTGAGTCACTGATGAATACATGGTAAATGCCTTTAAGAAATTGCTTAAAATGGATCGAAATTCTTGTCTTTCATAATGTTTCTCACCCTCTTCTCAGCAGCTCCAAAGGACAGGAAAGGAAGGCATAAAGAAAGTATTTTTTCAGACAATCCCATGACACTATCGCTTTTTGACACTATCAAAGAGAAAAATTCAATGTGGTTTTGACATCAGCTGATCTGGATGTCATTGATCAGATTTGTATTTCTTACATGGATGAAAATATTCCAGAAATGAAACTCGAACACACTTTAGAATAATTAATGCATGTTGCCCAAAATATAACAACTAAATAGAGCTATAAAATGAGTGATGTATTAGAATACCCTAAGATGACAATAAAACTTCTAAATGATGCAATTTGCAAAGTAGTGAGGTGCTACATATTCATTATTGATTTATGAGGCTGTGTGTTCTTGAAAAGACATCCCCACTGTTACAAGCTGAAGCACCACCTCACCAATTTTCTCCTGGTACCTGAACTTAACCAACATAACCCACAATGCTAGGAAGGAAGGAAACCCAGTGGCACTTCCTCTTTGCTGGCTAGAAAAGGGTAAATGATGGACGGGAAGGAAACCCAGTGGCATTTCCTCTTTGGACGCTGGTGGTTAAAGAAAAGTAAATGCTAGACAGGAAGGAAACCCAGTGGCGCTTCCTGTATGCAGCCCGCTGGTTACAAAAAGGTAAATGCTAGACGAGAAGGAAAACCAGTGGCACTTCCTCTTTACAGGCCGCTGGTTACAAAAAGGTATAAAGGGGGGTGGGAGTAGCTCAGTCACTATTATTTATACCAAATTATTATTATTATTCAGGGCTTGGGAACTAATTTACTGCCCAGTTTAACCCTCTCATCAACTAAATATCAAGCAACAAACATGTCTAGCTGTGTGGAAGGCAGAGATTTGGTTGCATATATCTGCAGATACATGTGGAAGCCATACCGCCCCGACAAGGCACTCTGTGTTTAACGTGGTCCCTACTCTTAATTTTAAGTCCCCAACATTGGGACATGCAATGCAGACAAATATTTGAGAGCTACTCACCTGGGAAGCTGCCAGCCTCCCTTTAGAACACTTCACAGGGAGAGTTCCATATTGACTGAATTCCTCCCTGCTTGTGCTCATGGCAATTCAAATGAATAAAGGGGGGTGGGAGCAGCTCAATCACTATTATTTATACAAAATTATTATTATTATTATTCAGGGCCTGGGAACTAATTTACCGCCCAGTTTAACCCTCTCATCATCTAAATATCATCTAAATATCAACACAAAAAGGTAAATGTTAGGCGGGAAGGAAACCCAGTAGCACTTCCTCTTTGCACGCCGCTGGTTACAGAAAGGTAAATGCTAGGCAGGAAGGAAACCCAGTGTCACCTGTTTGCAGCCCGCTGGTTACAAAAAGGTAAATGTTAGGTAGGAAAGAAACCTAGTGGCACTTCCTCTTTGCAGGCAGCTGGTTACAAAATGGTAAATTCTAGGCGGGTAGGAAACCCAGTGGCACTTCCGCTTTGCAGGCCGCTGGGTACAAAAAGGTAAATACTGGACAGGAAGGAAACCGAGTGGCACTTCCTCTTTGCAGGCTGCTAGTTACAAAAAGGTAAATGCTAGGGGGAAGGAAACCGAGTGGCACTTCCTGTTTTCAGGCTGCTGGTTACAAAAAGGTAAATGCTAGACGGGAAGGAAATCCAGTGGCACTTCCTGTTTGCAGCCCACTAGTTACCAAATGGTAAATGCTAGGTGGGAAGGAAACCCAGTGGCACTTCCTCTCTGCAGGCTGCTGGTTACAAAAAGGTAAATGCTGGGGGGAAGGAAACCGAGTGGCACCTCCTGTTTTCAGGCTGACGGTTACAAAAAGGTAAATGCTAGGCAGGAAGGAAATCCAGTGGCACTTCCTCTTTGCAGGCTGCTGGTTACAAAAAGGTAAATACTAGGCAGGAAGGAAACCCAAAGGCACTTTCTCTTTGCGGGCTGATGGTTACAAAAAAGTAAATGCTAGGTAGGAAGGAAACCCTACAAAAAAGGTAAATGCTATGCGGGAAGGAAACCCTGGGGCACTTCCTGTTTGCAGCCCACTGGTTACCAAAAGGTAAATGCTAGACAGGAAGGAAACCCAGTGGCACTTCCTCTTTGCAGGCAGCTGGTTACAAAAAGGTAAATGCTAGGCAGGAAGGGAACCCAGTTGCACTTCCTCTTTGCAGGAAGCTGGTTACAAAAAGGCAAATGCTAGACAGGAAGGAAACCCAGTTGCACTTCTGCTTTGCAGGGCACTGGCTACAAAAAAGGTAAATGTTAGGCGGAAATGAAACCCAGTGGCCCTTCCTGTTTGCAGCCCCCTGGTTACCAAAAGTTAAATGCTAGGTGGGAAGGAAATCCAGTGGCACTTTCTCTTTGCAGCCCCCTGGTTACCAAAAGTTAAATGCTAGGTGGGAAGGAAATCCAGTGGCACTTCCTCTTTGCAGCCCCCTGGTTACCAAAAGTTAAATGCTAGGTGGGAAGGAAATCCAGTGGCACTTCTTATTTGCAGCCCCCTGGTTACCAAAAGTTAAAGTGGACCAACACCCAGGATTTTCACTATCCTGGGTTTTGGTCCACTTCCCAATCGGGGTGCCCCACTGTGTGAAACCCCCCAGAACTCCCCAAAAAACTCACCCCACCACGCTCCTACGGCGCATACGCGAGCACTCGTCCAGTCAGAGTGCTCAGAGCCGCTGTGGAATGTACGAACAAGCGACGGACAACCACCGCGGCTCTGAGCGCGCTGGAGGCCGCATCTTGCGCTTCCCTCTAACAGGGAGCGCGCCCTGCTAGAGGGAAGCGCGAGATGCGTCCGCGGTCCGCGCATGCGCCGTTGGAACGGGGATAAGGTAAGGTTTCTGGGCGGCCGGGGGGGTTTCACACAGCGGGGCATCCCAATTTTGGATGCCCCGCGGGGAGGGATCCGATCAGCCCGGGAATCTTATAGATTCCCGGGCTGATCACCCATGGGTGTTGGTCCACTTTAAATGCTAGGTGGGAAGGAAATCCAGTGGCACTTCCTCTTTGCAGCCCCCTGGTTATCAAAAGTTAAATGCTAGGTGGAAAGGAAATCCAGTGGCACTTCCTCTTTGCAGTCCCCTGGTTATCAAAAGTTAAATGCTAGGTGGGAAGTAAATCCAGTGGCACTTCCTCTTTGCAGCCCCCTGGTTATCAAAAGTTAAATGCTAGGTCGGAAGGAAATCCAGTGGCACTTCCTCTTTGCAGTCCCCTGGTTACCAAAAGTTAAATGCTAGGTGGGAAGGAAATCCAGTGGCACTTCCTCTTTGCAGTCCCCTGGTTATCAAAAGTTAAATGCTAGGTGGAAAGGAAATCCAGTGGTACTTCCTCTTTGCAGTCCCCTGGTTATCAAAAGTTAAATGCTAGGTGGGAAGGAAATCCAGTGGCACTTTCTCTTTGCAGTCCCCTGGTTATCAAAAGTTAAATGCTAGGTGGGAAGGAAATCCAGTGGCACTTCCTCTTTGCAGCCCCCTGGTTACCAAAAGTTAAATGCTAGGTGGGAAGGAAATCCAGTGGCACTTCCTCTTTGCAGTCCCCTGGTTACCAAAAGTTAAATGCTAGGTGGGAAGGAAATCCAGTGGCACTTCCTCTTTTCAGCCTGCTGGTTATCAAAAGTTAAATGCTAGGTGGGAAGGAAATCCAGTGGCACTTCCTCTTTGCAGCCTGCTGGTTACAAAAAGGTAAATTCAATTTATGTGCAGCAGTCTGAATTGCCCTGGGGAGGAATGCATATGAGCAAGTAAGGGTGTTGCTCCAGTTTAACCCCTAAACATTCCATCATGTATACATAGTTTCAGATGTTAAAGTTCTATGTACAGCTTCATATTTTAGAATGTAAAAACAGTGGCACTGCCTTTGATCCCTGATATAAGCAAACACGGTTATTTCTCATTATGCTACTACCATAATGTCTTTCACACTAATGCTCCTGTAATGCTTACTTCACTTTAAGCTGCTATAAAAACCGACCAGTAAGCCTAAATTTATAACAGTTCAGGTGTCTCAAATGTTTCACATAAAGAAAAGGTGATATGCAGCGCACGTCCAAACGATTGCTGAGAGCTCAAACGTGACATTGCAGAGCAAATTGGAGTAATCTCACCCAATGGTTGTTTTTCATCCACTGTGATCTAGTTATGTTGAGTGGTCTTTACTGCATTAGTTGATGAGTAAGTAAACCATAATGATCCAGCCTTTAAAACCAAGGATCGTCATTAAACAGTAATTCCACTTCTCGATGGCATTTTTAAAAGTGTTTATTCTAAGTATGTCACACACCCCGCTTCAAGATATTCATTACCTGTGGGTAGTATGGTCCTGTAGAGGGCTTCTGCAGAGATGATTGGAGGAAAGATAGCCCCTCCCAGTCCATAAGTACCTGGGACCTCCCACTCATTACCCAGTCTTCATCTCTGCAGACGGCGAGCAAGCAGCAGATGATATCTCCTCCTTGCACAGGGGGACTTTAAGGTAGCCGGGTCTACTCCCGGCCTATATATATTTTTATTTCCGTTCGGACTCTTTATTCCCTTTATTAATATATAGCTATTTAAATGCCTCCCAGTCTTGACTGCTGTCCGAGCGAGGGTATAACAGCACCTCAGGTGCTCAGGAGCTATGCTCCACCGCGAGACCCTATAAAGAGGGTAGGCGGTTATACCGGGTTGGTGACTCCGGTTTGGGATGCCCTGTCCAAGAGTTTAATTTTCCCCATAAATGGCCTATTCCCCTTTTTTAGTTGTGTGGAGGCCTCTTATTCAGCTTCTGGTGTTTTTCTATGGGGGCGCCTGGAAAATAGATTTATTTGAAATGTTTGTTTAAAATGTTTACTTTTCTGGTATGAATAGTTATAATGTAAACTTGTTGCAATCTTTTTTGCTGACAGACGCCGCGGTGCTGGATTTTTACCTCCGAGCTGAGGGGAGGATTTCTCCCCTCACGCTCTTCAGTGAGGGGGCGGGGCCGGGCCTTCGGTATGAGGCCGCAGCCTGCGCCCTTTAGGAGTTTGGAGCTGGTAGCGTGACCGAGCGGGGAGCAGCTCCGCTTGTTATGCGGGCTGCTACCGGCTCTATTATGCGCCCGGTGCCGCGGCTGCCTGCGGCACCGGTGCGCGAGTGTTAATGGAGGGGAGCTTCCCCTCACGTCTGACAGACACTGTGCTGGATTTTTACCTCAGAGCTGAGACAGGTGCTGGATTTTTACCTCAGAGCTGAGGGGAGGATTTCTCCCCTCACGCTCTTCAGTGAGGGGGCGGGGCCGGGCCTTCGGTATGAGGCCGCAGCCCGCGCCCTTTAGGAGTTTGGAGCTGCTGGGCGGAGCCTTGCAGCACGCGATCCACGCTGGCCACGCCCCCCTGCTGCGTCTCCCGCTCTGATCTGTGTTACCTCAGGCAGAGGACACAGTGTATTGGCGCCCAAAGACTCAGTGAGTGGCCCTGCGGCCGTTGCTTATCTGTACATATTTGCATATATATATATATGTATATATATAGGTATAATAGATATAGGTTTATATAGGGAGAACCTCTTACTGTCTTTTTCTATGTTTTTCAGGCTGAACTGCCAGGAATTTTTTTTTTTAGGTTTCTCCTGGTCCTAGAGTACCTGGGTACTTTTGCTATTTATTACAAAACCTCCCACTTGGACAATATAAGGGCATCCCGGGTTGCTTAATAGCGTAATTCCCTCACTCATAGCGACTATTCAAGTTCACCTTATGGAGGCATCCCAAGATTCCGGGCTCCCCTCGGGACAATCCCGGAAGTGTATGGGTTGTGGGGTATCCCTAACAGGGGATGATTTTTTCCTATGCATATCATGTGCACAGCAGACTATTACACGGCAGTCCGGTCCCCAGGCATCTGGGTCAGCGCAGCCGGCTTCATCCTCTCCCCCTCCCACTTTGACCCGTGCCCTGTGTGAGATTGCCACGGGGGGGCAGTCGCAATCTGATGTGTGTGCCAGGTTGGCCAGTATTGAAAAATTCATTTCCTCCACGGTTGCCAAGAAAGCACCGGCTAAGAGGAAGCATTTATCACCGGTTAATCATTTTGAATATGATGATGACGAGGACGGCCTGGATTGGTCAGATTATTCCCCTCTAGAAGAAGGGGAATTATTTGAGGATTCAGATATTTCTGATGATCAGCAATTTGTTGGTGCTGATTCCGATCGGAGCTCAGGGACTTCCTTGGATACTCCTAATGTTCTGACTCAGATGTTTGAGGTGCTTGCTATCTCGCCTCCGGTGGAGGTTCCTCAACAGCAAGGGGAGTTTTATGACAAATCCAAGCCGTGGTTGGAATTCCCTAATCAAAAGCATTTTGATAATATTATTTCTAAGGAATGGGAAAGGCCTGCCCGGCTCCCAGGCATTCCCCAAAGTTGGGATAAGAGGTATCCTTTTCCAGTGGATACGGTTAAGCGCTGGGCGTCTCCCCCCGAGGTGGACGCCCCTATTTTGGGGTTATCCAACTCAGCCGTATTGAACAACCCTGATTGTTCCTCTCTTAAGGATGGTGAGGATAAACGCATTGACCAGATGGCTTGTCATGGTTTTGCCAGTATTGGGGCAGCAATAAGGCCTGTTTGTGCCTCATCGCTGTTGGCGGTGGCTACTAGAAAGGTGGTCAGGCACTTGTTATCCTCCTCCGGTTTGAATCCGGACAGTGAGGAATTTCGTGAACTAAAACAAGGTGTTTTTGTCCTTCATGGTGGCCGCTTTGGATGATTCCTTGATGATGAGTAGTAGAGCCTCTGCTCTAATGGTTACTATCAGGCGTTCAATTTGGTTACGCCAGTGGGCGGCTGACTGTGGGTCAAAAAAGTCACTAACAGCTCTTCCCTTCGTTGGGTTACGGCTCTTTGGAGACAAGCTGGATGCCATGGCCAAGGGGGGCAAACTACCTCAACGCAAGAAGCAACGTCGCCCCTTTCGAGGAGCGTCTTCCTTCACTCCTTCCTTTCGGGGATCTAGAGCAGGAAGAGGTTTCGCCTTCCCTTCTACAAGGGGAAATTCCTGGAATAGGGGCAGAGGACGTGCCCGTTCAGGATACAATTGGGGCTCAAAACCCAAACCCGTGGCCAAGCCCGCTCAACAATGAGGGGGCGCCCTCACCCGTGCGGGTGGGGGGACGGCTACAGCACTTCTCCCAGGTCTGGAACCGAGAGGTCTCGGACAGGTGGATCCGGGAAGTGGTGTCTTCCGGCTACAAGCTGGAGTTCGAGTCCTACCCTCCCCCGCGTTTCCTCAGGTCTCGGGTGTCCCCGGAGGCACTGGCTGCGCAGCAGCTCCGGGCGGCAGTATCGAGTCTTCTGGAAATGGCAGTCATTTGCCCAGTTCCCTCATTAGACCGGGGTCGGGGTTTTTACTCAAATCTGTTCACGGTCCCCAAAAAGGATGGCTCCGTCCGGCCCATACTGGACCTAAAGATTCTCAACAAGTTCGTCAGACTGCGAAGGTTTCGCATGGAAACGTTGCGCTCGGCTATTCATTCTCTTCGTCAGGGGGACTTCATGACGTCCATAGACATTCAGGACGCTTACCTCCATGTTCCCATTTTTCCCGCACACCAGAGGTTTCTGAGGTTCGCGGTGGAGGATCGGCACTTTCAGTTTGTAGCTCTTCCCTTCGGTCTCACCACAGCTCCAAGAGTTTTCACCAAGGTGCTTGCTGGGGTGATGGCTCTCCTCAGAGCGCAGGGGATTCGCATTGTGCCATATCTGGACGATCTCCTCATCATGGCACCGTCATTCAGCCAGGCAGAATTGGACACCAGGACGGTAATATCCACTCTGGAGAGGTTCGGCTGGTTGATCAACTACCCCAAGTCCTCCCTACACCCGTCCAGGACAGTATCCTTTCTGGGAATGTCTCTGGATACAGATCTGGACAGTCCAAGGTTCTTCTGATTCAGGAGTTGGTTCGGTCGCTCATGTCCATGCCTCGACCGTCCATCCGTCTAGGGATGAGACTAGTGGGTTTGATGGTGGCCTCATTTGAGGCGGTTCCCTTTGCTCAGTTTCACACAAGGACACTACAGCTCCATCTGTTATCGGTCTGGAACAGGTCTCCTCAGTCGCTGGATCATCTTTTTCAGATGTCTCCCCGGGTTCGCCGCTCGCTTCGGTGGTGGCTGAACTCAACCAACCTACTGAGGGGCAGATCCTTTCGGACTCCTCAGTGGGAGATAGTCACTACGGATGCCAGCCTCTCAGGATGGGGGGGCTTTTGGAAGGATCTGCAAGTTCAGGGTTTGTGGAGTCCCCTGGAAGCTCACGAGTCTATCAATGTTCTGGAATTGAGGGCCATCAGGTTGGTTCTTTGTCATTTGACTCATCAACTGCGAGACTTGCCGGTCCAGGTCAGGTCAGACAATCGGATGGCGGTGGCCTACATCAATCACCAGGGAGGAACCCGCAGCAGGAATGCCCTCAAGGAAGTGTCTCTGATCCTGGACTGGGCAGAGAGACATGTCCCGTGTATCTCAGCAGTTTACATCCCAGGTGTGGAGAACACGGAGGCGGACTCTCTGAGCAGGATGTCAGCCCGCAAGGGGGAATGGTCTCTCAATCCCAGGGTCTTTCACTCAATTTGTCTCAGGTGGGGGTCACCGGCGGTGGACCTATTTGCCTCCCGTCACAATCACAAACTTCCGGCTTTTGTGTCTCTGGCGAAGGACCCACTGGCTCTCGCGACGGACGCCATGTCCCTGAACTGGACGGATCTGGGGTTTCTGTACCTGTTCCCTCCGTTTCCCATGGTGGCCAGAGTAGTGCGCAAGCTTGCTCTGGAGAGAGCAACAGCAATTCTGGTAGCTCCAAGGTGGCCAAGACAGGTCTGGTTCGCAGACGTGGTAAGGTTGGCAGAAGATCAGTTCGTTCTGCCCCTGCTGCCAGATCTGCTCACACAGGGTCATCTTCGTTACCCCAATTTACCAATGCTGGCTTTGACGGCGTGGCTGCTGAAACCTCCATCTTGAAGGAGGAAGGTCTTTCTGACGCTGTTATTCAGACTCTCATTCGTGCTGGAAAGAAGTCTTCTTCATCCGTGTACTATAGGACTTGGAGGTCTTATATTGATTGGTGTGAGTCTAGGGCCTTCCCTTGTAGGGAATTCTCTGTTTCTAGAATTTTGGAGTTCTTGCAACATGGTCTGGACTTAGGGCTCCAACTCAGTACTCTGAAGGGGCAGGTGTCTGCCCTGGCGGTATTTTTCCAAAAGTCTTTTGCACTACATCCTTTGGTTAAGACCTTTTTCCAGGGGGTTACGCATGTGCGGCCTCCTAGGAAGCCTTTGATTCCGGTTTGGGATTTGAATTTGGTTCTTTCTGCGCTACAGGGTCCCCCCTTTGAGCCCTTGCATGATATTCCTTTGTCTTCCCTTACGCAGAAGGTGGCATTTTTGGTAGCTATCACTTCAGTTAGACGTGTTTCTGAGTTGGCGGCTCTGTCTATTCAAGCTCCATATTTTGAAAGACATCAGGATAAAGTGGTTTTCCGTTTTAAGACGGACTTTCTTCCTAAGGTGGTTTCGTCCTTTCATTTAAATCAGGATATTGTTCTGCCCTCTCTCTGTCCTAACCCCAGCAATGACAAGGAGAGGGTCCTGCATTCTTTGGATGGGGTTCGTGTTGTGAAGTATTATTTGGTGGTAACGTCTGCCTTTCGCAAGACTGATGCATTCTTCGTGGTGCCTTTTGGGCCCAAGAAGGGTCTAGCACCCACAAAGTCTTTGTAGGGGCCTATTCTGCTAAGGGGAGAGATCCTCCCTTTCGTGTTACAGCTCATTCTACTCGTGCGGTTGGGGCCTCCTGGGCTTTTCAGCACCAGGCCTCTGTTGAGCAAGTTTGCAAGGCCGCTACCTGGTCTTCTGTTCACACTTTTTCAAAGTTTTACAAGGTTGATGTGCGGGCCTCAGCGGATGCTGTTTTTGGCCGCAAAGTTCTGCAGGCTGCAGTAGTTTGAGTTGTGCTTTATACCTTGTTTTTGGATCCCCACCCTTTATGGGCACTGCTATTGGATGTCCCACAGGTAATGAATATCTTGAAGCGGGGTGTGTGACATACTTAGAATAATACCATTTTGTGAATACTCACCTTGTAAAATGGGTATTATAAGTATGTCACACACCCCGCTTCAACCCGCCCTTTGGATTCTGCATCCTTCATATGGTGAACTTTGCGTTGTTATGACTGATATTTGGCTCTTCCTGGTCCTTTACCTTACTGCTTTCTTTATACTGGGTAATGAGTGGGAGGTCCCAGGTACTTATGGACTGGGAGGGGCTTTCTTTCCTCCAATCATCTCTGCAGAAGCCCTCTAGAGGACCATACTACCCACAGGTAATGAATATCTTGAAGCGGGGTGTGTGACATACTTATAATACCCATTTTACAAGGTGAGTATTCACAAAATGGTATTATTATTGTCTGCCAAAGGTGCTGAACATATTTGTTATTTTTTTATTTGTTTGCAATTCTGTGTTAAAATAGAAACAGCTTTCTATAGCTTAGCAACCATACACAAACAGATGTGCTTGGAGTACGGAGCAGAGACTTCCTGACTCAGTCATACTAATCATCTGATTGGCTGTGGCAGAGATGCTGCTCCACATTCCTTAGCTCAAGGGTTTAACTCCTCCTGCTGTCATTCAGGTGAGGGGACCACAATCTTGTGTCCCAGAAGCTGACGTGTTACTGAATCTAACCTGAGGAGAGATGTCTGTCATTGCTGCTGCCTGATTTCTTCAATTCTGATATATAGGGGGAGTGGGGTTACCCTTGTTAGTGGAGGGATTCTGGGATTTTGTGGCAGAAGCTATACTAAGGGCTTTAGCCAAGGCCAAGAAAGCCACTCCCATTTGAGCAACATAGAGCCACAGGAATATAAGAAACTTGGAATGCTGGTATATTTGACATTCCCGAAGAGGAGAACAATAACAACAAATACCTGCCAAAAATTGGGCTTCTTGAAGAGGAGAACAATAACAACAAATACCTGCCAAAAATTGGGCTTCTTTTAATTTTGGCAGCTGGAGTAGAATAGAAGCTGACGTGTTACTGGATCTAACCTGAGGAGAGATGTCTGTCATTGCTGCTGCCTGATTTCTTTAATTCTGCTATATAGGGGGAGTGGGGGGAATCTAAGTAGGAAATTGACTTTTTACATAGTACATAGTTAGTATGGTTGAAAAAATGACATATGTCCAAGTGCAACAAAGGATGTTGGGGTAGGGGAAGATATGTTTTTTTTTTTGCTTAATCCCCCCAAAAAGCAGTCCCCAAAAAATACTGCACCTCCTCCACAGACAATTACTACTACTTGATTTCAAAATATCATCATATTTATTGGGTTTTCATCTAAAATCTACATACAATACATAAAACAATATACATATTAAAAATACCCAGGATTATCCATATGAGGGGCATCCCTTCTTGACCCGCAAAAATATCCCAATTTGTGCAAAAACATACTAATAGATAAATTATCCCCCAATAATCTATAAAGTGCATAAAGAGCTATCTGTGCAACTAACCATAAAATCCCATAAAATCTAATTTCTTTAAATCACAAAAAATGGTAAGAGGAAGTGCACAGTGTTCACAAAAATTCATCCAAATCACATCACCTAATCAGACAGCGAGTCTCCACGAGTCCCCCACACACGGAATTGTCTAGAAACGGGCCCCCACGTGTTCCGCAGCCAGGCCCCCAGCTGCTTTCTCAAGGTAGAGTCTCTTTTTTTTTTTTGCTGATAACAGCTAATAGTAACTGTTGATGTTATTTTCATCTAAATAAGCGAGAGATGATTTTACCTGAAATAGTGTTTCCCCATATTTTTTGTATGGGCCATTTATATATTTATACAAGTTAATCATGTTCCCCCTCAGCCGTCTCCTCTCAAGAATAAAAAGATTTAATTCTCTTAATCTTCCCTCATAACTAAGATTCTTCATTCCTATTATTAGTTTGGTGGCTCTCCTCTGCACCCTTTTCATAGTCAGAGACTATTAACAGGAGCCCAGAACTGGACGGCATATTCCAGGTGAGGGGGCACCAGTGCCTTGTAAAGAGGCAAAATGCCTCTTTTAATGCATGATAATATCTTGGTGGCATTGGAAGCAGTTGCTTGACATTGTACGCTGTTATTTAGCCTGTGATCTACCAGACTTGTTTCCCTCATTTGCAATTTGGCTATCCAGGATGGCAGGGTAACACAGTTTAAATGTAATTGAAATTATCAACGTATCTTTATACAGACAGTTGAAGTATTTTTGCGATTTTGGATAGCATGGTGAAATGTTCCATGTTGGTATTGCTGTGGGTATCCTCTATGAGCAGATTTACCCCAATTCTATATCCTTGTCCAGCAAGAACAAATTCCATATAAACAATTCCGACACTCACAAATGAACACCATGAAGTGGCCGTGTGTCCTTTTGTGGTAATAATTTGGCCTGTGCTTTTGATATGTGTTGTAAATATTAAAATATCATAATTTGTAGCATGAAGCATAGATGTGGCCCAAACTGCAAAAAGCATCTGAACCCATGTTCACAGTGACTTGCTATCCAAGAGACAGTCCAGGCAATAGCAACAATAATGCAGCAAGGAGGTCACTTGAAGCCTCTCCCACGTTCCATATTTCCTATAGATGCTGGAGCAGGGCTCGAAAGTTTGCTCTCCTTCAGATTCCATTCCACTCCATGACCACCTCCAAATGTGGTCACACAGACACCCTGTCGCCCCAGAGCTCCCAGTGTGAGCAAGCCACAGTGGTCGCACTTGCCTTGCTCACTTAGGCTGGGAGTGCTAAGGGACAGGAGCAGTCGTGCAACCGGATTTGGAGCATGTCCATGGAAAAAGTAAAAAAGTACAAATGTTGGTGCCCTGTTAAAGCATTTACAGCTTGCTGCAGGAAATGGAGGAGAAGCACACAGGACAGGCTTATGGTGAGCTTGTTTTATTATTACCATGGTCTGGACTGTCCCTTTAATTAAGGATGTATATATCCATATTTTATAATGCCATACCAATACCAATCAATACTATAATATCAATATTAGTTATTACTGTCTCTTTGAAACTGAATCTTTCAAAAACAGAACTACTTGTGTTCTCCCCATCTACTAATCTACCTAAACCTGACATCTCTCTCTCTCAGTGTGTGGCACTAACATAACTCCTAAGCAGCATGCTTGAGGTCCAGATGTCACACTTGACTTTGATTTGTCATTCACCCCCTTTATTCTATCACTTGCCCGCTCATGCCATCTGCACCTCAAAAATGTCTCTATAATCTGCCCCTTCCTTACAGTAGAAACAACAAAAACTTTTATCATTGCCCTGATCCATTCTCGTCTTGATCACTGTAACTCATTACTATTTACTAACCATTCTCCCCCTTACAAAACTCTCCAATCCATCCTGAATGCAGCAGCCTGGCTCATCTATTTGTCTAATCACTACTCTGACATCCCCACCCTCTGCCAGTCATGACACTGACTGCCACTACTGTATAAGACACAGCGTAAACTACTCATGCTCACCCACGAGTCTCTGCAAGGTGCTGCACCCCCCTACATCTCTTCCCTTAATTCTGTTGACTGCCCCACCTGTGCTTTACGCTCTGCAAATTAACAAGTAACAACCACCATAATCCTAACTCTCATTTACAAGACTTCTCCTGAGCTGCACCAATTCTATGAAATGCACAACCCCCAGCAATTAGATCAACTCATAGGCCTCGATTCAATAAAAGTAGAAAAAAATTTTCATGGTAGTAAAAGATTCAATTCATGAGAAAAAAGCCTGAGAATGTCACTGTTACTGAATCATTAGATAAAAAGACAATGAAAGTCAATGGCACTTTTTTACTCCTAAGAAAAGTAGAGAACTGTTTACTCCTTTCTACACTGTAGTAAAAGCTGCCATTGCCTTTCATTGTCTTTTTATCTAGTGATTCAGTAACAGTGACATTCTCAGGCTTTTTTCTCATGAATTGAATTTTTTACTACTATGAGAATTTTTTTCTACCTTTATTGAATCAAGGCCATAATATCAATAGTTTTAGATGATCACTAAAAACACAAATTTTTAGGGTAGCCTACCGCATCCACCAATCTTACACTTCTTTTCTAACCCATCTTCTGCATCATTCTTTTGATCCCTCGTTAAACAACATCCACTGCACCAATTGCTCCCAAAGAGCACTAAATCCTATGGCCGGGCTATGTAACAATGCATTTAGTAACTTCTGTGCCAACTCCATTCTCCTCTTTAGATTGAGAGCTTGTGAGCAGGGCCCCCATTCCTTTTATTTTTGGTTTACTCATTTATGTTATGTAAAGTATTACCCTGTTTGCACATGAACCCTCTGTTTGTAAAGCCCTGGAAATATGTTGGTGATATCTAACTAAAGATTATTATTATTAGATTATTATTATTAATATTATTGCACATATGGCAAGTGGCAAATGAGCTGATTGCTACACCCTTGTATATAACTGTTCCTTTATTAGTTGTATCAAAAAATGTAATGTAAGCATATATTTATTTTTTAGCAAATGTAAGAAAAAGTTAATTTTATTCAATCGAACCCGTCAATATTTATGCACTTTCATAGGTCCAAGGCATTTATCTGTTTTTGGTAGTTAAGTTAAACACACAAAAAAAAGTTGTTCCTTTAATTTGCAATTTTCAAGGATGTTTTTCACACAATTGCTAAGCGCCACAGAGATGTGGGATATGCTTCACATTTCACTGCAATTCCCTAAGGAAACACCAGTAAAATACAAGTCACAGTCTGGGATTGTGCTGGAAATGAATAAATGTTTCATATAAGATGCTGTCTTACTGTTGCAACTTTATTCAACATCAACTTCCAGATGGGAACTATTTTCCATGCTTCATAAAGCTAAATCCAGCTGTTACATTTGGACCTACATAAGGAATCCACATTTTATTGCTTTAACAGTGCATACACGACAATTGCTATTGTTTGACTCACCTCAAAACACTCAACGCGTTTTAAAACGAAGGCTGATTTTGAGAGTCGATTAATAAGCCCCGCTCTGTAACAGGACTCTAGTTTTTACAACATTTACTAGATATCTCACATAACTGGTAGATAAACTGTCGACAAACAAAGAGGCTCTGTGCCATCCCTGCTTTACTGTGATCAAGAACAGTGCCAGCGCAATTCTCTGTGTTAGAATCGCTCTGGATTATGCACACTAATTTTTTAATGGGAGATGTTTGTTTTCTCTTTGACAAATTTGGACTTAATGTTAAGCTTTGTAAATAGAGGCAAAGGAGCAGAAGTTCAAGTAGTTATAGCCAAGGAGCAAACCCTGTGAGAATCACAAGTGAGTTGTCATTCCTACATAAAACAACTTGCGATAAATAAACCTTGTCACTGTGGGAAATGGTGTTTTATGCTGTACTACAGGTTTGTAATTGAGGAGGCAAATATTTTTAAAGTGGACCAAAAGTCCATCTGTCCCACTGGGACCTCTTTCGCTACCTGCAGCTCAGGCACACCCTGCATGCCCAATTCCGTAGAGAGGGTCCGAGGATCTCGGCGCCCCAGTTGGAAGGGGTAATCAGAACTTCAGGACTTGCAAAACCCACCTCTACACTGTATAAGTGCCTGGTTGGCGAACTGAAGGTTGAAGCCAAATGGCAAACTTTAGATCGTACTCTGGCCCCAGGACGATTGGGAGGAGATAATGGATAATTTGCACTTATCCGTAGTGGAAGCCAGGGACAGACTAATCCAGACCAAATGGATTCACCAAGTATATATCACGCCGGTTCGCTTGCATAGGATGGGTTTACTAGATAATGACTTATGTCCTAGATATGACAGGGATAGTGCCACATGGGTGCATATGACATGGTCCTGTGAAGCCCTTGAAAGCTTCTAGGGGATGTAATGGAATTGGTGAGTAAAGTGGTAGGAATTGCATTGGGCTTTCTGGGGGTGGTGGAACCGCTTTTGGGGACCTTATTGAGGTTGTTACTCTTTTACGCTAGGAAGTGCATATTGCTAAATTGTAGACACCTGGCTAAAACCTCAGTGCAAGCCTGGAAGAGATTAATTAACCAGAAACTCCTTTTGTATAAATTAACATACACTGCAAGAGAAGTACCAGATAAGTTTGGGAAGATTTGGGATCTTTGGCTACAATGCCTGGAATCAGCTTCCGAGGATGAATAAACTGGGGAAGAACGACTGGTGGCTCTCACTGCTACTCTTTCCATTGGTGTGGGTAGAGTGAGAATCAGGTCGGTTTTGTTTTAGTGGGAAACTGGGGCTAGGAGTGTACCCTCTGTTATCTGCTAGCCACTTCCCCTCCCCATTGGCAAATCTCTTATCCGGTGCGTGCAAGGAAAGGTTTGAGTCCCGTGTGAGTAGTGTGTGAATGCTTGTTTGTGTTGTCAAGTTGGATGTAATAAGTGTCGTTGGGTGCCTGCTGCACCAATTGTTGCTTAGTCTATGTCGTGTTTTGTTTAAAACTGCAAAATAAAAACTTTAAAAATAAAGGGGACCAAAAGTCTCATATACTCCATGGCCCACGGCTCCCCACGGCATCAAGAACTGAGATGCCCCGCTGTGCTTACTTCTCCAACAAGCCCACTGTGTATGCACAACTGGCGACCACATCACTTGCATCCCCACCAAATCTGAATGGCTGGTGTGGTCGCACCAGAGCTTCTACGTGACGATGGTCTATGCGACTCAGATTCCATTTAGCTTCTCCAGCCAAACATTATATGCATTGCCAGAGAAGCTGATTGGACCTCGTGCAGAGGTAAGGATGGCAGGCAAATGCGGAGTTTCACTCAATGGGGCATCCCGAACCATAATACCCCAGGGGGTATAGACACAACCTGGGATAGTGAAAATCCTGAGTTTTAGTCCACCTAAAATAGGGTTGCATGCTAAGCACCAAAAGAGGAGTATGACATGAGTAAAACAGTCGTAGCTAAGGGCAAAACTCCAGAGTTGGGCTCTCAGATAGATCGGGACTAAAAAAGGCTAATTAGCCTAGAAAAAAAAAGGTGAAATTAAGATGTTAAAGCAGTCCAAAAGTCCCACCATTAAACATTTAAAATGAATCTTATTTTCCCCATTAATGAAATCGTATGATTCATTACCATGTATGTAGGCTACATGATTATCAATGATTGATGCCTCCTTGCTATTATTTTTCTGTCCAGAATATGGTGCTCTCCTACGCTATCCTGCTGAAGATCTTGCACATGCGCGCTAATGATCTCTGCTGTGTAGCCAACCGCGTGAAAGGGGCTTGAGAACTGCGGGGGAGGTGACTGCAGCATCTCATAGGATCTGACAGATGGAAAATCCACAGTACATGAATGCAGAAGTGCACAAAGCACAGGGCAATACATTCGGGTCTCCTGCATCTTCTTCTTCCCATGCAGTATCTTTTTGCTGTGAAGCTTTGACCTCATGCACGTCTTTGTGATAGCCTTTAGGCAACCACTTTGAAAGTGGACCAAAACCCACCCTGGAGTCTATGAGCATATAGGCATTCTCGCCCCCCCCGGGGCACCCCGATCAGGGGTACCCCATTGTGTGAAACCACCCAGGTTGCACGAAAACGCACCTTCGTTCCTGGTCCAATGACACATGCACAAACAGCGGCCACATACCCGCTATCCCTTTAGCAGGGCACATGCCCCCATCAGCCATTTGTGAATGGGCGGCGCAAGCATGCTCCCTGTTAAAGGGTAGTGAGGGATGCGGCAGCCAGCGCACCCTAGTCTGCTCACATTAGATGAGCTTCTGGCCAAAGAGGCTCAAGCGGATCCGAGTGCCCTGATTGGATGAGAGGGCATGCACTGTAGGACTGGGGAAGGGTAAGCGAGATTGAACGACCTGGAAGGTTTCAACACAGAGCGGCACCCCCGATTGGGGTGCTCGGGAGGCAAAGACGAAAACCCAGGATAATCAAAATCCACTTAAAGCATTTGGCTGATAGATTTACAAGAGTTCCCACTCCACCCATTATTGGAGCTGCCAAAAATCGGTTGTTAGTGGACTTTCTATTTCCATGGTCAGTTTGGGTCTTGCACATTGTTGCCTTAGTTTGGTCTCATTTTAGTAACACTGCCTGAACTGAACATCCAGTTTCTGATCTTGGCTATGTTTCCTGGGGGCATACAGGTCAGTTAGGTAGGCATGTTATGTTTGCCTGCAAGAGGGAGATTGTTTATAAGTTAATGAGCCATGATTGATTGGGCTATAGGGTATGAAAGTAGACTGATGATCACTGAGAGCCTTGTAGTTACAGACTGACATAAACTAAAAAGGTTTACATTAATTAATGGCCACTGAGTGCCAGAGGGCTGCACTGCATTACGTTTGATGGAGGCCCCTGGGCAGAAAATCTAGTCTAGTGTAATGCCTCTGTAAGTAATTGTGGATCAATCACTGTCTTTGTTAACAAGTGGTGGAGACCCCTGGGGTGGGTACCCTAGTTTACCCCTCCCCCTTTAATATTACTCTGCCAGAAGGACAGGGTGCTCAATATTACCCGGTACTGCAAAACCTTAAATAGTGAGAATGCTCAACACTTGATTCTTCATACTAAATAATATACCAACCAATAATGGAATAACAATTAAATAGTTTGGGCAAGGTAAGAACAGGAAAGCACATAGAGAGAGGACCAGGAAGACGCAAGGCCCAACAGAAACATATGCAGAAAAAACAGGAGGGTCTATAGAGGGGTAGGGAGAGACACCTCAGACCAGGCTCAAAAAATGTGCCAACAGAACCAAGACTGGACTGACAAAGTAAGATATAAACTTGAAAAACACGCCAGAGAGCAGAAAAAGCCAGATTGCAAGACAACAAATCAGCAAGTCACAAGTCTTGCATGGGGTTCAAATAAACAATTGCTTTAAAGAGGACCAAAACCTAGGATTTCAACTAGGCCACCGATTCAGGATTCCTCACTTTATTAAACCTCTGGTTGCTGGGTTTTCCTAACTCGCCGGTAAACCCACAGCACATGCGTGGGCTCTCGTTTTCCTTATGCATGCATATTAATGAGCAACTAGGAAAGCTCAATAGATGGGTAGGTGTGGGCTGTTTCCCTCTGGCTGTGCAAACCTATGCCAGCCATTCAGATAGGCTTGACACAGGTGCACGGAGGAAAGTAGGAGGTACAAATAGGGATGCCGCGCCTATTTAAACCTGTCATAGCATTAAAGCTAATGATTGACCTACAAAGGTAAAATAGCAGCAGTGAGAGATGTGCAAACACACTATGGAGCAGCAAAGGGAAGAGTCCTTACAAAACATTCACTATAGTTACAAAGTGAAGATGATGTATTTTGTCATTCCAAGATGTATATTTAGAAACAGAAAATAAAGGGAGTCTGGGGTCCTACACACAGATTGAGGGAACTCAAACAATTATGAAGGCATCTCTGGTGACACTAATTAACTAATTAATAGAATTCTTCAGAATAAAGATACTCTAACTCTTGCAAATAGAAATGCCTGTTAGATGACATTATTTTTAACTGTATGGAGGTGTTGAAGTTCAAGACATTTCAGTATGCTAATATATATATATATATATATATATATATATATATATATATATTAACTGCAGCTACAATACGTCTATGAATGTGTCCAATTATCCAGGCCATGTTATATATGTAGGAATATGTCAAATCAACAGGACTTGCTGTATTTTTGGAAGATGTTTTACTACTCACTGGACTGCCTTTCTCAGTTCAGATTTGATACTATAGACCAGTGAGTTTAAAATCTGTGGTGGGCAAGCTTTTTGAAGGTTTTCTATGATATGCTGTCCTAGAGTTTTCTCCTTATCAGCATAGATTTATGAGGAATCATTCCTGCCAGACAAAACCTGATCAGCTTTAATGGGGAAGTAAGTTCAAGACAGGATGAGGGTGGATCATCAGATGTCATATAGTTTGACTTTTTTAAGCATTTGATACTGTGCCCCTTAAAAGACTGGTATAGATTATGAGAAGCTTGGACTGGGGGTAAATGTGTGCTCATGGGTAACTAATTGGCTTAATAATAGGAAACAGAGGGTAGTTATTAAAATTGCTTTTAAAAAATCAGCCTATACAACAATCACAGGGCAGCACTGTAAATAACTTGGCATGGCTCTCCAACATTGTTGAACTACATGTGCCCGCATGACCTCCCACTTAGCATAGTTTAGATGCTTCATCAGTTACCAGGGAAAGTTTTGCAGCATCTGATAGGAGTATCCCTGGCGTTTTTTCTACATTCCATGAATGCGGAAGTGGATTCCAGCAAGAAACAGCACAGCATTGTACCGGAATATATATTTAATGTCAATACCTGAACCTGGCCTGCGAAGAGTAGCTTAGTTTAATTCATTATATGTTAATTGATTTTCGATCCACTTTAGCGGTACATACTCAGTTTGGATCAACGGTACTAGCTGAGCACTGCAGGGGTCAGTGCTGGGCCAAATTCACTTTAATACATATATATATATATATTAGTGGCATTGGGGGAATTGATTAAACAATAACGTATTAATCTTTGCAGATGATAATAAGCTGTGCCAAGTAATTAACACAAAAGAAGACAACAAGCATCTTTAAACAGATTTACATAAATTGGAAGCATGGGTAGAAAAATGGCCAATGAAGTTTAATACAGAGAAATGTAAGGTTATGCACATGGGCGGGAGCAATTTGTGCCACAATTGTACATTGAATAGGAAAACACTAGGTAAAACTATATTGGAAAAAGACCAAGGAGTTTAAGTTAACAATAATTTAACTATAGTGACCAATGCCAGGCAGCAGCTGCCAAGACAAACAGGACCATGGAATGTATAAAGAGGGGCATAGGTGCCCATGACTCCTATGGAACATTGTGTACAGTTCTGGGCACCAGTGCATAAGAAAGATATATCAGAACTTGAGAGCATTACTCTGAAAGATTGTCAACATTTTTCCTGGGCACATTTATTCCCAAGTGTAAATTTGCATGCAATGTAGAGATTGTTTGGCGGGGCAAAAACTGTGCACCAATGCGCATGTTTCCTGTGCCATGTTCCTGCAGTAAAAATCAGGAGGAGGTCAACTTCACTAACTGACATGCTTATTTTATTCATTAAACACATGCTGGCACTAGTGTCATCTGCAAGTCAGTTTTCATGATTTTTAACTTTTTATTTATCTTGAAAATAGTTTGAAAAGTTGAAAATATAATAATTGTTTTAAGGTAAAAAACAAAAAGGAGAACATTTGGCCACAAATGATTGAGATAAATAAAAAAAACTGTTAGTAGCTAAATTATTAAGTACTTATAAACTAAACAAACAAGGCAGGGCGGGAGGAGGATAGAGAACATCTAGGATAAAACTTTGGGAAACACAACACTATATCTCCAAATTAAACACTACACATAATAAGAAGGAGAACACAGGAGCCACAGGGAATCCACTAGATTGGATAATAGACATTCGCATCAAACACAGAAGCTGGAGAGACAAATTCACCACTGCTAAACAGTAAAGATGGAGAGAAACATGGGGGCCATGGGGACCAGTGAATGGCTTAGCCTGCAAAATGTGCATGGAGCTGGGTCTTTTACTCCTTAAAAAAGTAACATTTCATGCTCAATGCGCAAGATTGCGCATGAGTCGGAAATTTGCGCTTGCACTTTGTACATACCATTTGATACGATGCACACAAGTGTCATTCTTGCATACAGTGCCATGAATCGCGCACCGAGACACAAGTTTACTCATGTGGAAACGCTTGTGCACAGTTTTGAGCTTTTTGGCGCACAGATATGAATTTATCCTTATGTTACTATGAACCTAAAATAGTAAAATAAAAGGAACAACGAAAACAAAATGTAGCCAGTCTTAAAAGGTAGTACCTCAATGCTTCACTTTCAACTGGTCTCAATGGCTAAAATGGTACAACACATTTTTGCTGTCAGTAAATTGGAGAGCCACTGGCACAGGGTCGGTCCCAGATTCACCAACTTGGTTGTTGTTAGAGGTAATAATTGTATTACTGTAGTCAACACGCAGCATTTTACCAAAATTCCCTTTCCAGCTAAAGAATTTCCAAATAAAATATTTACAAGCATATCCCAATAAAATATAAAGTTGTTGAAATGTAATCTTAGATTCCAATATGTTTGAATGGTGGCCTAAAAGCTCATATTGTATTATTTGAGCCAATATTACATCATTTAACAAAAAATATGGATGTTTTGGGTTACAGGGTTTGTTCCTCATTTGTCTTGGAAATGTTTTATTAGCTAAGCCTGTCTTTTTATGGCATAGGCTAATGCTATTGGCTTAAAAGGTTTTCCAGAAATTAAAGTTACATTTATTGCGTACACTCCTTTCTATGGAATCTAAATAGTCAATATTTCCATGGTGAAACTAGCTTGTGATTTTTCATGATGCTGGAGCATTTGTTAGAAGTAGTTGGACTTCGAGGACAGAATATTATAGAAAATCAATAACCTTTTTGCTTTTTCAGAGCTATACGTTTTCCCATGGGCAGATCAAACAATGACAAAATGACAATATTTTCCTTTTAGAAAAAGTGCACTAAAAGAAACTTTTATACTGGTTTGTAAAAGAAAATGAAAAGAATTTTATCAGGCCTGACCGAGGATGAGCAGACCCATGTGCATTGGCTGTGATGTGCTGCGGGATGCCTTTTTTTTGTGTGCACACACATAAAATATGGGATCATTAATATTAATGAGCAAGCTTTTTAATTCTTTTTACTCTTTGCACTATTACTATTACTAATTGATGATGGTTTGCCTTTAAACAATAGAAATAAAGTTCTTGGTCTCATACAGAAGGGATATATGATTAAATATATAAAAATAAAACTTACACAACTTTCCAAATGTTGCACTGTGTACAGTTTTCAAACTTCAATGTTCAATAAACATAGCAATAAATAAAGGTAATCATAATAATCTGGTAAAACGTGGTATTATGTTGACTTTTGAATGTTGTGGCTACTGTCAGGCTTTCTGATGTCAATTAAATAGAGTGTATATCTACAAATGTGGAATTTTAAGTGAAAGTCAAAAATACCATGATATGACTTAAATACCATTGTGTTCCATGTATCTCTCCTTTATTACTCTTCCATCTTGTATCCCTATTGAGATCCCTGCCCCCACACCACTCGTATGGAAACCCCGCCACAAAGGATTCCTTGTATATTGTATATGTTATTTTTATTGGATTTTTAGAGCCTTTAATGCCTTTAAAGCAGACTTAAATAGTTCCACTACCTATTAATGAGTTTTGGATACAGGTGATTAAAAAATTAATAGGGAAAATGCTGACCCTCAGGCACCACAACATGCTGCATGTGAACTGTTGCAGGACAGGTGCATTGTTTGTTTGTCATTGCACTTACTCAGCATTACATTTACTGGGCTAACAAATCTCTCTGAGAGGGAGAGAATTCTGGTTGACCTGTCCTTCAAGAAAGGCACCAATGGGCCACAACCATGATCAGTTGCAGACCAGAGCCTGACTAATCTGTGACTTCCTGACTGTGCCCCCCAAAAGTGCTTCCCACTCAGCCAACAAGTGTAATCCAAGGCTAAGACTATATAATTGCAGAGATAAATCATGGATGGAAGATGAATATGGCCACTCTTAGATTGATAATACTAAAGCTTTAGGTATTGTAAGAACAGATAATGTGGCAGGAGTGGTATGGCCCCCCACAGAGGAACATAGCCTGAGGAGGGGTCTTGTCGGGTGAGCACAATGGGGAGGAATATGGAGAAATGGCGTGGGGCTAAGGCAGAGACTGGATGCAGAGATTAAACGCAGCAGCCCATCCAGCCCCAAAACATTGTGGCCCTGCTGGAATTGTGCCAGGTCTCTGAATGGTCAGTCCAAGAATGTCACTGAGAAAGCTCCCCCCACAGCAACATAATCCACATTTATTTTGCATGGCCACGCTTTGGAACAGCCATAGGCTGCACAGTTTTGGGGCCAACTAGGATGGGCATAGATCCAAACATGCAGCCCATCTCAACTGGAGCCCATGTCACATTTCACCCTTCTAATACAACCCTCCACTCACTGGCTCCTGAGTGTCCTAAACCCCCACCCCAATGAACCTCTCCTTCAAGACACCCTCAGGCCCATGTTCTGCTTCTGCACAGTTATAGCTTTTGCATCATGACTGTGAGAACCATACCCACCCGTTTCATGGTGCCTAATCCTACAATACTAAAGCTTTAGTACCATTACTTTAGGAGTGTGCATATCTAGCCCTGCCCATGATTTGTCCTTTCAAGGCTAAAGCTTGGGAGAGCACTCAATGACCAGCAGGGAGGGACATTGGCTGAGCTCAGCAGCTTATGGGTTGGATGTGTGCTGCTCAGCTGTTTCAGGGTAACGTTTGGCCCCAGGATGCCCCTGCCTGATGATAAAGTATAATTTGTTTTTACTTTAGATTCCCTAACCTTTGTATGCCCCCACCCAACAATGTATTCATAGGTTTCCTCTGACTACTTTCTTATCATGGTGCATTTAGTAACTAACAATTACATTACTGTACAGCAATGTTAGAATTATTTTGTATTTCTTAGGTAAATCTATCCACAGGAAGTATACCATTAGAAGACAAAAGACAAAATAAGAGATATCTTTACTACTTCCCTAAAAGGTTTGCTATTATAGCTAAATGATGTAAACTCAAGCAAATCTCCTACCAATTTATATATAAATTCACCTCTATTATCTGTCATATTAAAACTGCATTTAAATAGGTTTTTACTCACTGTCTTTCATAGCCCCTTAATTACAAAGTGTTAAGCTGTAACAACTGTATATTGTTGTAAATGTAGGGGGGAGGTGCTGAATGTGGCCAACTGAAACCAAAGGCAGCAATCTGCATCTGGAGTACTAAAAGGTTACTTAGTTAAATTCGGGACTACATTCATATGCGCATTACAAACACTCTTACACTTTCCAATTACTGTAGGAGCATAATAAGGGCTGTGTAATTCAGATGTTCAAATATCCAGGTGAAACATGTTCAAAAGCCAAACTTCTTTCACTACTCACCCAAAAAAGTTCAATGGCATGTAATTAATGAAAGAAACTTAAGTACTAGAGCAGATTAATGGCAGCTTAACAAGGAAAACACCTGCATTCACAGTGACAGCGGCCAGCACTAAAAAGGTGTAATATGGAGAGAGAGAGAGAGATAGAGAGACAGGCAGTATATAAAGAGTCTTTTTTTAAAAATATGAAAAAATTAACCTGTCACGTTTTAAAAAAACTGAACCAATGTTTTATTTGCCACCGAATAGAGTTCTGGTGAGGCCACAGCTGGAATACTGTGTACAGCTATGCAAAAAGACATTATTCAAATAGAACAGGTCCAAAGGCGGGCAACAACAATGGAGGAAGGACTTAAACTTTAAATTATTTAGACTTTTAAATATGTGAAAGGATGGATTAAGTTTCAAGAAGGAAGTGTTTATTAGAAGAAACTTAAAGGATCACTATCGCGAAAAAATGACCCAATAATAAAAATACATATAAATATGCTGGATGGCGTGTGGAGGAGTCACTTATACATCTAGCATCAGGAAATATCCAGACAGGTTTGTTTTTTTTTAATTCTAATGGTAGAAAGAGGAAATCACGGGTGACAGGCTCTGTCACCCCTCATTGACTAAACCTGTAACCTCTGAGAAGAAAACCACACGCTTGGTGGAAGCTTTATTTAGTTCAGTTGTATAAGTGACCCCTCCCCTCATTAGCCAATTTGTTTATATAGATTTTTGATATTACACATTTTCGCGATAGTGCTCCTTTAATGATAAAACAAGGGCACAACCTGAAGCTAGTGAGAGGGAAGATCAGGAGCAATGTCTGAAAATATTTTTTTACTGAAAGAGTTGTAGATGCTTGGAACAAACTTCCAGCAGAGGTGGTGGGAAAATGAACACCAAGTACATTCAAACATTCCTGGTATAAACATGCACCTCTGTTCAAATGAAGAGAACATACAAACATAAGGGCGGAGTAGATGGACCTTGTTGTTTCCTTCCGCTGTCAACCTTCTGTGTTTCTGTTTCCATTTTCAGATTAATCCCTTGGAACCCCAGACTACCACTACCACGCTGCATTCACTGAGCATCAGGGGGACTAATTCTTCCCAAGGCAAAAGCATTTTTTTACACATTTGACAAAATATAAGTTGCCATCAGAGCCATCAGTGCTAACTAACCCTGAAAGACCATTATGGATTGGGCTTCAGAGGCTCTGACAGAAGAAGGTAGGTTTCTACAAACCTCTTGTGGCGTCCATTAATCATGTTAGCTTTCACATTGATGGCAATCATTTTAATAAAAGTTGAATTTTAACCATGTGTTCTTGTTAAAAAATAATAAAAAGAAAGATGGTTATTGCCCCAATTTTATTTCAGTTATTCCCGTTTTCCATGCAGGTATTGAAATCAAAGCATGTTGCTGTTCAATAATTTCATTATGTCAAGTTTTATTGAATATATTCAACCAAGTTATAATAAATGGAATTCCAGGAGGCTTTTGCCTTTAACAGAAAGAGAAATGCACTGCTTACTGAGATATGACCAAGGGCTCACAATGGTATTACTGGAAATGAGATGTTGCAAAATGGGATACATAGATTTGGTCCACGTTGTCTGGTCATAAATTAAACCTTCTGGGGTTCTTTTGTAGAGCAGAGCATTCTGTATTTTAATAATTAGAACTTTCCTAGCTTACTTGCCTCTCTAGGGAGCCACAAAATAGATGCATTATGATATATTGTAAAGAGTGGAAAATGAAGCACAAACTTCTATTGTGCCCACTTGGCACATCGTGATACAGAACTATTTCTCTGTTTTGTCAGGGCCAAGCTATTTGGACATGGGCCAATAAAAAAAACTAATTTAACCTAAAACAATATGTTACAGCACAATGGACCTAATTAAAATAAGAAAAAAATGAGAATCTAAATATTTTACACCAACCAGAATGAAATCTAACATGGATGTTATATTAATAGCCATGGATAAAGTAGAGAATCTTTGTTCACTGGCTGCTCTGGTTCTGGGCAGAAGCAGGTACCAAGGTGGTAATTTGGCCTTTGCTGGGCAATCCACTCTACTACATCTTCAGTGTGCTGCAGTGGTAATAGGCGACCACAATCACCATTAAGAAATTCTTTCCCATTTTGACACAGTGGATACAAAAATGACAGTCAAGGAACTGTAATGCCTTATCAAACTCTGAGCCTGATTTAGGCATTAATAACCAATGTCTGCATCTTTCCTTCCACCTCCACTGCTGATACCCATTCCTCTTAGTGTAGCTCTCATTGTAGCAATGTTTTAATTTTCTACAAGTTTGCTGCTAATTATTAGTGAAGTAATATTAAATTCATAAGCACCCCTATGGCTAAAAAAAATCCCCCCCCAAAACAAAAGAAAATACTCACCAAGTGAATGTCTCCTCTGCAGCAATGCATGTCTGCATAATGAGGAAGATACCAGCTGAACTCTTTTATTTAACTGGCTTGATTACTGTGCTGGGCCACCCCCTATACTATATCTACCATGTACTGTGGTTGTAAAAGATGACCAATAATACTGTTAAGAAAAGACAAGCATGTCTCACCCCTTTTAGTCTCAGTCTAGCAGTCTATCAGTTTAGCAGCAGTCTGCTGCTTGTCCATCACTGACCTCTCCAAACTTCTTATATCCTGCAAGTTTTCTCCTAAGTATTAGTAAACTGATAAAAGCTGCATAAGCCCCCGCTGCACTTACAGAAATTACCCCTCCCCTCAAGTTAACAAAAAGTCATTGTGGTTAGTAAAACATTTTTCCCTCCAGCAGCTCGGAATCTGCACAGACAAATGCAGAATGAGATAGAGCCCAGGCCAACTATTTTTGAATTGCTTAAAGCGGACCTTCACTCTGAATAAGAGTCTATCTTATATGTTTCCCACACCCTGTACATACATATTGGCCACATTAAAAGTCACCCTACCTGCATCTACTGCATGTTATGAGCCTTTAAACATCCAAGATGGCGGCTCATGGAAGCCGCCATCTTATCAGGCAGCCTGCAAACAGGAAGTGCCTCCTGACTGTGCTGCTCTGCATTCTGGGACTGCTGACCTTTATCTAACCCCAGCTCTTCTCTGTCTGAGCAAAGCACAGCTATAACCTGCCCCCCTGTACCTTTTTCCACTCTCCTCTCCTCAGTAAGTGTGATGCTTCTGAGTCAAGATGGCGGCGCCCGTATCCTAAATTCCTGAACAGAGTTACAGCCCAGTGGGGGAAAGAATAATAAGTTAGTGACTAAAAACGTAAAATATATTAATTTTAGATGCTGGGGAACCGTTTTTTAAGAGTTTGGGCTTTTCATTAACTCACGCTGAAGGTCCGGTTTAACATAATGATTGTGCCTCAACATAATGTAAAGAACTGTAAGTATATAATTCTGGAGTTTCTATAGAGCAGAGGGCACTTTATAGACTACAGACTACATAATGCCCTTCCTACTGAGGCTTTCCTTGAGGTCCGAGCTTCTTATGCATATTGAGCCAAGACCTCTTTGACAATGCAGCTTCTCGGCAGCCTCCATTTACAATGCATGTAAGTGTGGTTTTGGCTCTTTGTATTTACTTGTTCCCAAAGCCACAACAGCTACAAAAGCAAACAGTTGTTCTTGCCATCCTTTGTATCGATTCAGGTTAAGTGTTTCATTTCCCCTGTTGGTTGTACAAATAGACTCCTAATACCTCAGGGAAACTTCTCGAGTGAGCCTTACAATTCAGAGTCACATGTTTAACAATTGGTCTCATAATTTGTTTATTTCTCTATCTGCAAAAACAGCGTTTGTTGAATCCTAAAATGCATTGACTGTGACAAATTCAGTGTACTTTATGCAGGTAGTGCAGGCTCATGCTTTCATTGGAGGAAAGCGTGCTCTGCCGCATGCATCATGGTTTCCAAGCAGCTACTAATAGATGACAAGTGCCACTGTTACTGAACATAACTACTTTTGGAAGCTGTTTGTTTGAAGTAACAGGAAGGAAAATCTGTACCAGAAGATTCAGTTTTAAGTGTTCCTTTCCCGCTGTGCTTTTACTTGGTATATTTAGAAACATTGGCACTAGGAGAGTTATCTTAAAGCAGGCCAAGCATCTAGTGTTCCATCATAAAATAAAGGCTCCTGAAAGTAAACCTTATGTTGTCAGTAACTAATCTGCTAGAAGACCAGTAACCCAAGGATGCACCTTAAATTTGCTGTACCAGGACAGAGGCAGCCATATTTATTAAGATGCCAGTCAATGTCTTGTTCAAGCTGAACAATCTTATTTCACAAAAAGTAACAAAACATACATGTAAAATTAAAACAATTTAAGTTCCTGTCCAGGTATATAAAAAAATCCTATTGCATCCTGTGGGGTGCAGTGGTCACATTCCAGCTATTTCAGCTTGGGTGTTGATTTTCTTCTCCCCATGCAGCTGTGGGTGCTGGTCCCTGCTGCCAGTCACAGAAGAGTGACTCCCTTGTTGATTAGAATACAGAGGGCATATCATGTGATACAAGCAGTTGAGGCTCAAATACATGCTGGCAGCTTGACGGGATAACGCAGCCCCCAATACTACTAGGATTCACACCTGTGGGCAGGATGTTTTTTCTTTTATCCATTGCCCAGGCAGTCCCCTTAAACCACATGTGCTTAACCTGTGGTCTGGGGGCCACATGTGGCCCTCAGAGCCATCTGATACGGCCCATGACTTACTGTGGGAAAAGTGGGGAGGGGTAAAAAGAACTGATTTGTAAAGAGAGTAAAATAGGAGTACATACGAATGGGCGATTTCACAGAGAGTGATATAGGAGGGGTGAATTGAGAGTCGTGGCTTGGTAAAACACAATGAAATGATAGTACCACACCAAACCTGGGTGAAATAGTTGGCACAATAATTTGGTTACATTGTTTTTTAATAACCAGGGGCATAACTATAGAGAGTGCAGGGGGTGCAACCGCAAAGGAGCCCAGACAGTCAGGGAGCCCATCAATTTTGCTCCTCCACCTTTATATCGTTATATTTGTACTCACTTGGCATATTTTGGAGAAAGGAAGCACCAAAAGTTTTTTGCATGAACCTTTTCAGGGCCCTATTTAATGTTCACACCAAAGTCCTATCACATTTAGTTATGCCACTGATAATATTTGGATTCTTAGCATTAGTGGGAGCTTAGATTGGTTGAGTATTGGGAACCTGGGTTAAGTGAACCAAATCCTGTGCTTTTCACTACCCCAGGTTTTCGTCTGTCCACCTTGGGCACTCCGGCTGTGTGAAATCCCCCAGGTCGTCGAGTCCACTTACCTCTCCTCAGGTCCACGCTGTGTCTAGAGCAGCCGGCTTGAATCCTAGCTGCACTTCTGAGTGGTGCTGGCATCACTCGGCTCCCTTTGGCTGTGCGCTGCCCTGCACAGCCATTCATTTGAGGCTGATGGGGCCACGCACAGCCGATGAAGGAAGTGAGTGATGACGGCGACACTAATAAGTGTGCCGTGGGCTTGGGGGAGAAAGGTGAGTTTACTGTGTGCCCCAGGGGTGTCAAACAGCGGGGCATCCCAGTTCAGGATGCCCCTGGGGGAGGGCGTGAGTCTGTCCTGGAGTCTCATAGACTCCAGGGTGGGTTTTGATCAACTTTAAGATGTGGGACTGATGTGGCTATAAATAAGGGACTCATATATTAAGAGATCTAGGTAGTACTGTATCCGCGCTGCCTCCTCTATATTTTGTAATCCTTGACAGGCCCAGCGCAGTATCAGAGGATGTTGGGAGCCTGACACAGCACTGGGCCTGACAAGTGCCCGGTCTCCCTCGCAGTTACATTTGTTAACCAGGGAGCCCATCCAAGTGACCCTTACACTAAAGAATGGCAATGTTGGCAGACCCACCAAACTACCTCCTGTGATCGCTCAGTGAGGCACCCAAATTTACAAATATTTGTTAAAGTCCAGCATTAAGGCTCTTGGGTGTCCCAGAGTTCTGCTGTATTGGAAATGGATGTTTTGGCGCTTTGAGTCACTAGGGGGCACAGAAGAAGCCGGTCAGCGTGAAACATGTCTGCCCGGAAAAGGATATATGGCCTGATGCAGTGCCTCCCCATTCAGCTATCCCGTGTGTTTTCCAGTTGTTTTTGGGCTGTGATCGGGTCAGGAAAGGGTGCTACGTTGCTTTTTGTGTGTGTGTATGCGCTCAGGTTCAGGCGCCTTTCCGATTGACGGCTCGCAAGAGGCTGAACTCCGTGAAAACGGACGGGCCGTTGATTGTTCCGTTTTTTAATTGATTCAGAGCCTTGATTTCCGATTGAAACAAGCCCAATTTAACAAGGGTGTCGACGCTTCACTTACGGGCAGTCTTAGCAGCCGTATTTGATCTTTGTGACTTGGAAATGCCTGAGCATCATTGATGCGTGAGCATCAAAGGCGTCAGCTACGCGGCCTGGTTGTTTTGAGCATGGCAGGTCAAAAAAACATTAAGCAAAAAATTAACCCTAAAAATGGACCAAAAAAAAACCCCTAGATAAGCACAACATACTTACAAGGCAAACCTGATGATGTTTTTCATTCACGGATCAAAGAAAAGGGCATCAATGAGCACCAAGATGAGCCTCCTGCCTGTGCTGTTCTTTAAAATGTTTTAAAAAAAAAAATGTTTTTTGAAAATTCTTTGACAATTTCTTAAAAAAAATGTAAGTAAAAAAAAACAAACAAAAAATTGTGGTGTGTTCTCTTTCCTGCCACTGTACGTTCTCACAACATAACCATACAGTTACATGACCCATGACCCAAAAGGTAAGTATATGGGACAAGGAATTGGAGGAAGAAGAAGGATAAGAAGAACAAGGAGAAGAGATTAAAGTAAGCATTAAACACAGGGAAAAAGGAGAAGGGATTAAGGTAAGCATTAAACACAGGGAGGAGGAAGAAGAAGAAGAAGGATATTAGTTTAAGGTAAGTTTTGGTGTTGGTAAAAGTGTCAGTTTCATGTATGAGGAAAGCTTGAGGGAGGACTAGGGATGTGCGCTTGCGTGGATTGTCCACAGGAAATCCATGGAAATGTAAGTATACATGGAAAAACATCGGGAATCGGGGTGAAAACGGAAACAGATGGCAAGAAGGTACGTTTGGAAACGCTTTCAAATGGGCCCAAAAACAGATTGTCCGTGTGAACGGCAACGGAACCCACGACCACACGGAAAGCACCCGAGAGGGGAAAAAACACTTTCCGAATAAGACACATAAACGGATCAGTAACGGAGCTCTCCCGACAGCGGCTCTGAATCACATTTGAACCCCTAGACAAACGGAATGAAAACGGGACTTCAGGGAAACGGAACAAAATAAGGTCAGATTGGGGGAGGCTCTGCATCAGACCAATAGTGATCTTATTTGATCCAAGAATATATTTCTGTGCAATATCACTATGGACTATATTTAATAACTTTCCAAACATTTAAAGATGTTTTGCGGAAAATAAAAGAGACCCATGAAAATGACCTGTACATTGTGTAGCCTGATTGGTATTCCTAATATGGCTAATCCATTTGCTTAGCATTAGTATTGAGTGAGTGTCCTATGCACTTTACTGCAAACTTGCACATTCTAAATACAAGTGACCAGACAATTTGTTATTAACAACCCGAATCTGCACTTAAATTCAGTATATATATAGATAGAGAGAGAGAGGGGTCATATAGGACAGCTCTGCCTTGTGTGCTCTTATTGAGGCAGATGTATAGAGAAGTCAAATCTTTAACCTAAAATAATAATAACTACCCGGATAAATTAGGAACATGTTGTACACTGTTTAGCATGTCTTCCCTTGTTTATTGTGTCATACAGTGATTCTATTATTTCCCATAGCCAGGAAAGAGGAAGGAGGAAACGTACAGGATCGTGTCATCTACATCACAGGCAAAGGTTTATACTGTGATGAGTCCTGCCGATTAACTTTAACTCACTCCAGATTTTAACACCATGATGGGAAAGGAGATTAGGTCAAACATATTTAATGTAATCCTTATGATGCTGAGCAAAGTGCTGAAATTAACACAACACCTACTTGTATTGGCAGATAATGGCATTCCAGAAATACTGGCTTCTCTTGTGCCCTGTTCCTCTGCTAAGTGATAGTCGGACAAGGAAAAGCTTTTATTTAATTTAGCAGCAAGCAGCATGATCACTGTAGTGATTTTATTTCTCCCTTAACATTAGGATATTATCATTCTCATGTAATGACATTGTGCATCTGGGTTGCCTCTATATTATTATGCAATAAGAATAAGTTTGATGTCAGCTGAGGCTATGGCCTGCAGGAGGGCCAACTCTAGGTTTGTGAGGGCCCTTGGGCAAGAAAGTCTAAGTGGGCCCCAAAGCATGCCTTACACATTTTCAGGGTGGGAAAGGGGGACCATTGTTCAATGAAGCCATGCCCCGTCATTGATTGATGGATAGGAGGTAGGATGTACAACAATATAAACACTTTGAATAGGCAAATGAATCATTTATTATTGCAGAGTGAGGGGCTCAAAAAAGGGACAGTCCCTCCAAATCAGGGACAGTTGGGAGGTATTTCAAAGTAGTGTGTCACATGATGTCAGCTTTCAGCTCTGCTGCCACAAATGGGTCACCTTGTGCTGCTGATCGCCTTCCAGTCCTTATTACCCTCCCTATAGCCACCAATTGTCCTCTAGTCCTTGTTGCATTCCTTACTGCCACCAAGCATCCTTCAGCCCTTACTGCTCGCTCCACTGCCACCAAAGACTCCATCATTGCTGTCTGTTGTCACCTGGTTCTTGACACCTTCTGAGCTTCCATCAATTGCCCTCAATTTCATGCCACCTTCTCCACTGTTGCTGATCAGCCCCTGTTGCTGAGGCCAGCCATGAGCCGGTCTGCACACAACACCCGGCATTTGCTGTCCACTGTAAATCAGGTCCACTGTATAATAATACCATGGCCAAGTGTAAGCCTGAGTGGGCCCCTGAAGATGCCAGGGGCCCAGGTTTGCCCTGCGATAGTGCCGGCCCTGGCCAGCAGCGTTGATATGGCCTTTTCTAAAGTGATGATACTGAAGCTTTAGTGTTGTTAAAAAAGATGCTGTGGCAGGGATTTGTATGGACCCCCCACAACCATGAAGCTGACACTACAGCATTGTCGGGGTTGGTTCAGTAAGGGAGGAGTTGAGAGGGAGAATTGGGAGGCTGGCAGTAGAGGGGGATAAAAGAAGAGTAGTGAGTGAACAACCAGGACAGGTGCTGGGTGAGGTGGGGGGCAACGTGCATGCTGGCCTCAAGGCAGTGCAGAAATCTCCTTGTTCTGGTGAACATGGAGGTGCCCTGTCACTATGGAATAGCTGATAACAGAAGTGCATCACTGTGTTGGTAAAACACCCTACACAAAAGGTCGTAAGTCAATGTCACTAATTATGGATAATTTTCTTCCTGTTGTTATCAAAGATCAGCTGAATGGTAAACAATGCTCTATATAGACATGAGCTTTGATCTCATCTCTATATACCGAGGCAAGGAAGGGGCCTGGCCAATGGTAATATGGGCGGTAATTGACCAGTAACATTATGTTAACAGAACTCATGTTTTGGGGAAGTACACCGGCAATTTACAGTAAACACAAGTTTACTTTTCCAAAAGTCCTTTAAAGGACACTCCCAGTGGCTCGAAGAAAAAAAAATGAACCATGAAAACTGTGGAATACAGGTTCAATTAGATGTGGTAATTACCTGGATGTTTCCTTAACTCTTTCCTATCTGCAATCTTTAGACAAAATGTATTGAGTGTTGACAAAATGAGTCTTGTGCCAGAATCATGTTAATTTAACTGATTGCTTTAATCTAACAGTACACATACAGCTACAGAGGAAGAAGCCTCAGGCTGCCTCTAGGTACTGTTTCTTTTTTAGTTCAAAGTGACTGATACAATGTAATGCAGCCATCAGAGGCAAATATACATATGTAATAGTTAAAGTGACATTTCCATATGGTGAAAAAAGTTTAAAAAGCTCCATTTCCATTTAACTGATCTCCGTCTATTATTAAGCAGTCAGGATTAGTTAGTTAACTTTTTAGGCTTTTTTTAGTTTAATGAATGGTTAAGATTAACAGTTAATACGTATCTGAAATTATTAGTAATTTGGGCTTTAGGTTAACTGATACTTAATTAGTATATTTAAAATGAAATGAAGACATAATACTCTAAATATAAATGAAAAGGTTCTAGTGCTACAACAAATGAACAAACTACCAAAGTTCCTAGGGACCATAAAGTGACCAGGGCTAGGTTAATAAAAATAGCAATCTACACTATGGGGGTTATTCATGAAGGGCTAGCGCCAGGTAGTGCCTCATAGCATCAGGCAGCGCCTGGTGAACGCCAGGCGCTGTACGCAAAACCACATTTATGAAAGCGAATCTGGTGAGTGACTCTAACAGCGCCATGTAGCGTCCGATGTATTATAGCTTCCAGCTTCCAGAGCACCAGGTATTACCTTTCGCTCACTGTCGCTCTCCCATATATTTCAATGGACGTTCATTTGCTTGTGTTTAAACAACGTGTTTGCCATTTTAAATTTTTTGACTTTTTATATTTTACGCAGAATTGTCATTACAGGTCTGGCACTAAAGTATTAATGTCACAGTGTTAAAACAATGTCATTCCATGTGTTTTCACTTTGTTACTGGTGTATATGGTTTCAAAAACAGACTTTAATCACACAGCGTCTGGCGCTCTATGCTATAGCGACCAGATTTAGAGCGCCAACGCTGTGTGTGTGTCCTTTTTTGATAAGTATGATGTGGAGCGCTGAAAGTCGGTTTCACTGAGCTGGTGCTACCTCTCACTTCCTGCAGAGCTATACTGGTGTTAGAGCACCCAACATACATTACATACACCAATGCCGGCCAGGTTACTACAGTGACTGAGGCGCTCTGTTACAGCGCCCAATACCCACTTACAGCATCTATTAGCCGTCGTTCTAAGTGCCGATACCTGACGTTAGTAATGAATCAGCCTCCATGCATTTATGGCAGTCCACTGCCATACCAATACATATAAATAGGACTCTAACTAAGGTAACAACATATAAGAGGAACTTAATCTCTACACCTGGTGGACTTTCAGAGCTAGCCCACCTTTATATACCCATATAGCAGGCTGCACACAATTTACAAAAATAGATGAAAATTTATTAACCAAATGCTGTCAGTACATAACATATATCACACGACATCACACTTTAAAAAACATATATATAAAAAATCCAAGTGGGGAGGAACTTTTTGGGGCTAATATGTAAGACACTCACAATGTGTGTCTAACCAATCATATAATATAATTTCATATACCTCTAACTTTAGAGTATTAATGGCATACATATACATTAACAGACGCCCGCATGATGAGATCTACATAAGTGAATCCATAAGTGAATCCATATTAAACTACATTTACTAGTGACCTGTGCTCCTTCATCAAGGCTATAAGCAGCCTTGGATACTACTAAAAAAAATTGTGCAAACTAAGCAATAAAGTGCAATAATTCAGTGCATAAGTGCCTAAAGTGCTGTAAGTGCTAGTTCTACCAACTAATAGTGCTCCTACTCATCTCTGCAAGCATCCGCCATGTCATGTTGCCAATTATCAATTTTAATCAGACTCTGAAAGTATCTACCAATCCAACGCCCCTAGTCCTCCTCACTTACCTCTCACCTATACCTAACATATAAGAGGAAATGAGGAATATGTAAATAATCAGCTTTGGTAGACATCTGAGGCTTTACCCTATCAAAGGAAAACAAAAAAAGCAGTACACAAGCTTATTCAAGAGCAGGAAGGGGCATTAGAAAGAAGAACAGAGAACAATAATAAAATAGTAAGCAGTAATTTGTGATAGTGAGAAGGATACCTTAGGTACAGTGTACAGGGTGGTACTAATGCCAACTGGGCAACTAATACTAATGCCGTGGGGGCAACCACTACTGGAGATTTCTTCATACATCCCCAGCCTTGTATACAAGTACAGTGATGGGTTACAAAGCAATAGCATCTATATAAATATGCTGTCCAGATTTTATTCAGTTTTTTTGTAAAGCAGAGACTTGTTTTAGTAAAGCAAAGACATTTAGCAGTTTCCCAAGCTTTGTAAATTCACTCATGCACATGCAGAAAGGCCAGCAAATGTCAGCAATAAGAATACCAGCCAACCAAACTACCAAGAAAAACGAAAACTACTACTGGCTGTTCATTTAGCAACTCATTTTATTCTCAACACTTCACCACAAGGGTGATCTGATTGGTTGCTAAGTACTATAAGTTCAAACAAACTTCAATAAATCAGCTTCAATGGATTTAGTGATCCTTGTTATGTAAAGTGGTCTAATTGCTACCCCACTCAACCTAACTATTTAAACACACAGACCTCCGTAAACACTGCACAAATACAACAGGGTTGTTGTTTTTTTTTTTTTTCACGCCAGCTCTTTTCAATCTTATTAGGTCCTATATTTGTGTTATGAAACAAAAAAAGTCAATTTAACTTCACGCAACATATTGTTTCTCTATTTTTTCTGCTTATACCCCACAATAGATAATTACGAGTGTAATCATTATTGGTCATTGGCCATTAATTTGTTTTAGAGTATATACCTCGGTGGGCAGTAATTACTTCACAGCCTTTGATAAGATATCATTAACAAAATGAGAAGACCAGACAAAATATGTTAATTACTCCAAGTGCTCCAGTGCTTTCTCTATGGAATAAACAAGTTGAACAATTAAGATTTCACATAGTTTGTGCCAGGCTAACGGCACAGTTAAATAGGAAAAAGACCATCGTAATGGCATTCATAAAGCCAACCAACACACATCAAATATGATTAACAGATGTGCTGCTCGTTTCTCCAAAATAACAAGTGAATAAAATTTATCTCTACAGAAGAATCAATCTGTAAAAGCAGATTATTAATTTTTAGGGGGTTACAAGTTGTAATAAATACTTTGTGTATGTTATTTGCATTAATGCATTAATTCAATGCGTGTAAATGTTTTTCGTTGAAGGGTCTCTGGTGCATTGTATCTTCATCACTTGCATAAATAGGGCATTATGAATGACGAATGAATTATTAGCCTACACATGACCCTAGAGAATATTGTAATGCAATTTATTAAAATCAAATATCAAAGAGATAACCGCTTAATGCATTGCTAATTTTCTTTTTTTTTCCAATATTCAACAGTCTTAAGTAATTTAATGCTTAAGCAGAACTTGGAATCATTATATAATGAGATCTGAACTCAGAGAGATTGTCTATGCAAAGAAGCATCCTGCAATGCTGCTTACTGATGGTGGGGGCTCGGATTCCTCACACGTGTAGCCAGACTGTTTCTCAGATAATCCATGACATAATCCGTGTATTTATTTAGTGAATTTATACCACTGGAATACATTGTTTCACCTCTTGCACAGATGTAGCTAACAGCTACCCCCCAAGGGACATGTCACTGCATACCAGAAATACATGTGAGAGTAAGTAAAACCCATAGATTCTGATTGTGCCAATGTATTTTAACATACAGATATTTTGTCCGTATTTCAACAAGGCAGAATGCACTGAATGTTTGGAAACTGCCCCTCCCCTGTCCCTAGTTGTTTTTCATTCATAAAAAAAATTTCACCCAGAGTTTTAGCTTGCCATGAAAAATGAGAAAGGTGGTTACTGCATCCCAAAGATTGTCATGGTCTGTGGTCCGTGTCTTGCGGTTCCATAATCATAAGTGTAAAAATCCAGTGTCACATTTGTCTTGGTGACTTCATGGTTAGAAATTGTTGCTACTGTATCTCATAAAGTAGCAGCTCTAGTAGGAAAAAAGACTGGCCATTATGTAGGGTTTCACCGGAGAGTAGCTGGTGAACTGCTTTATTTGGAGGATTGTAAACATTTTGCAAAGGCATTCACCACTTCAACATCTGCCTAAAGCATTGTATGATGGGTAAAAAGCATCTTTCTCAATCTGAAAAATTGCAATAGCATCTAGATGTGAATTTCCAGGAGGCAATACATAGTGTTCGAAAAAAGCTGCGTGTGTGTGCGCATTTGTGTTGTATTTGTATGCACACCTGCGGCTGTGTGCCTGTGGGTGTGTGAATGCATGTTTGCAATTTCTAAACTTCTAAACTTTCTAATAGCATTGTTGTTCTGATTTATGCTGAATTTAATGCAAACATTGCCAGTTTGGTTTAATTCAACCAGAACCACATTTTGCCCAAATTCTTGTCGATTTCAAATCCTTTTCTTTCTTTTTATTTACCTATTGGCTCACAAGACATAGGGGCTGGCAATCCAAGTTCTCACAGACACCTGGACATGGTGGTATACTAGACTCAATGTCTTTCACATAGGTTCGGGTAACCCTGAAAGAGTATTAGGTCCATGCCGATATGTACTTAGGGGTAGGTAATCAAGCAGGTGGCTGGTCCACCTATACCCTTTAAAGTGGAGGGTCATTGGGATCTCTTATCAGTTCATAAGAGTAAGTACAACATTTGTTAGAAAAAAATATATAATCTAAAAACAAACTAAATCACTCAAATGTGTCTTCACTTGCACCTTCCTCCTGGTCTCTGTATTGATTAAAGCCTTTGCCCCACTCTGTCGTCTTGATTGCAAGCTTCTCTGAATTCTCCAATGTATTTGGTGCTTGCCTTACTATCTCCTCACCTGCTAGAAACAGGCTAGTAATCTGGTATATGCAGGAACCACAGGTCATCCTTCCTCTCCCAAATCCCAGGTAGACACCACCTCTGAGGGTACAAATGCCTTGTAAGCGCACTAGACATATGCCAGGCTGATATCCTCAGGATTTTTTATTTATAATAATAACCATCTTTTGAAAATACATCAGACAAAATTTTGCATATTTGCAAATATGGGCGGACTCTGTCCAATTTGAGGCAGAGAAGTCCTCTAGATTAGTGGTTCTCAACCTTTTACCACCATGTACTCCCTAGCAATGGGAAGTTACAATCAACTACCCCAAGGAGGAATCATTTATAGATATTACCAAAATACGTAAGCCACAGGCATCACAACACAACACAAAGAAAGTTTGAAAAATGTTATGCTTTTGAAATAATATACCAGACTCATCTGGCATCCCCTGTCGGTGCATCCCCGAATATCTCTGAGTACCCCTTGGGGTATAGTGTACCCCAGGGTGAGAACCAGATGAGCTGCAAAAACATGTTCTAATGAGGTTAAGACATTTTCTTTAAATCAGTAGTTAACAATACATTTTTGACATTCCCGACCATGCCAAGCTTTTTTAAAACTGACATGTCCCTTGTCACATGGTACTGACTTTGACTTTCTTCTGCATATCCCAGGATTTCTCAGATTGTAACTTTAGGCTAATATGATTTCCATTTATTTTTGAAATGTCTGACATTTGATAAAATTGGAAAACAGCAATGTTCTCATTTTAAACTATTTTGTCCTTAAAGCATTTCACTATATGGCTAAAAAATATATGTACTTTAGATTTTATTCTTGGCTAGTAGTACCAGTCACCTGTCCAGTAGCCAAGGACAGACGGGCCATAGGGAGACCCAGGAGAACTCCTTTTATGAAGTACATTACTTTGGGGCCGACTGGGCTTCTGCTTCTAACATCCCCATTCAATACCTGCCTCCCTAGTCTACCCCAGCCCATCCTGTACTGGCCCAGCTGTACCACCCGCCAGCCAAGAAACCCCTGTCTATGTCCTGCCCACTTTTTATGGCCTCACCCGGACCCTACAATACTGACACTACAGCACCATACAATTAAGAGTGGCCATATCCACCCATGCCTATGATCTCTCCCTGCAATGCTATAGCCTGAGCTTACACTGTCTGTGAATCACACTGGGGGCTCAGAGGCGACAGGACATGGGCTGTGGATGGTAAACCTCAGGTTGATTTTTGGCCCGAGTCTGCCACAGTTAGCAGGTGTGCCCTCTGGGACAGGAAAAAGTTTTTCACATTGATCAACCAATTGTAACGATACCCCCCCCCCCCCATAGATGAAGAAGGGCGTTAGCCTGCTGTAACTCTCCATATTCTCTATTGTCAAAGAGACAATCCAGCCAAAAGGTAATATTAGCCTGCTTTCTGCTTGTCCTTTGCTGGCTGACGGGGGGTTGTATCTTTTGTTCACCAGTACTGTTCAGCCCAATTGGACTTCCGCATATTTGGTCACAATCCCCTCAATATAATACATTTGACAGGGACATTCAAAGCCTGAAACAGCACAGGGTAGAGGGTTCACTAGGGAGTATCTAAAATGCAAACCAAGGCTGTATGAAAAATGCAGTCCCTTTAAGCCTGCATGGGGAAAGCAGTAAGCATGCCAGGCAACCTTGTGTCTGGAATGTGCCTTTATCAAATCATTGTATATTTTGACGAATGTTTACCTGCAGGAAATACATATAGTCCATTAGAGGAAATACCTCCCTAAATAGGACTTATATGTACATGTTGCAAAGAGGTTAATACAGTATATATAGCTGCGTATTCCACAGCAAGTGCTTAGACTTGTTTAGTGAGCAAGGCCCTGAAAGACTACTCTAATCACTCCAGCTATTGTTGATATACTTGCAATATCTTGCCAGCACAAAAAACTTTTTTTTTTTGTAATTTTTGTTTTTAATTAAGCTCCATTTTTGCAATGTTTTCCTTCCCCCCATTTCATGGAGTGAGCATATGGTTATATAAAATCTGAAGGCTCTCTGATTTATTCCGATATCGGGGCATTTTGCTCTTGCGTAAACACTTTCAGTGACAAGAATATGGATATTTTTACATTTCCAAAGTGCTCATTACAAAAGGTAGCATATGTTTTTGACTCCTGAACTATGAGTGAAATGAGAACACCCAGCTTGCCAAACAGTAAATTATAAACAGTTGGTACAGCCTTAAGCAAAGACGGGAATAATCACTGTATCTATTTTTTTAAGTAGCCGGTTCTGTCCTTGGCGTCTCGTGTTAGTTTCTTTGGTGTATGTGTGTGTTTTTCTGCTTCTGTGTCTCTCTCCACTTCTGTGATTTAATGGATTTCTGCATGGTTGCAGAGTGTATATGTGTTTAGGGCCTGCAGCACAGCAATTGTGGAGGAACAGATGTCACCTGTGATGTATACGGCATCTGCAGGACTAGAAGCACTTGTGCAAAGCCTGACGTAGCCTAACCAGAGCCTGCCAATTTGATCAGAAGTCAATAACCGTTGTATTTCGATAGAGCACCGAGCCAAAATGTAATCACTTCTTATGTTAAAGCTTTGAAGAATGCTTTATTGAGAGGCTAAATAGGCCGATGTTATTACCTCATCTGTTTTCTATTGGAGATCATGTGAAGTATTCAAAGAAAATGTTCCCCGCCATTTGAAGGTCCTGTAAAACTGGTATTGACCCATATGATTCTAATATCACTCTCTAGTGATTTTCATAATAATTCATTACAGGGGACCCATCTGCCTTGCAAAGAAAGAACAGTGCTGTGTTCCCCGTGTATAACTAGACTGAACATATTGAGCTGCGTGCTTGCGGCATCATTCTCTATTAGCTCAACCGAGATAAATATTTTGGTAATTAACGCAACCTAACGCAACCTAAGACTGTTGGCTTGACAGGAGCCCCTGTGACATTTGAAGTCTTTGTTTTACATGTAGGTGTTGTGAAGGGCATCGAGGCCTCATAACTTTTTCTAGTCCTGTCACCAGAGGCAGACTGAGGCCAAACATTGACCCAGGATTTTACCAGCCCCCGCCAGCTGATGACCAAGCCATGATATCCACACTAAGTCCCGGCCGGTCAACAACTAGACACCAAGTTGGAGGCTATAGCATTGCAGGAACAGATTATGAGTGGGGGGGTTTGGACACTATGACCACTCTTAAATTAATGATACTATGTAAATATGTGACACAAAACAAGGTTATTTGCGTGGACATCATTTATTACTACATGTATGCAATTATTTACTACTATGTGCCTTGAATGAAATAATACTAAAGCTTTAGTATTGTATGGGTCCAAAATGAAGCAGGAGTGAGTATACCCAGCAGGTAGGAAACACTTGCATTAACCACTTTTACATCTGTTCAAAGCATTGTATGATGGGGAAAAGCATCTTTCTCAATCTGAAAAATTGCAATAGCATCCAGATGTGCATTTCCAAGAGGAAGTACATAGTGCTTGGAAAAAGCTGCAAGTGTGTGCGCATTTGTGTTTATGCACACCTGCCCCTGAGGTTTTGGACAGTTGTGTACCTGTGGGTGTGTGAATGCATGTTTGCAGGCGTGTGTTCAGTGCATGGGTGTGCGCATGTGTGCCTGAAGGATGCATGCATTGGGCACCCACAGGTGCATGCATGTGCGCCTGGGGGTGTGCACATGTATATCTGGGGGATGTGCATGTGCACCCATGAAGGTTTATGCATGTACATCAGGAGGTGTGCTCATGTGCATCTGACAGTCCAGACATACTGTATGCTCATCTGACAGTTTGTGTGCTTCTGCAGGGATGCGCATGCGTGTCTTCTGGAATGCCCCTGTTGGGGTTGTGAGAAGAGCTCTACCTTTTCCCACAGGTAACAGGTCACATCAAACCTGATTATTTGCCAGCTGTTGAGTAAGTGACAGCCATCGATGATGATGCTGCTTGAAAGTATGATGACACTGCTGGCTGACAATACAATGGCACTGCTGGCTGTTATACTATCATGACAATGCTGACTGTTATACTATCATGACACTGTTGGTTGACAATATAATTCCACTACTGACTGGTATACTATCATGACACTGCTGGTTGACAATATGATGAAACTGCTGGCTGGTAAACTATCATGACACTGCTAGTTGACAATATGATAAAACTGCTGGCTGGTAAACTATCACGACACTGCTGGTTGACAATATGATGAAACTGCTGGCTGGTAAACTATCACGACACTGCTGGTTGACAATATGATGAAACTGCTGGCTGGTAAACTATCATGACACTGCTGGTTCACAATATGATAAAACTGCTGGCTGGTAAACTATCATGACACTGCTGGTTGAAAATATGATGACACTGCTGACTAGTATACTATCATGACACTGCTGGTTGAAAATATGATGACACTGCTGACTAGTATACTATCATGACACTGCTTGTTGAAAATATGATGACACTGCTGGCTGGCATATCTTCCAACTTTTCAGGGTGGGAAAGAAGGACATTTGTTAAGTTAGGCCACACCTCATCATTGAGGGATGGATAGGTGATGCTGATCTGCATGTTAAACCTCAAGAGGGGCAGAGGAAACAAGGGAAAGGGGGACACAGCCTCGAAAGAGGGTCAGTTCATCCAAATCAGGGACACTTGGGAGGTATGGTCTGGTATACTATCATCACACTGCTGTTTGACAATATGACGACTTTTGGCTGGTATACTATCATGACACTGCTGGTTGACAATATGATGACACTGCTGGTGAACAATACAATTACACTTTTAGCTGGTATACTATCATGACACTGCTGGTTGACAATATGATGACACTGCTGGTTGGTATACTATCATGACATTGCCGGTTGACAATATGATGACACTGCTGGTTGGTATACTATCATGACAATGCTGGTTGACAATATGATGACACTGCTGGCTGTTATACTATCATGACACTGCTGGTTGACAATATGATGACACTGCTGGCTGGTATACTGTCATGACACTGCTGGTTGACAATATGATGACACTGCTGGCTGGTATACTGTCAAGACAATGCTGGTTGACAATATGATGGCACCTCTAGCTGGTATACTATCATGACAATACTGGATGACAATATGATGAAACCTCTGGCTGGTATACTATCATAACATTGATGGTGGACAATATATAAACTGCTGGTGTATAATATGATGCTGCTCTGGGTTGTCATTATAATGGTGCTGCTGGCAGATTCTTTACCAGTCAGTAATTGCCGGCCATCTAGCTTGTTGGTGTGAAAATGTTACCATCCATAGTCAAGAAGCTAGACAGTAGGAATCATCGTGATGTTGCCAATTTGGCATTAGAATTGTCTCACCTTTAATATTAACTGATGACTGACTCTTGTGGTGTCCAGATCAACCATGTGGTTATTTTAGCTGCATCTGAATTTTTAGCCTAATGATTTTAGAAGGTCACCCTAGGAAGTTCAATAAACGTTTTGCACATGTTATGATAGTTCCCCAGCTATGCTGGAAACATTTTTGTGTTCGTATTGAGAGTCTGTCTAGCTGCTAAAAAGTCAGCCAGAAAGTGGGAATGAAATAATTAAACATAAATGTAAGTGTCATACTGGAATGCATCACACAAGAAAGGGCCTTCCTGTTGCAGAATACATAGCTGTACTTTTCCCATCTGGAGTTGATGTGGAACCATGCAGTCTGGATCCAACAAAGGAAGTCATTTATGAAGGGTAAAGATAGATGAGTCGTCTTGCGCAACATTCTTTCGTCATACTTTATTCATTTCAGCCCAATATGGCATGTTTTCACTGTGTCAAACCCTCAATCTTATACCAGTACTTTTAAATAAATACTTACACTGTTAGACCTGTATACATATAGATTGCATATACGCATACATTTATTAGTGTGTGTCGCAAAGCGAGTCATATTAGTATAGTCCAAAACCACAAAGTGTATTGTATTAGGTGCAGGTTGCCAGAAGTTTGGCCATCATGAACCTGCTAGACCTTATATTCTGCATCCAGTCATCAGCCCTACAAATAAGATTACACATACTCATGCTTCTTATTTAAGGCCAACCTTTCTTTTCCTTTAAAGTCCTACTCCAGACACATACTTCTTCCTCCTTACGGCCCATTCCCCCAGAAGCAGCAGAAATCAGGAAAGGTTTATATAAGTTGGGCTTTAACCCCTTTCTGACATTCAACATACTATTACATCATGTTCAAATGGTGCTTCCCAAAATGTGTTAAGCAACTAAGGGTCAATACACTTCCTGAAAGTGATTTTGCATAGGTTGAAGGGTGCAGTTCTAAAATAGGGTCTTGCTTGGAGTCCCTTTAGGGTCATTCAAACAAACTTAATCCCATATTTTACGGTGCCCGGAAAGGGTTAAAAGAATGAAACTCTTTCTCTTCCAGTTCCACTGACCTTTACAGAAGAGCTGATGGTGATGGCTCAAATTCAAGGATTCTTAAGACTCACCATCGTGTCACGATTGATATAAAAAATGAAATATAGGGTCCGCATGGCTGCAAATTAACTTCTTGGGGGGGACATTCACCATATTTGTAACAGTGCAAGATATTGCAATATGTCACAAACTCACCTCTTGGCGTCTCCTGTTCCCCGTCCTCTTTTCAGGTCCGCCGGGTTGGGGGGCTCCTTCCTGGTCCAGCAGGTCCTGGTGTTCTGATGCAAGAGGAGAGTCTTTTGCAGCCCCACCAGAATCTGCAGTGAAGGTGGACAGATAGGTCCAGATATCTCCTTCTTTGATGTCCCACCCAGCTAATGCCAGGCTGCTGGGCAAGGAAGCATTTATTCCACAGAGAAGTAGTCTCTATGGAATCCCCCCATGAAACTAATGTTATCACTGAAGGGGAGAGACATGGAGGGCAATATCCCAAGGAACCCCTATACTAGTTTACACATTGTGGTGGCCGAAGCTATTGTATCTGGTATTCAGGAGTACCAAATGCCAGATACTGGGCACTATTCAACCAGAGAGCTTCCGAATTGGATTGTCTCCACTCTATCTCATCATTATCTGTCACCAGAATGACTCAGGATGGCAGTTGGAGGCTTTTGTACATTGAATATCAGGCACACTCTAATTGGAATTAATAGTCTGCTCTGAGTTTTGTGCAATTATACAAACATATGCAAGCATTCAAATTATTTTATTATTATAGGTTATCTCTTTTTCCTTTTGGCCAACTTCTAAATTCTAACTGGGTTAATTCTGGGTTAATTCTAACTAACTACATGTCTTTTTTATTTCTTAGCTTGGCAAGGTGTCGATATGGAAGAGTGCTTCAAATGAAGTAGTGCTATTTCACTTTTTGGCAGCAGAAGAGCTCGCCAAGAACACCACTACTGAGAGACTTGGTAGCTCAGCATGGGTTTTCTGGAGTGCACTCAATGGCTACAGATCCATAGTAATTAAATACCTACAGCATATGTTGTGCGCACCCACAATCCTAAGACACCCATTGTGAAAGGTTGGCAAATATGCAAACATTTTTGCTCAATCACTAACTTTTGAGTTAGTAAACACCCATGTGAAGTAAGGGGTCCAAACTGCTTGCCTAATCCAATCAAACAAGAATTCTCCCACTCTTCCCCCTTATCCATTGCATGTGAGGGTTCAGACTTGCTACAAACTGTCCTACTAATATATTTAACGGAAAATTCCCTTTTTGTCAGGTTTTTGATGTTCTGCCTTACTGTTTTCCTCTTCCGGAATGTAAAAGAAACATTTGTGTTATGCCTTTTCCCCCCTCACTTGTAATTTCCCCCAGGACCCAGACCCTGTCTCTAATTATTTATGTGCCTGCTGTCATCCTAAAATGGGAGCATCTTTCATAGCCTTGAGTAAAAACGACTAACTACAAATCAATGAATCCTTCCACTGTAACAGGTGAACTCATTAGCAGCTTTGGCAAAATCAAGCTGCAGTAATGGCCTCCCCAGGGGAGAATGATGCCAGTAACCCTGTAGTTACTGTAACATAAGACCCACCAAGCCTGCTTCCCCAGACGCAGGCAGAGGGACGGCATGCTGGGTTGCTAGGCAACCCTTGCCACTATGATCGGGCAGTGACTTACGTGCCACACATTGGTCACTCTGAGGTGGCACAGAAGGGAGGGACAGGCCTAATAGTAATGTTTAGGTTTATACTACACATTATATTTTGTATTTTGATAATGTGATTCATAGAAGGAAAGGGGGGGAAGGGGTTAAACCCTTACGTTGTTTTCTGGTATATTTATGTAAGATTTGTTGTATGGTATTTAATTATATGTGAGGACTTATCTACCTCTATATATACATAGAATTGGGGGAAACTGGTGCCGTGTCCTAGTGCCCTAATTCTTGGACATTTGGACCAGAACCTGTTGTGTTTTAATTTGTATGTACATAAATATGGTGCTTCAAATCGTTTGTAGCATTATTGATGGCATACCTTATAATGATTGTTTCAAAGTAAGTGTAATTATCAGATATTAATTATTTATTCCCAAAGTAATGGTTTTTTAGGTAGTATAAAACCTTTTTACCTTATTCACATGTTGTATGCAGATTTTGGTGACTCTGGGACTTTGGGAATAAATAATTAATATCTGATAATTACACTTACTTTGAAACAATCTTTTATGTAGACAATAATGGAACATTGACACGAGGATACCAGTGGTACTAGTGGTTTCTTTTTTAAATACCAATCATTATAAGGTATGCCATCAATAATGCTACAAACGATTTGAAGCACCATATTTATGTACATACAAATTAAAATTAAAACTACTGTATTTACAACAGATGATACATGGCCGATTGCACTGAAGAAGCTAATTGCGAAACGCGTATGTAAAAGGCCATCAGACAAATAAATTTCCTCACTCTACTACAATCTGAGAATATAGGATGAAGTTTACTATCAAGCATATATTTACAAATCAATGATTGGCAATATGTGTAAATATGGTACCATTAGTACTAAATGTGTTGTATGTTATTGAATACAAATAAATGAAGTTTTAAACCTATTCCTTATGGTACTGAAAGAAAAGAAAAAAGAATATAATCGCTAATTTTATGTTATGAGAGGAATTTAAGGGACATCCTCCAAGGGAAAAGGGGCCTAAACTACCTCAAACACAACAGGTTCTGGTCCAAATGTCCAAGAATTAGGGCACTAGGACACGGCACCAGTTTCCCCCAATTCTATGATTCATAGAAGGACAACTGCTGATGTCATTGATGACTTCTGGCAGGAATTTTTTTCACGGTCTGGTACTATTTAATCCTTGCTGATGGTGTCTTGGCTGTTTGTCTGTCCCTGATGAAGGGGCCCTGCGGCCCCGAAACGTTGGACAACATGGACATTGAACTTTATGGCGCTATTGTGGATTATAATTTCATGCAAATATATGCTTTGAAGATTTATGGAGTGCTGGCTTTCTCTGTGACTGGATTTGCAGCGCCACCGCTAGCCATCACACCCTGTTGGATAATTTTGGACTTAAATAGTAAGAGTGCCTTTGCTTACAAGAATTAGAACATAGGACTGTGATCCTGTTATCTGCAGATAGTGTTAAGCGTGTTGTCTCTGCCTTAGACAATCACATGATTGTCAGGAAGTCTCTGATCGTTCATTAAAGGAATACTCCCTTTTTGGCATGTTTGTGGCATTCTGCCTTTTTGTTGTTGCTATGGAAAGTTTTCTTTCTATAACACCAAGCTGCAAACTAATAGAACATTAAAAAAATAACAAATAAGCCTAGCAAATAATTTTACCACACAATAATAGAAATCCCATTGAAAGTAGAATTATCCTTTAAACGCACCACTTGCTGTACATTTCTAACACATTTCTAAATCATTGATGCCGGTGAAAACTGTTTTCTGTTTGTATAAAAAAGTTGTAAACAAGTAGAAAAGAAAAAAATAAACTCAGCACCTCGCTTACATTATATTGGCATGCAAGAATGATTTTTTTTTTTAAATGCCATTGAAACTGGAATTACCTTTTGAGGTTCTGCTGATTCGGCCATCCCCACACACACTCATCCACACATGCACTCACTAGGAGAAACCCAGGTTAAATAGAGGCATATTTACTGTATTTACTAACTGCATCCAATGAGCTTGTGGGATAAACTTAGGAAAATGCATTAAAAGTCTAAATCATTTTAAATTCAACTATATTTGTAACATAAAGTATACGTCAAAAACCACATCCATAGCATGCAGCCTTTATAAAGCATGTAAATGATCAGATAAATAATCTCACCATAATCAGATGGATTTCATTTCAGAGAGCAGCTTCGGGTTTACATGGACCTCATTTGAACTACAGCATTTGGCTAAGTTTCACAATAGTAACAGGTGCGAGTGCTACTACTCCGAGCCTTGTTTTCACACTTGCCAATGTATTATACAGTTTGTAAATAATTGTAATGCTGCCACCATGACTAGGGCCGGGATTATTGAGTACATTTAAAAAAGTCAATCAGCCAATCAATCAATCCTTGTCTGTGTTAATATGACACTCTCTCTACTTACACAGTAACTTGTTTTTTTAAGATGATCCATTTTTACCTCTGCTTCTGTTTCTTATTTCCTCTGCTCATTCCCCATCTGGGTTGTGTTAACTATGTTTAAAAAGAAAAGTCTATAGTTCAGTTTAGGCCAACCCAGCTGAGAGTGTAGAGATAAAGCAACTGTTTACAACTTTTCATCTCGCTGTCTTGCACTTCTTTGGTCCTGGGTTTCAGTTTAAAAAAGAAAATAATGATGTTAACGGTAATAAACCCGACTACAACGAAACTATAGAAGGCAAGGAGGCTCAATTTCCTGCATTTTTATTTTACACTATCTAATGTGGCTAAAGGAAAAGGCAGAGAAAAGGTTTTGCTGTCCAAAGACTGGCCTCGATTCAGTAAACTTTCCTTAACCCTTTTGTTGCCAAGCACGTAACACCTACGTGCTGGCTTGGCTGGGCCTTAAGTGCCAAGCCCGTAGGTGTTACGTGCTTGACTTTCCTCGCTTCTAGTTTAAAAAATAAAAATCAAAAATACTCACCTGACCCCTTGTTGGATCCGGCCGGGTCTCCTCTTTAATTTGGTGCCATCCGATCCCCCGTGGGGGGTCGGATGGCTCCAGGAGAGCCCCCGGAATAGGCCCCCCCCCGCTTCTGCAGCAGCAGCTGCTAACTGTAAAAAAAAAAAAAAAATAAAAATGACATTCACTTACCTGTGTGTGCGCTGGCTCCCGCTGTCCCTCCTCTTCACCTGGGGGGCCTCCGATCCCCCCCCAGGACTTACCGATCTTCAGGAGAGAGCCTGGGAGGCTCTCTCCTCTCTTCTTCTCGATGGCGGCCGCCATCTTGCCTCTAAGCCCCGCCCCCTTGGGGGGGCTTATGACGTCATCCCGGTCCCGATAACCGGCTTCAGCTTTCTCAGCTTCTCAGATGCCGGTGATCGGTGCCCTGGAAGGAGGTGACAGGAGATCCTCTGATCTCCTGCCTTCTCCTTCTCTGGATGCCGATCACAGGCATCTGTCAGCTGAGCGGCGAGGGACAAGAGCTTGCAATCGAAGGTAAGTACAGTTAAAAAAATTTTTTTTTTTTTTGAATAAAATACTTTTTATTATTGTGTGGTGGTTTTTTTAACAGTTAACCCTTTGTGAGCTGGTAAGGGGTCCATGAGACCCCTTATACCAGTTCACAAGGCTGGGGGGGTGGCAAGTCACCTGCCCTAGCGGGTGACTTGCCATTAACCCCCGCACCCCCATTACCTGCCTCCCCAAAGGCCAGGGGGGGGCAGAAGAGCCCGGGCCCACATAGGCTATGTGGGCTCGTAGGCTGCAGGGTGGGGGGGCCACCAAAGCTGGCCCCCCCACTCTGTGCCTACAAGCCCCCATAGCTGGTCCCGGGCTGGTTACTTTGGGTAAGGGGGACCCCACGTCATTTTTTTGGGGGGATTTTTAAGGGTTTTTAACCCTTAAAAATCCAAAAAAAAATGGGGTCTCCCTCCCCGGGAAGGGGGGACCCTATGTCATTTTTTTTTTTAATTAACCATTTGTCATCCAGCAGCTATAAAAGGCTTCTGGGCAGGAAAGGGTGTCTACCTATACATATGTGGTATCGCTGTAACCGGGAGAAATTGGGGTTTCTCACGCAATAAGATTTTATTGACAAACTTACATTTTTTATTACAAAAAAACTCTACAAATTGTAAAAAAATATATTTTTTTTAATTTTTTTCACACATTTCACCCAAAAATGTTGAGAATACACCTAAAAAATACAAACAAGACATTTCATGTTAAAGCCCAGACTCTGTTGAAAAAAACAATATATAATTTTCCTGGGAAATCCCTGGAAATCCTTTCAAAAATGACAGTTGAACATGTGTAGCGCAAAACAGTGAAACTCAGTCTGGCAACAGGGAGTGGCAAATGCTGCAGGTAGGCTGGCAGCGAAAGGGTTAAAGCTGGTCAAAATTCTTGCAGCTATGTCCTGGAATCTAAAAGATTCCATGCCCGACCGCTAGCCTGCCCCCAGGGCATCCTACTCCGGAAGCTCCACTGTGTGAAACCCCCGGTGGCCGCATCCCCCAGCTTCTCTTCGACCATGTATGCTCCTGTGCCAAGCCAGCTGCTCAATTTCTTATAGATATATATAATAATGTTAATTTCATGCTCTGTTAAAAAATGGTATGAGATGCTGATCACCTCTGTTGTTGATCTCTGTTACATCCTGACCATGTCTGAGTTACTGTCCACGTACCAATCTCTGCCATATTCTAATCACATGTGAGTTTTATCTCATATTGCTGACCACTGCTATACCCTTTGACTATGTCCCAGTTGCCACATGTCCACAAGTAGGTGCGATATGATGACCACATATGGGTTGCTGATCACATGACTGACCTCTGTTACATCCTGATGACATCTGAACTGCTTTCCACATACCATCCTCTGCTATGTCCTAACTACATATATGTTTTATCTTATATTGCTGACCATTGCTATACCCTTTGACCATGTCCCAGTTGCCACATGTCCACAGTTAGGTGCGATGTGATGACCACATATGGGTTGCTGATCACATGACTGACCTCTGTTACATCCTGATGACATCTGAACTGCTTTCCACATACCATCCTCTGCCATGTCCCAACTACATATAAGTTTTTTCTCATATTGCTGACCATTGCTATATCCTTTGACCATGTCCCAGTTGCCACATGTCCACAGTTAGGTGCGATGTGATGACCACATATGGGTTGCTGATCACATGACTGACCTCTGTTACATCCTAATGACATCTGAACTGCTTTCCACATACCAACCTCTGCCATGTCCTAACTACATATAAGTTTTATCTCATATTGCTGAACATTGCTATACCCTTTGACCACGACCTCTGTTACATCCTAATGACATCTGAACTGCTTTCCACATACCAACCTCTGCCATGTCATAACTACATATAAGTTTTATCTCATATTGCTGACCATTGCTATACCCTTTGACCATGTCCCAGTTGCCACATGTCCACAGTTAGGTGCGATGTGATGACCACATATGGGTTGCTGATCACATGACTGACCTCTGTTACATCCTGATGACATCTGAACTGCTTTCCACATACCATCCTCTGCCATGTCCCAACTACATATAAGTTTTTTCTCATATTGCTGACCATTGCTATACCCTTTGACCATGTCCCAGTTGCCACATGTCCACAGTTAGGTGCGATGTGATGACCACATATGGGTTGCTGATCACATGACTGACCTCTGTTACATCCTAATGACATCTGAACTGCTTTCCACATACCAACCTCTGCCATGTCATAACTACATATAAGTTTTATCTCATATTGCTGACCTTTGCTATACCCTTTGATTATGTCCAGTTGCCACATGTCCACAGTAATGTGCAATATGATGACCACATATGGGTTGCTGATCACATGACCGACCTCTGTTACATCCTGATGACATCTGAACTGCTTTAAACATACCATCCTCTGCCATGTCCTAACTACATATAAGTTTTATCTCATATTGCTGACCATTGCTATACCCTTTGAGTATGTCCAGTTGCCACATATCCACAGTAATGTGCAATATGATGACCACATATGGGTTGCTGATCACATGTCTGACCGCCGTTACATCCTGATGACATCTGAACTGCTTTCCAAATACCGACCTCTGCCATTTCCTAACCCCATATGAGTTTTATCTCATATTGCTGACCATTGCTATACCTTTTGACTGCGTCCCAGTTGACACATGTCCACCGATAGGTCCAACCTGCCTTTGACCACCGCTGCTTACCCAGGACCACACCAGCACAACAGTTGTGAGCCATGTCCTGGAGTTCACATGTTGCCAGCAAGACCTCTGGCCCAGTCTCACTTAAGTGACTGTCTGTCATGTAATGTTCTCTATTCTTTGAATAACATCTTAATTTACCTAATGCGTTTTTCTGAAATAAAGTGAACACGGTCCTTATTTTCTGTCGATATTTATAAGAAAATATAAACAGTTTCAGTGTTGTGTTCTAGAGGTGATATTTCCATATACAGTTACATACATTCAGTTTGCTTCTAATTATGTGTTGAGTTGAATTTGCTCTCAAAGCTCATTGCACAGGCTCAAATACCATCCTCATGCATCATGGGAAGTGAAGAAATAATGCAATACCTTTTGTAGGCTAACTGAATATATATTTTAGGTAAGCGTTCTATGGAAGGTTAAATAAAAAAAAAAAACATGTAACAACTCCGCTTAGTGTCCTAGCAATGAATTGGATAAAAATAATCACAAAAATGTTGGCTTCAAAGGAAAAAAAATTGGGGGAAAATTAAAAGAACATTACATTTTCTTTTGGCTCTTATCTTCCTTCTTGGCTTTTATCTTTCTTCCTTCAATAGGCTGTAATTGCTCCCAGCATGCGATTGCGAGGAGAGGGAGGAGGGGGGCTTAAATAGCTAGTTTAGGACATAGGTTTCCTTTCAGAAAGCAACGGCATACAATGGCATACCTGGGGAAACAACAATTAAAATCACTATAACAGGAATACCAAGCAGCACTGAGGGCAGAAAACATCCAATGTACCTGTGGTGAGTGAGCAAAATAAATTGAGCTGTTTGGGGGGTTTCGGTCCTCTTTAAAGGAAGCTATAGCATCCTCAAAAATACTTGCCAAAAACACTAGCCCCTTATCAGATATAGATCAGGACACCAGTTTGTCATTGTGTTGTTCTAATTGTTATTCTTTGATGTTTATCTTGTGGTGTATAATGGTAACCAGCCAATGGTTTTGTCACTACGTGGTGTAGATACACAGCTCATGTTATGTTCCTTTGACTCAAGTTCATTATCCTACTTGCTTTGTGTATTGGTCGAGGGCATCGAAGGTCTTGTTGTACAGTATATCAGTAAAATCAGAATGTTAAGCTGAGTAGGAATTCCAGAAATCCACGAACTGTCACAAGATTTCACTTTAAGTCTCCAGCTGTTGCTCTGGGAATAGGAAATGAGAAGCTACCAACTATTAACTCATAAGTCCCTCCAGACCGAACTGCTTGCAGACATGCAGTACTACATCCTGCCAAATAACCCAATACTAGCACAAGCAATTAGCTTACATAAAACATTTAGTAAAAAGATATAGGAAGTAAAATATACAGAAATATGGAAAAGCTTTGTAAAAATAGCTTTGAGTTACAAGATCCAAATAAAACTGAACATTAGGATTTATGATGCAATATTTCCTATCCCCCACGTAGGTCTTGGTGCTTGCTGCTGATGTATCGGCATGTATTACAATGTTAGTAAAAAAAAATTAAGGGACTGCGGTGGAAAGTCAAAGTAGCAGCTAATGTTATGAAGCTTAAACTAATTATAATTAAATTGTAGCCCTAAAAATGTTCATCTCTTCCTTATGCAAACAAGAATAGTGGTGCTCAGACTGGAATGTTATTAATGTGTAATGCTGATCTGATTGTACCAGGACTATAGATGTAAGGCTCCTTGTTTTCATCCATACAGCACCTATTCTGCGTGATATGAGAGAAAGCAAAACACCTCTGACCGTATATTTGGAAGTATTTATGTGTTGTTGTAGGAAGTAGGGGTCTATTTTGTTTTCTATATACATTTAGGTGTATCATCCTTTTCTCAGCACATGAGGTGTTTAAATCATCTTGCCCAGGATTGGGTGATGTTCCATTTATTGTATAGCGGCACATCTCTCCAGTCTTGTTTTATTGTAACTTACTTCCGCCCTTTCTCCTTCCCATATGAAGGTGGCTTCTTGCCATTCCTATGACACTGCGTGTCGGGCACCAATGGGAGAAGTATACGTCACCCTATACACGGCATTGGTCTGCAGCTTAGCTGTGACCGGATAGGGGAGAGCACGCTGGTAATCATGTAAGTTTCCCTCATATGATAATACTTATGTAATTAGGTGAACTTGATTGCTAATTATTGCTTGAGCACTTGTGTATATATTAGGGGCACATTATATACGAAATTGTCATGATTAAGGGCACGTCGCCCGAAACGCGTCGACGCTTTTCACATTTTTAAATGCCTATTGTATCGTCTATTGATATGGAATATTTTAATCCTTACTTCAAATAAACTGGACGTTTTAATGAACAACCGGATGTCGGCTGGCCTCACTGTATGTAATGGGATTGACCATATAAGAGGTGAGCACTCTTGGCCGTGCGGCTCCAACGGCTGTATCCAGATTAAGTGATTCAGAGCTGGCAATTGTTTTCTCCACGTGTAATGCTGATCTAACGACTTCAAGTGAACCAAAAGTCTAAAATGGCTTTCGCCCCCCTCTTACAATGGCCCCTTAAGTGTTATCACAAATCAGGATGCCCTGGAAAGTTAAACTCTACTAGTTCTGGGATCCGGGGGTGAACGTATCAGCGATTATGTGGGATCCCTAGACCAAGCACATTTTACACAGCAGGCAAGCCAAATCAGAAGGGTTTCAGCTAGACCTTTTAAACTCTGTATCCAGCTTTTGGTCCACTTTACAGGAGCTGTATTACAAAATTGTATAATATTAAAAATCTACATAAACTCATCGGCCAATGAGGAGTTACTTATACACCCAAACTGAATAAAACTACCACCAAGCTTGTGGTTTTCTTCCCCTGGTAGAGGTGACAGGTGACAGGTTTCTGAGTGTATCAGGTTCTGTCAGCCCTGATTACTCTCCCTTTCAGTAAAAGAAAGAAACAAGTCTGACTAGATATTTTTGATGCCGGATCTATAAGTGACCCTCCCCTCCCGCCATCCAGCATATTTATATGGATTTTTATCTTGGGGCCATTTTTTTCAGGATAGTTCTTCATTAAAGACACAGTAAAGGCAGAGTGTGAAATGAAAGCCTAATGGTCCTACCTCCAGGAGTGGATTTCTGGTCATCTGAATGGTAAGTAAGCAGACAATGATTTGTTTTTCCACTGGCCGTCCTTCAATTCTGGCATAATGATTTATTCTGTAGGGGCGGAGTTAGCTACCCGACTACCCACCGGAAATAGCTCCTCCTGTTGTACCTGCCAGGTCTATACATCTATTATATAGCAGCCCAACTTACTTACATGCATGAGTGGCTACTTCCCAAAGCAGATAATTCAGTTTGGCATAACCCAAGCCTGGTTGAATTTGCCAGAGTAGATGCTCGTGGATGCAAAGAGGTCTTCTTTTCAGATGGGGTCTTTAAGTCATTCAAGCAGATGCAAACTGAGTTCCACATAACGGGGGACTGGCTGTTCAGGTACATACACCAAGAGAGCAATTTCAGGGGGACACAGTAGTTTTGAGGGTGAAAAGAGAGAGATTGAAAAGCTCTTACTAAAAAGAAGAAATCACTAGCACATTTCATTTTTATTACACTTTTATTAGAGATATAATATCTAGGAAAAAAAGAGAAACTATAAGATGCAAATGGACAAATCTGGTGGGTGACCTATCAGACGAAGGATGGGAGGAATTTAATACATCCTATATTAAAACAGTGATATCCTCCAGAGATAGGTTGATACAGCTGAGGGTTTATCACCACATTTACTATATTCCCAGATGACTACATAAGATGGGCAGACTCCCAAATGATAAATGTTAGAAATGTAGTACTGAAGTGGGGGATTTCTGGCATATGCTACCGTGTTTCCCCGAAAATAAGACCTACTCCGGAAATAAGGCCTACTGTGCTTTTAGCATGAAGGCTAAATACAGTATAAGACCTCCCCCGAAAATAAGACCTCCCCCCAAAATAATGTTAGAACACCACCCACCCGCTGATCCTCACATCCTCCGACACCCTTCCACCCACCACCCCGCCCTGTCGCCGTGAGTTACTTACCGGTATGAAGGCGCCGCGTCATGGCTGTGTGCGCACCGCGCCTGCTACCGTAACTTCATAGCCGCCATAGTGACCTGTGGCTGCAGCGATCACCTGCAGAGAGCTGCGGCCGCAGCAAGTATTTGCTGGTAAGCGCTGCCATAGCAAGCGCCTGCAGGAGTGGCCATAGCGAGCGGCCGCAGCAAGAGTCCTCAGTCAGCTGCGGCCGGCTCTCTCTGATGACGAGTGACGCCCCTGACGTTGCACATAGGGGGACGTCACTGGGGGACGTCACTCGTCATCAAAGCGGCCGCCACCAAAGTGAAAGCTGCTGTCTGCTGCTCGCTCTCTGACAGTAAGTTAGTGAGTAGTGGCAGCAGACTGTGAAGAAGAAAAAAAAAAAGAATTTCTATGGGGGAAATGCCAGGTGAAGTGAGGGGAGGGGGGGATGGAAACTAGAGAATTCCCTGGATTCTCTAGACTCTACCCCCACCTCTCCCACCTTCACCCACTGATGATGAGGAGGGGGGGTTGTATGTTTTGGATTCCCCACATATGCCACTACCGGTAATACAGGTGAAGGGGGGTAAATTGGGACAGGAGGATCGGGGGGGGAGGTCACTTAAAATGACACAGTGGGGATCAGAGAGGGGAATGAATAAAAATTATACCGTACCATAGATTGTTGTAATGGTAATATAGTAACATGAAATTTTGACAGGAGTCACATTTTGTCTGGTTATGCTGGTTTGTGATGGCAACTACTACTGTTTAACAGTTAATAAATTTTCTTTTTTGTGAATGCATGTGAATTCTTCTTCATGGAAAAATGTAAGACATCCCCTGAAAATAAGACCTAGCGCATCTTTGGGAGCAAAATTTAATATAAGACACTGTCTTATTTTCGGGGAAACAGGGTATGTTCACATATACAAATCTTGTGGGAGGCCATTACAGAATTCATGTATGTCAGCCTGTACCTCCCCATGGTAAAAAATATAATGGGCGTGTATAATGGGAATCTTCACAGACCTGCACCTAGGAAAGCAAATAAGGTAATCTTTAGATTCATGTTTTTCTTTGCCAGAAAATGCATTGCAATAATTGTAAGGATCCAGACCCCCCTACTATCACAATGTGGATTCGAAAAAATCTGGGGTGGATGGTTGCAAACTGACAATAAGGCGTGTGATCTAAACTCTGCTGCTGCATAGATATGGTGCAATACCTTAGCTTTCCCTAGCCTCTGTCTCAGGACACGGTATCCTGGTCAGTATAATATCAACCTGTATATGGGAATTTATTGTAAACTTGATGGTTGCTTGATTTGCCCATCTTTGTATGTTATTGTGATGTAACTGTTATGGATTGCAATAAAAAGATTGTTTAAAAAAATGCTTTATTATGCAGTTTTTTCATTTGCTTACTTGAAAGGCCTAAAGCCAATAGTGCTTCCAAGGCAAAGCTTATATGTGTAGGTTAATATGTATCTAGAAAACTGTGGGGCAGTTTTGGCCTAGAGGTAGGGTAACAGACTTGTGACCCGAAGATGGCAGGTTTGAGTCCCAACCATGGGACATGACTGAAGTGCCCTTGAGCAAGGCACCTAACCCCCAATTGCTGAGTTTAGGAATGCTCCGGGCACATGTGCACTTCACTGCCACTTAGTTTGTAATTCACTTGTGTATAGTCACTGACATGGTGTGTTCACAGTGCACGGATGGGTAAAATGCGGAGAAAGAATTCCATGTGTGTAATGGCCACTATTGCACTATTATAACTAATTTATTGTAATCAACATTCATCAAATATTTAGGAATTGCAATATTTCACCCTTGGAATTGTGTGAGGTTTGGCTGGTGAAAATGGCAGCAAGGATAGAATCAAGAGTGGCCAACCTCACTTCCTAACTTCTTACTACCTCACTTCCTAACTTCTTACTACCTCACTTCCTAACTTCTTACTACCTCACTTCCTAACTTCTTACTACCTCACTTCCTAACTTCTTTCTACCTCACTTCCTAACTTCTTACTACCTCACTTCCTAACTTCTTACTACCTCACTTCCTAACTTCTCACTACCTCACTTCCTAACTTCTTACTACCTCACTTCCTAACTTCTTACTACCTCACTTCCTAACTTCTTACTACCTCACTTCCTAACTTCTTTCTACCTCACTTCCTAACTTCTTACTACCTCACTTCCTAACTTCTTACTACCTCACTTCCTAACTTCTTACTACCTCACTTCCTAACTTCTTACTACCTCACTTCCTAACTTCTTACTACCTCACTTCCTAACTTCTTTCTACCTCACTTCCTAACTTCTCTCTACCTCACTTCCTAACTTCTTACTACCTCACTTCCTAACTTCCCTCTACCTCACTTCCTAACTTCTTTCTACCTCACTTCCTAACTTCTTACTACCTCACTTCCTAACTTCTTACTACCTCACTTCCTAACTTCTTACTACCTCACTTCCTAACTTCTTTCTACCTCACTTCCTAACTCCTTTCTACCTCACTTCCTAACTTCTTACTACCTCACTTCCTAACTTCTTTCTACCTCACTTCCTAACTCCTTTCTACCTCACTTCCTAACTTCTTACTACCTCACTTCCTAACTTCTTACTCCTCACTTCCTAACTTCTTTCTACCTCACTTCCTAACTTCTTTCTACCTCACTTCCTAACTTCTTACTACCTCACTTCCTAACTTCTTACTACCTCACTTCCTAACTTCTTTCTACCTCACTTCCTAACTTCTTACTACCTCACTTCCTAACTTCTTACTACCTCACTTCCTAACTTCTTACTACCTCACTTCCTAACTTCTTACTACCTCACTTCCTAACTTCTTACTACCTCACTTCCTAACTTCTTTCTACCTCACTTCCTAACTCCTTTCTACCTCACTTCCTAACTTCTTACTACCTCACTTCCTAACTTCTTTCTACCTCACTTCCTAACTCCTTTCTACCTCACTTCCTAACTTCTTACTACCTCACTTCCTAACTTCTTACTACCTTACTTCCTAACTTCTTTCTACCTCACTTCCTAACTTCTTTCTACCTCACTTCCTAACTTCTTACTACCTCACTTCCTAACTTCTTACTACCTCACTTCCTAACTTCTTTCTACCTCACTTCCTAACTTCTTACTACCTCACTTCCTAACTTCTTACTACCTCACTTCCTAACTTCTTACTACCTCACTTCCTAACTTCTTACTACCTCACTTCCTAACTTCTTACTACCTCACTTCCTAACTTCTTACTACCTCATTTCCTAACTTCTTTCTACCTCACTTCCTAACTTCTTACTACCTCACTTCCTAACTTCTTACTACCTCACTTCCTAACTTCTTACTACCTCACTTCCTAACTTCTTACTACCTCACTTCCTAACTTCTTTCTACCTCACTTCCTAACTTCTTACTACCTCACTTCCTAACTTCTTACTACTTCACTTCCTAACTTCTTACTACCTCACTTCCTAACTTCTTACTACCTCACTTCCTAACTTCTTACTACCTCACTTCCTAACTTCTTACTACCTCACTTCCTAACTTCTTACTACCTCACTTCCTAACTTCTTTCTACCTCACTTCCTAACTTCTTACTACCTCACTTCCTAACTTCTTTCTACCTCACTTCCTAACTTCTTACTACCTCACTTCCTAACTTCTTTCTACCTCACTTCCTAACTTCTTACTACCTCACTTCCTAATTTCTTACTACCTCACTTCCTAACTTCTTACTACCTCACTTCCTAACTTCTTACTACCTCACTTCCTAACTTCATTCTACCTCACTTTCTAACTTCGTACTACCTCACTTCCTAACTTCTTACTACCTCACTTCCTAACTTCTTTCTACCTCACTTCCTAACTTCTTTCTACCTCACTTCCTAACTTCTTACTACCTCACTTCCTAACTTCTTACTACCTCACTTCCTAACTTCATTCTACCTCACTTTCTAACTTCGTACTACCTCACTTCCTAACTTCTTACTACCTCACTTCCTAACTTCTTTCTACCTCACTTCCTAACTTCTTTCTACCTCACTTCCTAACTTCTTACTACCTCACTTCCTAACTTCTTTCTACCTCACTTCCTAACTTCTTACTACCTCACTTCCTAACTTCTTTCTACCTCACTTCCTAACTTCTTACTACCTCACTTCCTAACTTCTTTCTACCTCACTTCCTAACTTCTTACTACCTCACTTCCTAACTTTTTTCTACCTCACTTCCTAACTTCTTACTGCCTCACTTCCTAACTTCTTACTACCTCACTTCCTAACTTCTTACTACCTCACTTCCTAACTTCTTACTACCTCACTTCCTAACTTCTTTCTACCTCACTTCCTAACTTCTTTCTACCTCACTTCCTAACTTCTTTCTACCTCACTTCCTAACTTCTTACTACCTCACTTCCTAACTTCTTTCTACCTCACTTCCTAACTTCTTACTACCTCACTTCCTAACTTATTACTACCTCACTTCCTAGCTTATTACTGCCTCACTTCCTAACTTATTACAGCCGCTGTCATACCCAGTAGCTGCCACCAGCTCCCGGTCCTGGTTGCATGGGCCTCTGCAGCCAGTAAAGGCTTGCACGTCCAGGAAAATAGATCTGAATATCACATTTCTGTTGGTAAAAGTTCTGCCAGGGAAGACAATCACTGGTATTTTAACAGCCCATTTTAAATGCCAATTTGCATGTTCCATTGCTGTGCCTGATGGTGAATAATTGCTATTCTTCTTCTGTCAGCACAAACACAGGCTTTCTCACTGAAGTGAAGACATTGCACCATCTGATCTGGTACCTAGGGATTATATATGTTTGGATGGATGATCTGGAGCAAGCACGAGTCGGTGCAGGAGCACACCGGTGCTGAAAGGGAGCAAAACTCCAGGTAAGTTCATTATAGTCAGATTTATTCAGCTCACTTATGATATCCAGACTAGTGATTTTGATCAATTCCTAACATAAATAATATACAATGTCAGCATCGCAGGTTGAAACCCGCAAGCACCGGCCATAGAGTCTAAATGACTCCAGTGCCTGCTGCTCAGCTGTTAACAAGCTCCTCTGTGTGAATTCCCCAGGGTTAGCCGCATAACTCACCTTTCCCCAAGTTCCAAAAGCCGCATCCCAGGCTTCCTTTTAGTTGAGGCGTGACTCCGCACCCAGCCATTTAGAGCGCCTCAGACTAGAGGAAAGCCAGGAGGTGTGTCCAGCAGGCTTGTCAAATCAGCAGACATGTTTGAAATTAGCCAGACGTCATCATAAATTTGCTGGATGGGCGTGGCTTCAGCGGCCAATAAAGCCTTCTTTTTTTTTTAACTCGCGGCAGCAGCATCGGACAAGGTAGTAGGCATGGAGGGTGGTTTAGAGGATTTTGATCCATTTGATCCATACATGCATTTTTAATTTCATCTTTTATATAAAAAAAATTGGGCTAAAGCAAAATGCAGATTCCCGTGTAGTCTTGCAGGCACTGCTAAGTTGAGGTCTAGCCACAGGTTTCCAATGATGTTCAGATCAAGGGATTGTGAGGGGCAGGATAAAGCCTTCATTTTGCACCTTTTGATAAAAGCCACCCTTATCCCCATTACAGTGTTATGCCGGCTTTTTTTTAAACCTTTTTTTTTTTTTTTTAAACCATTCTTCGCTCTACCCATGAAATGACCCCTGTGCTTTATTATTGGAGAGGTGTTCTTACCAGGAGATTAAGTGCAATTTTTCTTCACACATAACTTTGCTCATTATCGCCATCACTTTCTATTTTAACATGATTGGTCCGAAATGCATCAGACTGACCCTGAATTTTGTGTTGAAAGTGCAGGAGAGGTTTTCTTCTGATGACTCCTCCATGAAGGCCTTATTTGTGCAGATGTTGCTGAACAGTATAACGATATGTTACAACTGAAGGTCAAGTGGGGGTTCTGATTTGCCTATCTAGGAATGATTCAAGCAGCTGTCTCTGATTTTTTTCTGGCTCCTTCAGACCTTTTCTTGACCGCCACTGTTCCTTAAAATGGATTTCATTTATTAATTACATTCTGAGCTGTGCAAGTGGCAACCTGAAACCACTTTGCTATGTTCTCATACTTTTGCAAGGTTCTTTTTTTCTTTTTTGCACAAATTGTACCAAAACAAAAATTACATTGATATTGCTAAACATTTGGGAAAGTCTTTGTCATCTTAAACATCTGGAAATCATTTCATCTTCAGCTTTCTTAACAGTTCATAGAAACAGTAATTTTGACCACTGTATACATGAATAAATATAGGCTGGATTCAGCGCAGATGTTTTATTTACTTCACACATCAAACAGAAGGTTCTTTTCAGCAATATGTGACATTACAACAAGTTTACTTTGCTTGATTGGTCTTTCAGGCCTACTCACAGTCCATAAAAGACACCAGGCTCCAACCTAAAACCAGGGAACCACCTTTACTATTGTTTGGGTGCTGTCTGGTTCTCTGCTGCTTGGGGCCATTTGTGTTCCTCGATGTCCATCCATCCATGCTCATATGTACCCTAGGCTGCAATCCCCTTGAACATCTCAGGTGTGTGTTGCATCTCAGTGCCCCCCTCCCCCTGTACTGTGTCTTACCACCTGGATTCCTGTAGTGGATTGAGTGGCCAGCAGCACCCACCCAGCTCCCCTAGATGGACAGATTCCTTGTCCCCAAAAATAGTTTTTTTGGTAGCCCCTTAAAATACACACACACACACACACACACACACACACACACACACACACACACGTTATTTTTCAGTATTTGTTTAAACTCCATATTTGATATTACTGAAGCAGATGTTGCCATATTCCATGAAAGACAATACCCAAACACTATATAGAATGCCACCATAAATTGGTTATTGAGTTATTACAAATAATAATCCTTTTATGCCCCTTTGCAATAACAAATATGATTTTATTGGTTTGCTTAAAAATCATCGCAAGTGCTAAATGTAACTTCTACAAGCAGTCATATAAATGTGGAGCAGCTCGTCTGTGCGCATAGACAGCTGTCAGCCATGAAAGCTTTATGTTGCATAACAATGACATCTAAAATAGCATCACTCTCATGTATTTAACCATTTACAAGCTTCTTTCTCCTTGATGTATGGAAGTAGATATTAGGAAATATTAGTCATTATCGGCATCCTCATTCATCAAATGTCGTTGTCTTTCCTCTCGGCAGTTATAACTGAAGTACCTTTATTTTTCATGTACACAAAAGGATGGATGTACACGTTCCTCATTAGTCAAAGCTCCAACATATTCTATTCCTTTGAACATATGTTCCTATTCTATGCGTAGCATGCAAAAGAATCCTAAGAATCATTTGTTACTTACAATGTTATATGTCTTACGAATGATGACAGGCCGATGCAGATTATACATTTGCTCATTTGCTGTTTAGAGGAGGACATGCTAGCGAGAGTTTGAAAGATTCTCAGCACAGTGCAAATGAATTGTCTTCATCTGGAAGCAGCTACAAAGTGATTGTATTGGCTGAATACATTGCTGTATATTGACAGCCATATAGATGCTTGAGAAATGGGCTCATCATGACAGGTGGAACAAAATACTAATAGTCATAGAGTCAAAAACAAAGAATTGAATGGGACAATAGAAAAGGAAAAAAGAAATATAGACATGTTTATAGTGGGCTATACAGGTGATCCATGGTACGGTATCTAAAGAAACCTGGTGTTGAGGCTGTTCTCTCAGAGGGGCTTTAATGAGTATTGTGATAGTCAGGCTACTGCATCTGTAATTATGTGATGCGGTTGTTACTCACAATCATGATTGGTGTGGAAGACCAGAATCCAGGAGTGCAGTGTGTGGCTCCCCTCATGGGAAAAAGCAGGGACCAGGTAAGGTTTTTTATTTTCTCTAATTCATCTGACCACGGGGGGGGGGGCTAGGGGGGTTGGCCGTGGACTTTATATCCATAATCAAATCAGAGCTGGATAGTCATTAATGAACAATAATGAATTACAGCAATCCTAAGCCTCCAAAGCAACTTTGTGGTACCTGGTCAACATTTAACTAATTAAAATCCACCCAGCCATTCCTTCAGTCAGTCCTGCATTAGCAAGATGCATTGTTCCTAGTGTAGCTCAAATTAATGAGAGACAGAAGACAGCTTTACATACTTGCATCCTTTAATAGGAGATGCACATCCCCCTGGACTTATATGTGGCATTCTCCCTCCCATCCCCATAGGCAGTGTGGCAATTCCCCCTCCCATTCCTATAGGCAGTGTGGCATTCCCCCATCCCATCCCACATGGGCAGTGTGGCATTCCCCTCTCCCATTTCCCATAGGCAGTGTGGCATCCCCCCTCCCATTTCCCATAGGCAGTGTGGCATTCCCCTTCCCATTCCCATAGTCAGTGTGGCACCCCCCTTCCCATTCTCATAGGCAGTGTGGCACCCCCCTTATTTCCCATAGGCAGTGTGGCATTCCTCCCTCCCTCCCATTCCCATAGGCAAAAGACAAAAGTAAACTCAGCCCCGTAGCACTGGGCCACGAGAGACCAGAGGATGGAGGAGCAGCAGGCAGATGGGCAGGGAGACTGATCCCTGCATGCTTTCCCTGTTGACCATGACCCTCGCTGTCCCCGCTGCTGCTTCTTCCCCAGCGGCGCGAGCAGACACACCTGGCTCTGTGTTTACCAGGTGTTTGCTCTGTGTGCTTGCCACCACAGAAGCAGCAGCATCGGCAGGAACAGCGTGGATCATGGATAACGGGGACAGTGTCGATGGCGGGGACATCAGGCAGGGATCAGTTATCCTGCTCATCTGCCTGCCACTCCTCCATCTTCTGGCCTCCTTTGGCTGTTCACAATATTTTTTTACATTCACCCAAAAAAACTCACTGACTACACACACACACACACACACACACACACACACACACACACACACACACACACACACACTTTCGGAGGAAAATACTGCGTCTTATAGGGTGAAAAAGACGGTAAATGATTTACATAATTTGTCTTAGAATATTTTACACTACTTTGCTTTGTGTCAGTTTCCTAAAAGATATAGACTCTTTAACTGTAAGGTTGGATAAAATGTGAGATGTAGCAGATCATACACTTAACACATCAGGGGCTGAATGCAATGTAAATTCATGGGGAAGCCCATCTACTCAGGCTGAAGTTGAACACTGCACTGTATTATGATACCATAGTAGATAAATCATTAGAAAAGAAGCACCCCGCAGGCTTACAAAGCCAATATAAAATCATTAGCAGTATCCTAAATGTAGGACATACTATATCAGTAGTAGACTTTAGGAATAAAGAGTTATTGTGCCCTATACTAAAAACAGGCTGTCCAAAGAATTGTTACTTGGAAATTTCGCTAACAGCAAAATCAGCTTGGCAATGATAGAAGCGTAACTGTGGCTGTGTAAAACATGGTCAAGATTATTATAATGGCAAGAGCCAGAGCAGCCCAAATCCAGGCACATGTAGAACATCTGTACCTCTGCACAGCAAAGAGGCTGTGAAATAATCCCATACATCTCATCTGCTGCCAAAAAACCTCTTAACAGAGAAATTACTTAAAATGCTCAGTGCCCTGTAACATATGGCAACTATAACCATGTGTAAGTTCAAATAAAATGGGGCAAACAATCTAACATAATGTATACTCCCAAAGAGAGAATAAGATCTCCAAGTCTCAAGTGATTGCAGCATTCCAAATAAGACAGAAAGAGGGAGACATAAATAGCAGTGAGTGAACCGTTTCTAAAACATTGCTTCACTTAATCCTGTATAAATTAGCAATAAACTGCTATAGTAAAGGGTGACTCTATCTTCAGCAACTGCTATTCTATTTAAAGCCTCTGGCAACAGACTGGAAAGCATGTAAATATAGGAAAAGGGGGGCAACAAAGCTGGAGTTTAAGCTGTTTAAGCTGTAACTTTACTAGGACTGTAAACCATTGTAGACTCGCAAACAATTTAAAGAATAAAATTACATTTTTGGTTTTGATTGCATAATTTCAATTCCTTATTTATAAACATTACCTATATACAAGGAGTTTTTGTGGTAGGATTGTAAAATAGTGGACAGAAAACAAAAGGTAACTATTGCATACGCATAAATTAGGGTGACAGTAATTCAATAGAAAACAGCACAATCTTTAGGTTATGGCGGTGTTCCTCAAGCCCAGGGGTGGGCTGGCCATAGGGAGAACCAGGAGAATTTCCAGTGGGCCACATTGCTTTGGGGCTGTTTGGGGTGCTGTTTCTTACACCCATATCTAATTGCTACTTCCCTAGTCTCCCCTTAGCTCCTAGGTACCTGGTCCATTTTTTCCCCTTAAGCCAAGAAGCCCCAGTACATATCCTATCAATGCTATAGACTAAGCATCATGGTTGTAGGGGGGCATACCCACCCTACAAAGTTATCTGCCCTACAATACTAAAGTTAGGGTGTACTTATTGATCAGCTTTGGAGCACATGGTGGGGGAGGGATGTCACAGACTAATGAAGGGCTGGCCAGGCTACTAAAATCCGGGCCTGATTTTTGGCCCCAGTCTGCCACTGCCCATCCCCTGTAGAGAGCACCAAAACATATCCTGGTGCTTGTTCTCAAGGAGAGGGGTAAGGGACACTGGGATAAAGTATGAGTGAAGTAACACAAGTTAACACTTTTAAGTGTGGAAAAAGTTGGAAGAACGTCATAAAAACAGTAGCCAACTGCTCGGCAGCTAATTTAGGCACCAACTGGAGGCATCATGGCGTCAATGAAATGGACCGGGTAGGGAGAGCTGGTGAGGTTAAAGGAAAAATCTAGAAGAAACTAAGAGTGAAAGAAAGAATTAAAGAAAGAGAGGTCTTCTTACATCAGAAGCCTACCTCTCGGCAGATGCCGAGATCTGCCTCTCGGCTAGACTATTGGTCCAGTTAACCATGCAGCAGCGTGTGGGCAGAAATACAGCTTTAGATGCCTTGCCACTCCCCTCCTCTGCAATCTTTTTACACATACATGGTGCCACATTCCCTTAAAAAGGAACATTGGATCACCGTCGCCCAGTAAACCCGAATAACCGGCTAGGCTACATTGAAATAGGTAAGTGTCATTAAGCACTATCAGGCTCACAGGGGGTATGTCCAAATAGGGATGCCCCCCCACTGCTACATGGCTAAGTGGACTAACAGACATATTTGACATATTTGGTCTGCTGTAAGAGAGTACTTTCCAGATGGTGCCTTAAAGTAGAGTAATCCACCCCCCGACCTTATAGCCGGTACTTTCCCTCGTTATGGGCCACCCTGAATTAGGGTTTTCCATTGTGTGTAACCCCAGGGATCGGCCGGTACACTCACCTCACCTTCAATCCTATGCTGCATCCCCGCAATACTTTTTGCCAAGGCATGTACCCATACAGGACATTGCTGCTAAGTTTTCGGGTGAAGCTTGGGGAGACACACAGTGGGGCATCCCAAATCAGGATGCCTTAAACAGGAGGAACAAAACCCAGGATAATCATATTGTTTTTGGCCCTTAGACGATGAAATCTATCCTACCCTTCCTGTCCCAGCTTCCTGTTGATTCAGATCCCTCTCCTGGCTACCCCAGCCCCTTGCGCTGTGCCATAATAAATAATAAAAAGAGAAAGAAACACAATTAAGAAAGACAGAAACAAAGAAGGAAAGGAATAACAGAAATTATAAATGAGAAAAATGAATGACCAGAAAGAATGATAGGATGAATTAAAAGATGAGCACTTATGTCAGTGGCAGCTGCAGTAAACTAAGTAAACCTAATCACAAACCACATTTTACCGCAGAAGTTTGAGGGATGCCAAGAAACACAGGAATAATATTGCTGGTTCCTGCACAGAGCAGCATAACAAAGAAATGGCTCCTCACCTAAGAAGAGATTGTGCAGGATGGGTGGCCCACCAGCATTTCTCCTGCTGCTGTGTCCCACAAACGAGCTGCTTTGAGAAGGAGAGAAGACCCTGTCCACCATGGAAATTAGGTGTGTTGTATGACCACCATGTAAGGTGGGTCCTCCCCTGGCACCTGTCCGGGTAAGCCAGGTACTGATGCTGACCCCTATGAGGCATTCAATGGGTTCTGCAATAGGGTAATGGGGCTTTGTGTTTTAATGAGCAATCCACAAATTGTTATGTACACTTTTATCAGATGATGATATTAGATCTAAATCCCACTCACTTTTCTTTGTCTCACAGACACAATTTGCCACTGAGGAGCTATGTTTTCCTTAATTCTCTGTTCCAGGTGAAAATTCGGCAATGCCTAGATATAAAAAAGAAATCTCAAATAAATGTAAATACATTAACATTTATAAAAACAAGCAATCCCCTGGATTAGCACATTTTTAGATACCCCCAATATTGACTGCAGCAACCTGCTGGTATCTGGGGCCCAAAGTAAAAAGATATAAAAAATATTTATAAAATATATATTTAAACAAATATATATATATATATATATAGGGCGATACTATGAGTTTTGGTATGGGGTCCTGTAAACCCTCCCGATAACTGCTACTTACCTGCCGGAAATAAACTTCAGATGTAGATCATATATTTTAATACTTCAATTTATGTCAGGCAGTCTAACCTTATGATTGCTTCTGCTCGGCTTGCCTTCTGATAAATGATGCTGCAAGAAAACAAAACCTGTATTATTAGTCATGGCATTCCATTACCATTACCTGAAGTTAATGTCACTTTTACACTGCAGGAGGACAAAAGCCAAAAATATTGGGTATTCACTAGGGGCATTTCCCAACTTTTTTAAATTTCGAAGCAGGATATTTAAAAAAAAATCACAAACCAGACTTTTGATCATAAATCGACCCACTGCTCTCTGCTCTGCACACCTTGGAAACCTGATCGTCCACCTGATTTGCCAGCGGTGGCGCACAGAGCTGAGAGATCAAGGATGCCGCAAGCTCAGCAGAATCCACATTTGCAGCCACTGCAGGACTAACTAGCTAATCAAGCAAGTTTTTAGTCTGAAAACAGACTTTTTGCTTTGTTTCTGCTGGGATGCATACCAGATCAAGATGCCACCTTAGAATAATTGATTTGGATTACTAGGAAATACTGATGAGCAAACCAATTCTAATGAATCAAAATTTACTCTGCATTTCAGGGACAATTCAATTCAGCACAAATTTGAATTTCTTGAGATTTGTGCGAATTGTCCCTGAAGATCCAGTCCGGCGGCAGGCAGCGGGCTCTTACTCACTGTGACTTACCTGCATGCTGACTCTCCGGTCTGGCAGAGGGTGGCTGGTGACTGGATTAGCCGTATTTCCTCGCTTTCCTCTGGCTGAGAAGGGGTGTCAATGTTAAAGTAGCAGTCAAACCAGCCCCAAAGCAGTGCAGCCCACCAGGAATTCTCCTAGGTCACTATGACTGGGTGGCCCTCTAAATATTTTGAACTTGCCAGCTTCAGAGACATTACACTACTGGCATGGACTCATAAAAGCATGCTAGGAGAGAACAAAAACAGAAAGTACAGGACAAAGGGGTAGCAAGAAAAAGGAAGAGAGAAAGAGGGGATTTTAGCTTCAAGAGTCTAGTGATTTGGAAATGCAATAAAAAAGTATTACAACATACTGCCTAAGTGTCAGACAAAGTCCATCTATCTATGGCACCCAATAATATCTAAAACCCAAAAGGAATTACAATTGCTTATGTAATGTACTAAAAATCTCTCCGTGGTATAATGTGAGCTCTGTAATCCCAGCAACCGTAATCATTTACCTGAACTACTGAACATTGAAGAACTAATAGAGAGCTAATGCAAGAATGATGTGACCCCTTCAATGTATAGGCCTGTTCCCGGCTGTGGTGCCGGGACTCAGACATCCCAATGACACCTGTGTAAATATTTGAGTTCGGGTTCTTCTTGAAACCAGAGGAGGTAAACAAGGATGGGACTGCTGTTTGATAATCATCTTTCAAATATGTGAGCTTTTCAGGAAACGAGGCGAGTGAAACAGATGTAATTCTTGCCCTGGGTGCTTACTGACTGTCAGAAGTAAAAGCTTATACTCGTCTTCGTTCTGATGTCTCAAAGTGTTAAGTCTTACAATCCCAACTTTCAATAAACAGTTTTTTAGCCTGACAGATCATTTGTCAGAGGAACTGTTTCCTTAGGTGTTTCTGGGTTTTTGTAGGACCATCAGGAAAGTCATTTTATTGCTAATTCTGCAAGTGAACAGTGCCAGAATTTCAGAATATTCCTGCAGGTCTTCCTGTGCCTTGTGTGTGAAGAGGACATTATCTCTCAACAGCCAATCACTGAGCTGTCAGCTAGCTGTACTGGCCATCTGACACTTGCCGTACCCTGCAACAGTGCGCCAGTCATCTATGTGTAAGCTGCCCAGGCTTAGAATTATGTAGACAGAGCTCAAATTGTTTTCGTATGGAGAACTAGGCCTTACATTTATTAAACCTTCCTCATAATTTCTCAGAAAAATAAGGTGCATTCCTTGGCCTTGATTCAGGAAACTTACCGTAAAATTTACAATGAGAATATGGACTATTTCCCACATTATTTCAATATAAGGCGTTAAAATATTTATTCAATAAAGAATAGAACATGATTTATAAAGTCTGTGGATCTTTTAACCACCATGGAGTGAATGTTTAGAGAGTTTTTAACCAACATATGTGCCCTTTTAGACATTTATAAACTCATTCACTTTTGGTGGTCATGTGTGGAGATCCAGAAGTTCTGGACGGTAGTGCACCAAATAATTACAGTGATAACCGGATATAATAGTGCTTTTTCCCCTCCTCGATGCTACTTCATCTTACTCCACTACATGCTCCCAATACAAAAGCTTTATTTCCAGCTTATGAATGCAGCGAAATCGCTAATATCCAGGCACTGATCTAGCACAACTCCTTCCATACGTGAATGGCTCACCCAAATCAACTATATTGAAACCATTGTAAGAGATTTCTCTTTCTAAACACAATGGAACTCACCAGTTCTGTGACATCTGGTACCCTTGGCTGGAAGACAATTAAAAAGGAATTTTGCAACAACTGTATGCCCTTATACCTGGAACTGTCCTCATCCACAATAAATCTATTTCAAACCAAATGGGCATAGGGACAAAAAAAATCCTAGTTGTAGCTAACTCAAGCCCTACAATGCAGCACTTTCCCGTGTATAAGAAATAAAAGGAAGAGAACACTATTTTGGCCTCTGAAGCACACGGGTGCTGTTCGAGCCACCCTTTCCCGCCTCCCCTTCCCCCCATCTGTCTCTATCTGTATTTCTACTATTCTCACTCGCTTAATATAGCTATCACCTAGGCCAATGGTTCTCAAACTTTTTAACACCAAGTACCCCCTAGCAACAATAAGTTCCAAACAAGTACCCCAAAGGGGGTGATCATTTATAAAAAGTACCAAAATAAGTAGACCATAGGCTTCATGGCACTTTTAAATCAAGAAGGGATTAAGTTTCACTTTTAAAATAATATACCAGACCAATCAGACACCCCTTGAAGGTTTGCCCCAGAACACTGCCACATACCCCCTGGGGTACATGTACCGCAGGTTGATAAACAGTGGCCTAGGCTAGCAGTTACTTCGCCCTGCAATGAAACTTCTTCTCTGTTTTCTAGGAACTCCCTTTTAGCAGGTCGGTTATTACTAAATTAATTATAAGATACATGTAGAGTACTTGCTAGACCCTGTATCCATACCGTATTGCAGGGGTACTCAACCATTTCTTATAAAGGTCCATTTAAAGGCATACAGTGAAAGGTGAAGGTTTGGGTGGGGGGGCCGTCGCGGGAGTGGATAAGTCAGTACACTGGGGGGGCTATAGATATCCCAGGCTAAAATATAAAAGCCTGCTTGTACCCTGCAATGGCACAGTACATATTGTAATGCTAGGTGCCAGGAAGCCATGACACTGGCAGGGAGACAAGCAAGGGGGCAGCACTGGGCACGGCAGCACGGAAGCAACTGAGTGCAGGGCTGTGGGGGCAGGGGTCCTGGAATCTAGTGCCGAGGTCCGCATTCGGACCCTGGTCCACCAGTTGAGTATCGCTTTAATATGCTTATATTAGGTTGTCTTTTTGTTTATCTCAATAAAGAAAGTTTGACGCTTCTAAATTCATGTAATGTTCTCTTTTCTTTGAATCAAGCTTTATATTATTTTATGACTTATTTGGAAATAAAGAATGAAATGGCCCTTATTTTCATCACAAATTTTAAGGAAATGAATGAATGTCATTATTCCAGAATAAAGACTGATAAAAAATGTGATTCAGAAAAGTAAAGTATACTGTTCTACAGCCAAACTGGTTCAGAGACGGAAAAAGTTGAACTTAAAGTGGAAGTCCAGTCTCCTAAGTTACAACATAAAAAACAGCTTACATGGCACAGGAGCCATCACCGCTTACTGTTGATTCCAGCACTGGACGCTGCCATCTTTGATCTGCTACACAGGGAGGCTTCCCACACTCTATGCATGACCTCATCCACCCATTCATTTGAATGTCTATCTGTACAGCGGCCACAGGAGCGACAGTAATGGAGCGTTATCTAGACGAGGTAAGCTGTTTTTATGTTTTTATCCCCCTGCCTCAATACTAGGCAATGGTGGCAGGTGGTGGGGGGCTTCTTAGGAGACTTGACTTCCCCTTTAACTAATTTAAATTTTTAAGATCCAGATGAGGTTCGTATTCCTTTCACCTTTCAAGCAGGCTTATAAAAAATTGTGTCTTATTTGATCATCATCACAGCATTGCAAGTAGCTAGTCGACTTACTTAACTTACATTATCTATTTAGTCTATTGACCCTAAAGTATTTTATCATCTTAGAGTGACCAATCAAAAAATACCAACTTGTCATGATGTAATCCTAATTATAGTTGCATAACCTACTTTTATAAATGCTTTCTGTGTAAGATGTATAATTTTAGCTTAGTTTCCTAGCCTATTGACATGATTCTGTATGTATGTTTTTTTACAAATGCCTCGTTCTTGCATTAAACCTGACCTTCGGCATAATTCAATAAAAAGCCCAAACCCTTAAAATATATTCCCCAGCATCTAAAATGTAATATATTTTCAGATTCAGGACTCTACGATACCTGCGCCGCCATCTTGCCTCAGAAGCATCACATACTGAGGAGAGGAGGGGAGGACTGCAGGGGACGGGTTATAGCTGTGCTTTGCTCAGACAGAGCAGAGATGGGGTCAGGGAAAGTACAGCAATCCCAGAATGCAGAGCGACACAGTCAGAAGACACTTCCTGTCTGCAGGCAGCCTGAGAATCCATGGGTCACCATTTTGGATGTCTAAAGCTCAGAAAATGCAGTAGGTGCAGATAGGATGATTTTTAATGTGGGCAATCTGTATGTAAAGGGTGGGAAAAACATATAAGATAGGCTCTTATTTAGGGTGAAGTTCCGGTTTAAAGAGGAACAACACAAAGTAATTTCACTTTTCCATGTTGTTATTACTGTGTGTATCCCCCAGGTCACCCGATTGCTCACCTTCCTGTCATTCTCACGGCGCATGCTCAGACAGTGCACTGATTGGATGAGTAGCCCACTCAGAACTGAGTGTGCGTTTGGCGTGCCCGCGCATATCCAGAAAGGCCTGGAGCAGGTGCGCGCACAACTTAAGGTGGGCAAGGATGTGGTCACTGCACTGAGACGTGGTGAGGGCTCCAGAAGAAGGTGAATGGAATGAGGGATCCAGGGGATTTCAAACAGTAGGGCATCCGAATTCCAGGGCATCCAAGTTTCTTCTTTGAAAGGTAGTGTTTGCTACATATGTGAAGAAGTCACTTTTGCGTCACAAAGGCGAAACTTGACTACCATGATAAGGAAAGCCTACAGCCTGTATTCTGGCTGAAGAAAAGGTCAAGGACAAGCTTCAGAACAAGAGTTAGGCTCTACACCTATGCTGCTGCAATGGATGTGCATCACACCTTATCTTTTGGTTGCATGGAAAGAGACAATATATGCTTTTGGGGTCCCAATAATCTGGAGATCATTGGAAAAAGCCGACCCATCACACTGCCAATTGCTTTTTCTGCATGGCGCACCCCACCCCCCAGTCAGAAAATGGGTTTCAATATGACCAGCACCATATACAGACTGCTGGTTCCAAAAGCACCAGAAAAGTTTTTAGTCGTGTCAACTGAGGAAGAAAATGGCACTTGGTATCATGAAGCATCTTCCTGTCATGATCCAGACTTTCTGTCAGCAATCAACTGAACTACACCTTATAACACAACATGATTTTTTTAGGATTTTTAGGGGTATTGGTCACCAATCTATGCTTGCGCACACATAGGATTTTTTCGTTCTCATTTTACCCACCTTCGCAGTGAGTATACACATGCCTGGAGCGTTGAGCTGCCCTAAAAACAGTGCCCAGGGAGCAGTTGGGGGTTAGGTGCCTTGCTCAAGAGCACCACAGTCATGTCCCCTGACCAGGAATTGAACCTGCAATCTTCCGGTCACAAGGCCTCTTCCTTACCTCTAGGATCAGAACAGTCTTTTTGTATATTTGGCTTATCTTTTAGGTTCCAGACTACAGCCTTCTTTGTTCTTCGTTCCACAATTGCGATTGTGATTGGCAGCCAGCAGTCATGTGGGCCACCCGCCTTGACTGGCGTCTGGGAAAAAGATGTGTCCCAGGACCACTTGACCACCGATGGCCAGTCTCAGTATCACATTTTGGCTGAAGATTGAGGTTAAGGTAAGGAATTTGGGTGGTTACGGGGGGCTCCAGCAACCGGGATGCACCCTCAAACCTGTCATGCTGCCATCCCACACCCATTGTTAAAGAATGGATCAAATGAAGAGCCTCTTCAGCTCTGAAAAGATTATTGTTAATGTGAAGACCCCCATACATCACCAAGAGATCTTCTCTAAGGTTTGCACTAGTTTGTGTGTCCAGTTGGGGAACCCTCCCAATGTTATCAAACACTGGTCTGCTGAGGTTTACATACATAACCCCCTAAACGTCATTGGCTTCCAGTCACCCAGCCTAAGAATATGTGTTAGTCCTGTGTCACCCAACCTTACATGTACGTTATATCTTTGCTTTGTTAAACATCATGCAGATTTCTCAGCAGACATTTAGGTACATTAAATCCAAAGACTACCCAAGACTTACCTGTTTTAACATAAAGCTTTTGGCTGATTCATTTGTAATGACTGGGGTGGGGGGTATTTAAAGGGGCTAGAATTGTACAGTTCCTATGATCAGACTATAATTGTGATAATGATTTTAAATAGGTGTCCGGATCCAGTTTTCTCTCTCTTTTTTTTGTTTTACAGTGCATGTTTATTCTATGTTCTGTTGCCTATCATCACACCATTGTCTTTTGGGTGTTTGCACAGTAAAAATGTCACAATTACTTTAAGCTTAAGGGATGCTGTAGCCTGAGCCTATGATAGGGTGTACCACTACTAATTAGAGTTACAGAGACAGTTGGCTTTGTATGATTCTTAGTATCTTATCTTATATATAAATGGATCACAAAAAATAAAAAGGTTACTGAGTCTGTTTTTCATTCTCTGGCAGTATAGCTCGGAACTACTGTACAACTTATAATTACAGAAAAGTAACAGGGAGGTGCAATCCCAGCAGGATTCAACGTTCACTATTTGGAATCACGGATAGTACTTTAAGCTTAGAACTTTTTCTTTACATAGCTCATTTCAAGTCAAGGATGCATTTCATTACATGATGTTTATTGGGACTTATTGGGCCCTTTGCCAAAAGACATCTTCATTTGTTTTAAGAAAATAAAATTCTTTGTGTATTCAGATGCCAAAGAACATTCTAAGGATCGATGCAATGCCAAGAAATGTATCAACTTTTATCTGGAAATGTGTCCCTAATTAAATGTTAAACAGAATGTCCAGATTTTTCTTACCACCTTTTTATTTACCATTTACCATTCCTACCTGCAGGGAAGACCTAGCCTATTTATTTTGCTTGTCTGTCTCTTCTGTGCTTCTGAGCTCAGTACAAATGTCACTGACTGCAAAAAAAAGAATGCTGGTGAGTGAGTGAAAGAGGTACACCAACATGCAAACAGACCAAACCTAACCCCTGCTATCACATACTTTCATGGAACGATCCCAGTTTTTCTCACACAGGGACATTTCAGCCATACTTCTGAATAGGAAACATTAAATCATCTCAACAATTCCAGCATTCCGGAATCAACTTTCAGGGAGGTAAAAAAGGTATATTGTGATTTTGGGATAAGCCTCAACTGTTTTTTTATTGTAACAACACTAACCTGCCGATGGTTTGTATCTGTTGTGAATTGACTTAGGTTGCGTTGTGAGATACTTTATGTAGTGAGTGCTTCCTAATCTGTCTGGTAAACCTGAGAACATTTTAAAAATTGATTTTTAATTTTTTTTTTCACATAGTTCTCAAAAAATATATTGTGAAAGCACTGAAAAATTAAAAACAAGACATTTCAAGTTAAAGCACAAACTCTCCTGAAAAAAAAATATACAATTTTCTTGGAAGTCCAAGCAAACATCACAGTTAAACATACATAGCACAAATGGCTGAAAAATGGCCTGGTAACCGGGGGTTTGGTTATTTGATACAGCAATGCTGCCACAAGCCTCTGCGCCCACCTAATGAACTTCATTTGATATATTTCAAGTTTATAGTGGTAAAATAAAATTGAATCTAAGCTATGGGGCTTGCAGATGTAAGTTAGGGCTCAGGATCATCACAGAGTTGCCAAGAAGGGCTTAGGTCTGTTTCTTTAAATGGAACAGCACTAACCTGCCTATGGGTTGCATCTGCTGTGGATTAGTCTAGGTTGCATGTAATATATGTTATGTAGTAATTGCTGCCCAATCGGTCTGGTACTATCAGATCAGACAATAAGTGTAGATCTATGCCTAAACCTTGGAGACACTTACATCTACTTTCATCTGAACTAATGGAAAGAAAAATTCCCCAGATAAACCTCCAAAGAGTTGACTACTCAGTGCTGTCACACATTAGCAGATGAGCTAATTGTAGAGTCTATGGACAAACTAGGCATGACCAGTACCCAATGTCTGGAAGATGGACTTGGCTATGTTGTGTCTCCAGACCAAAGTCACAAGCATTACAATGCCAAACCTTCGAGAGGATTTCAAGTTGTTTTGGCAGCCGAAGAATCCAAGCTGGACAGCAGGTAGAATCTGAAAAAAAGTAGCAGGCAACATCAAGAGTCAACACCCATATCCATGAATAGATAAATTGTCTGTTACTTGAGCGAGCCAACAAACCTACGCTTTGTATACGGGCAGATGATTTGCATTCAGACACAGATTTGTCAGCTAATCGTTCATTAGAGTGATCGTTTGGGTCATTTGTCTAGGAACAAATTCCCGTTTTTTGCTCAATTGCAACAAGTATTTCCATGGGTCCATTCTCGTCTGACTGTGAGCAATTTAGCGATTTATCAATTAGTTGTTAATGAGTCATTAGGCTGAGATTAGATAAGATAATTATATGTTCATAAATAATAAGACAAGCAGGGGTCAGTAAGACATTGTAAGGTTATGGAAATAAATCGGACCATGGCTGTTTTCAGGCAGATTAGGTTTGTTGTGGGTAGCAGCCAGGTCATACGCAGAGAAGACGTCCAAAAGCAGATTCAAACAAGTCAAGACTCAGTAATATCAGAAGCAAGGAGGTTAGTAAAAAACCTCCAACACATGTCTAATGCAGACAGTTCCCTTTCATGATGAAGTTGGTCATGCATCCACAAAGGACTGGATTTAGTGTGGTGGAGGCCTCTGGCCAGAAAGTCCACTGCAGACCCCTTCTTATGTAACCGTTGACCAATGGCTGCCCTTGTTAACAAGTGGTGGAAGCCCCCAAGTGGTGGAGGCCATAGAGCAGGATCCCTGGTTTGTCCCTCCTTTAATATCGCCCTGCATTAATGTCCTGTTGTTTGTGCATTGCAAAAAATAAAACATATTCAAGCAATCCAACATCATTAGATCAAATAGATATTGATCTCAGGTGGCATCCCACCACACAGAGAGCATTCTGATTGCAAAGTAATCCTCCCCAAACACACATACCCCCACCGCAAGGCCAATTTTACCTCACCTCTTCCTTGCAAAACTGGAACCTGTAATAGGCCTCTAGCAGTCATATGGTCCTTAGTCTCCATCCACCAAGAGGACTCTGGGCTTGGTGACCATATCTAGTCTGCTAAGCTTTGTGGTCAATGCAGTGATACATGTGGTGGAAACATATCATTTTTTTTATTGCTCTTTCTATTAAGCTACTGTTGCTCTTATGTACAAGTCCCATTGTTGGGAACATTCTTGTCTCTTAGCATACAGAACCAAATTACTTCTGTGGGGAAAATCGGGCTGTGTCCTCTGGCCTGAGGTCCTTTAACAGTATATGCCCTAATACTGATGATGATCTAATTTTCAGGCAATATAGCTCGCACACTGTGAGGTCATTATGCGACTTTTCTTTTGTTCAATGTCTAGCTACAGTAGGTAGTTATCCATAGAGCTCTGTACTCAGCCCCTGCCATCTGCCAAAATATCAGGCAGAAATAACCTTGTGGATGATGCTAATTCCATCACATAGTCAGTCTAAAATTGCTACTGCTAATAGCAAAGAACAACTGCTGTTATTATGGCGGCTGCAAGGAGCACTGCTGACAGAAATATAGCTTGGCTCTGATTTGACTGTCCAGGAGAAAACTGATCAGATCCTACTTAGATGATTAACTCTAACGATCAGTATATATATATATATATATATATATATATATATATAGTCAAGACAAATACATTTCATGACCTAATACCCAGGGTGGCGCTTTTAGAAATGATCACCTATGCTATTCCTGACTGCTGTTTTACAGCGATAAAATTAAGATTCTTTTGTTGATAATATCTTGATTTTTTATCTACAAACCTGTAATCCCACAGCATTTTGCCAGAGCTGACTTGAAAGTCATTCATAATGCTATACAGTGCCATAGGGACCTGTAACACATTGTGCTGCAGAGCATGTAAGGGCTCAATGGCACTAAAGGGTTTAGTTACCTGCCATCTGATATGATTTTATAGCCAAGGGAGCCTTTGCTATAATAATTAAGTTATCATAATAATGCATTCCGTACTTTCACATGATGGGATTTATCAAGCTTCTTTCTGGATACAGTCCTTTGAGACATATAATGAAAACATAGATTTCACTTTAAACTAAGCCCTGATGTAAAGTTAAACAATACCCCCACCACATATAAAGTAAAAGCAATATTATTTGTTCAAAACATCATGTCCCTTGTATTATCACTGTCAAGGCGGTAAATTAGGGAGAAAGAAAAATGTAAAGATGGGGCTGCAGTTTAGCTGTCTGTATGTATGTGTAATTAAACTGAAGGAATGCCAAGCGAGCTTCTAATGGCCTATATGTCCAAAAATATTTATTTCTTTGTTTAAAGTTAAATAAATGCTAATAAGATGGAACAACCATAGGCTGTTTTTCATTCCGAGGCATTGCAGGCATAAAATACCGCTTTCGAGTTCTGAGATGTCCTCAGTTGCAGCAACTGTTACAGACAGTCCACATTTTCCTGTAAAAATAGTATTTATTATTTAAGATTAACAAGGCCAACCAGAAAAATGGCTCCCCCCTGCTGAAGTAGGAGGAGTGAAACTCAGAGGGAGTCGAGAGTAGGATGCTACCGTAGAAAAAAATCCTTTGTGAAATTCAAAGAGGTCTAAGAATGAAACTACCAGTCAACTTTTACAAAGAAAAGTGTACCAGTTATAGGGAAGTAAACTAGTCCAGGTACTTGTTAATCTTAAAGGAGCCATGACACTCAATCCCTGTTACAAAAAAAGAAAGAAAGTTAACCCTCTGCATACTCATACTATTTAAAAAGCTAGCTAACACTCGTTAAAAACATGGACTGTTAATTAACCTAGATTGTAATGAATGTAAAAGCAAGGTAGCCAGGGTATAAATTGGATGGCCTTGTCGTGGCTACCTTGCTTTTACATTCATTGCAATCTAGGTTAACTAACGGTTTTTAACAAGTGATAGCTAGCTTTTTCAATAGTATGAGTGTGCAGAGGGTTACATTTCTTTTTTGACTGCTATATATTGACTGGATGAGCATATCCTACCTTACTTTTTACTCAATCCCTGTTAGGCAGCAATAAATCTATAAAAATATAATCTGTCTTTAGAATCTGGGCAAACAAAGGGTTCTGAGTTGGCACACATTTACCATAGTATATCAAAATCACTCATCTGAGCCATGGCTCTTCTGTATAGTTACAGTCCTAACACTAATCTATGAGAGCTCCACAAAGCAATGGATTAATTGGGAGCTAGGATATCTGAAGTGGTGCTATTACTGCAGTGTATAACATGGTCAAGGGTCAAAAGTCCACCCAATTTGGCCTTGGAAGGAAAAGAAGTTGGCTTAGCAGCTAGGTAAGACTCCAATGAACTATGGTAGATACAGAAACAAGGGGTCACTTCTAGAATAGAAAAATTATACATTTTTTAAGAGAAGAATTTCCACTTCTGATTGTACAGGAGAGATCTGCTCAACCCTAATTGCCCCTAATTGCCCTTCTCCTAATGGGCAGCCTGTGCAGGGATACCCAATTATTACTATTGCATCTGATGTCTGTAGATTCATTTACCCCTCATGCAATACTTTAGGTAGATATTTCGGGTGGTTAATGCTATTGCTCCCTACAGGTTTGTTCAGGAGACAGGCATTGGAATAGAGCAGATCACCACTATAAAAGCAGAGCACTTTTGGGGAGAAAACTGCCATTCACTTTCATTGTCTACCCTGTGGGTGATTCAGCACCAGGAGGAAATAAAGCCCTTTTATTTTTTCACCTAATGTGAATTCATTTTTTTACCTGGTAATGAATCGACCCCAATGTGGTATAATGGCAATTTAGCTATAACTTTATATAATGCATTCAGCCAATAAAATGCAAGGGCCAGGTCCACATTATGAGTGTCCATGGTACATAGCCTAGGGTGGATAAGCGGACTTCATTGGGGGCTGAATGCAAGAAACTGGAGGCTGAGACTTTGAAGGAGGAGGAAGCTCACACTGGGAGAGTAAGGGGAGAGGGGGTCACACTGGGAAACTGGACTGGGGGTAGAGAAGGATCACACTGGGTGGCTGGGTTGGAGGAAAGGCTCTCACTGAGGGGCAGAGGAGGATCACACTAGGAACCTGCACAGGGGGAGTCACTGTGCTGGTGGTTGCCCCTGAACAGTGTTGCAGGACTTGATCTCAGGACTAGATACATTTCATGTAACAGGGCTATGGTGGAAAGGCTACTGTAAATAAAACGTAAGTATTTTTTTTTCATTTTGCCTGGACTTTCCCTTTAAGCACACGGTGGGAATGGTGCTGGGGACCTGGCAAGGTGTGAAAAACCTTAAAGGGGTCACAGCACTCAACTCTGTTAGCTGACATCCAGTTATAATCTATCTCTAAATCTGCTTGAAAACAGAGGACACGGTTGGCACACATTTGCAGAAGTATGCTAAAACTGCACCACCACGCCAAGGTGCAATGTATGCAATGGATAAATTGGGGGGGTCTTAAACTGTATGGTGGAGGTGACCTTCCCCCCCCCCCATGTATCGCACTCAAGGTTATAGGACTATCTATTGCATTGCAATTCCCACTGGGGACTCTCATAGATTAAAATTGCAGGAACGCAGGGGCACTATGGCATTTGGTGGTGCAGCTGCAACAGATGTGTGCCAACCTCTGTTTATTAACAAGTTTTTAGAAACAGATTATAGGATTCGTTGCAAGTTAACATGTTTGAGTGCTGTGTCTCCTTTAGGACTTGTGTATGCTAATTGCTCTTCTAAGGTGCACCTCCCAGGTTAGTTATGAATTGGTCTGAGTGGCTGCCACCTCCTCCTTTTGTACCTTTTGATTTTGTGCAAGCACATGGGGTGAGGGGTCTAAAATTTTATGGGAGAGACTTTTGACTATTCTCCCACATGTGCTGCACTTGAGGTTATATGACAACCTCAGGTAAGCTGCTCCGCGTTTATCTATTGCATTATATATCCCAAGTGGGGCCCTTATAGATTACAATTAGGACTGCACCCAAACAGAGACACCATGACGTCTGGTGGTACAGCTTAAGCATACTTCTGCAGGTGTGTGCCAACCGAGACCTCTGTTTTCAACCAGATTTAGAGACCGGTTATAGGACTGGAGTGAGAAAAGTGAGTTTTTATAGGTTTCATATAGCAGGGCATCCCGATGCCCCAGGGAAAATCCAGCGGGCGGCTTTAAATACTGGGGCTGTGCTCTTGCATCTGTCTTTCAACCCACGTGACTTTAACAGCCAATTGGGTTTACTGGGCTGGCATACGTACAACGCATGCACGTCCACCTGGGGAACCTGATTGGCTGTCAGCTTTGTGATGATCCCATGTTGCTGGTACTAATAGAGCCTGAAAGGGTGAGTATTTCTACATACTTTAGAATTTCATATGGCTTTTGAATCAGACCAATCAGCCCAAAGGTCTAAATAGATAAATACAAATCTTTTTTTTCTTAGAGGGAACTCCTTTGCTGAGCCTGTGCAGCATACTTACCTTTTTCTGTGTTCCTGTGGTGGTCATATGTGGCAATGAGCATAGTGTAGTGACTCTGCAGGGACATGACAGGCTCCCTCCACTCAGTGTGCCACTGCCAATAGGCCATCAGTACTGCCTGGCACGCACAGTGAGAGGGTACCACTGCTGAGCAGGGCACTCTGCTCATTGCTGTATTTGACCACTGCAGAATCCTAGAAATAGCTGAGTATGCTGCAATTTAGACAGGCATCCAAAATCAGGATGCCTGCTGGGAAACATACTATTTAGGCTTTTGCCTGCTTTAACCTGTGATGTCTAATGTGCGAGGTAACTGCCCATATGTTCCCCGGTGGCCAGTTCGGTTCATGATTCGGGCATGAACAGCACTGCATGGCATCATGTTTGGCTGCACATCAGCCAGTGGGAGTCACAAGGGCCACAGGAGAAGCATAAGAGCAAGGAGAAGATTATTTGCCAGATTCCCGACATTTGCCAGCAGTTCTGGCATTTGGGCTCTTCCAGTAGAGTGGTAGCACAGGGTGCTGGCATCCTAGGAGACCTTTTCTAGTTTGCCAACTTTTCTTAGTCCGTGCCATCTGCTCAGATCAGACTCTGCCAGGCTGATTTTTTGGGGGGCAGGGGGAGGGTAACCTGGCTTTATTGTAGACAGTGTGTTTTCTCCTGAGAGGGGAGGAGGCAGGGCCGGACTGGCCATAGAGAGACCCGGGAGAATTCCCGCTGTGCCACACTTTTTTGGGGCAAGTTGTGCTTCTGCGTCTTCACCCAGATTCAATTCCTACAGCCCTAGTCTCCTCACCCCAGCAATCCTGTTCATGTCCCCACTCTACCCTCCAAGCCAAGAAACCCCAGCCCATGTTCTACTTCCAATGCTTTATCCTCACATGGCTGACCACTCCCTTCCCACCCCTGCCAATCCCTGTCCCCTTAATCTCCCTCTTAGCCCCCCGTACCCACCCAGCCTCACTGTACGCACAATCCAAGGAACTCCAGCCCCCAATACTATAGCCCCAGCATCATAGTTATCATCCGTGACCTGGTAAAATCCCAGGCTGATTTTTGGCCCCCCAGTCCAACACTGACTGCCACATTATCTGCCCCTACAAATCAAAAGCTTCAGTATCTTCAGGTTGGCTATATCTACCCCTGTTCACTGCACTGCTATAGCCTCAGCCTTGGAAGACACTCTGGCTCAGTGGGAATGCCATGGGCCCCTCATGGGCTAAAGGGCAAGTAAAATCCTGTACTGATTTCTGTCCCCAGTCCACCACTGGGAGGAGGTGCCATCCGCTCACTGACAGATATATTGTTTAGGAGTGAGGAGAGAGAGGCCAGTGGAGGGTACACAGTCTGATTTGTCCTAGGGATGGCACTATGCTGCAGTCTTGCCTATCATGCCTTCCATCATAAGTCCAGCCCTGTTATGTTTGATGGCCCAATGCCTGGGTTGGAGATGCAACAATCCATAGGGCCACTGTGGGCCGAGTACCTAAAAGTGCCAATTCATGTAATAAGCTTTCTGATAGTATGTATGTCTACTATGTAAATAAACCAGCAGAATATCAGGTCACAAATGTACACGTCACTCACAATACCATGCTGTTACGAGGCTGTATTTAGTGTTGCTGCTCAAGGCACCCTTCAGGTTGCAGTCCATGAACATAAAAGAACAAATCACAGACCCTTGGCTGCCCCCTTAGCATCTGCCCGCCCCTCTTTCTCTAAAATAAATATGTAGTGTACATGACCCCAGAATCAAAAAATAAACTGCCCCTCAGTCTGCATAGGTACCTCTTTAGTGTCCCAAAGTGAATACGCCGAGTTCATGTCAACTCTCATGAGCCCCCCAAAATGCAATTTGCAGTATATGTGTGGATCCCACTCTCAGTCCTCTGCGAGTTAAGGAGCATTGAAGCACTGAATACTGATTTTTTTTAGCAGTAATGCATGTTCCCCTGCAGATGGCTGTCCTATTTATACCCCTAGGTTTGCCTAATGGGAAATATGGCCCTTTCTGTTATGGGTGCAGCAGCCATTCCTGAACATAAAGGTGTAATCCTGTAGCCGGCCTGTGCAAATGTGAAGGCCTCATTCTGAATGCTGCCTGGAAGGTTCCTTTCACGAAAACATTTTGCAAAGGTTAAGAAGAGCCAGTAATAGCATTGTACTGTGGGCGCGCTAGAGCCATGATGAGAGAATATTAGTGATATTTCTCAAGCCCTGAACTGACACACTACAGAATCATGACAGCTTGAGTTATCATGTCACCATTCAAGAAATCAATCTGATGTTACCTGCAAGGTCATAACATGTCAAGCTGGATGTCTGAAAAAAAATGATGATGTTAGATGATGTTTAAATTGCAGGAAAAAAAGGTAAATTTGTGTACTCAACTGTAAATTTCCTTTCTCGTCCTCTTCCATTCCGGGCCACCACCAGTAGCAATACTTGGGTTACTCTCAGCCATAGGCGGGGACTGCAAGATAGAAAAAACAAGCTCCTCCCGGCCTATATAGAGCGGGCTGTGGTATGATCTCCTCAGTCAATTAAAAAGCAGTTCAGCCACAGCTGGAGGGGAGCTGTAAAGCTTGGTGAAGGTGTGGAGAGACAACCAGGTCACTGCCTTGCAGACCTGTTCCACCAACACCTGGTGCTGAAAAGCCCAAGACACAGCAATCACCCTGGTGGAGTGAGAAGTGGCCCAGAAAAGCACCTCCTTCCCCTTGCAGATAAAGGTTTGTATGACCACCTGCATGATCCATCTGCTAAGAGCTGACCTGGCAGCCATCAGTCCCCTTCCTGGTCCTTCTGTGATCACGAACAAGACATCCGTCTTACGTACCTCTCGAGTAGCAATACTTTAATGCCCTGACCACTTCAAGAGAATGCAGGAGTTGCTCCTTATGGCAAGTAGGGCGGGGGCACAAGGACGATCCCATGCTATGTATGGGCTTAGGAACCGACTTCAGACAGGCTGGTGAGGGGCTGGGACGGAGTTGAAGCTTCAGTTCCCGGTCAGCACTGTAACGAAAATAAAAAATCCAGAACACCTTCACAGTCCCCTGCAACTGTAAAAAAAGAACTGAGGAGATGCCACAGCCTGCCCTATATAGGCCGGGAGGAGCTAGTTTTTTTTTTTATATCTTGCAGTCCCTGTCTATGGCTGAGATTAACCCATATGTTGCTACTGGTAGTGCCCCGAAATGGAAGAGATGAGAAAAACACTTGCCTCCATCTATTCCTGTGACCTACTCTTCTCTGCAGGAGTCAGTGTGCCCTGCCTGACATAGCAGTAGCCCCCTAGTGGTGGAAAGCAGGCATTGTCAATGACAGGAGCAGGATTCTAGCAAACCCATTGAAGGCAAAATACTGAAGAAGGTGTTTCTGCCATTATCTCTATAATGACTGCACAGTGATATTTATTTTACAGTGTGCTGTGATTCATGTGTATTAACTAATAAAAAGAGAGAAAACACTATGTATGCATTATTTTACACTGTTCATGAGGTTATGCCTTCCTGTAAAGCATATATACCTGATACTTACATATGACTTCTTTTTGTAAAGTAGCTTTCCTCTTTTGTGTGAAAATATCAGCAATTTGTTTAGATATATTCATAAGGCCTGGTTTGACCATTTTAGATGTACACACAAACATGACCCACTAGTAAGTGTGATTTACTTAAAGAGGAATAACAAGAATTTGTTCCTCTCTGGCAGGGTATCCAGATTTGGGATGCCCCATTGTGTGTATCCCTTAGGATTACCCATAGCTCACCTTTTCCTCATCCCCACGGCACACGTGTGGGCCGCTCAGCCAATCTGCACCACTTGTCTCATTCACATTTCCTTGCCACAACTGATGTCAAAGCGGCAAAGAATTCTGAATGAAGCGAGCACTTCCAGTTATATCCATGCCCCCGCCTCTAGCTGTGGGCATGCCGATTCCGGACATTAAGAAAGGTCTGGGATGGATGTGCAAAAGCTAGAGGAATGTTGAGGATGTGACTGCACTGCAGAGATGCAGCAAGGGCTCATGGAAGAGATGAGTGTATCAGATGATCCGGGGGGCTGGTCTACACATTCAAAAATGGGATGCCCCCCCCCCCCAAGAGTGTAATAGACTCAAAGGGGTTGTTGCTCCTTTTAAAAGCCCAGCTACAGCTTTTTTTAGTGTAGGAAGGGGTTAAAACTAATTTAATATTGTTTTCATTGTCTAAGAGCTCATACAGCTTAAACTCTTGTCTGCAGTGAATACAGTAAACAGGACAGAAAAGCAATGGGTGTCAGGAGACCAGAGGTGTGTAACTGCTGTATTTTGTGCTGATCACCATCACCTAAAAGATTTAACAGAAATCACAGACACTGGTTTTAAACTTGCCCCATGCTATATTAACTTAGAAAAAGAGCTGGGACTAGGGTCTGATCTACTAGGAACTATGCCCAGGGCTGTATTTACCATTAGGCAACCCTAGGCACGTGCCTAGGGTGGCAACCTGGAAGAGGGGAGGACACTGCCCTTACTACTGTAGTAAAGAAAGAAAATAAAAATCCCAAAGCCAGAACATCAATGCCTCCTAACAAGCACACCCTCCCAGCCACAGAAGGATGCAGAGTGTATTTGTGTGAAGGGGGGGCAATGGATTGAACACAGGCCAGAGCATCTCCCCTCCATTGGTGTGGTCATGTGACCCCTGTATGTCAGAATGCAGTAAAAGATGGAACATACTTGTCTGCTTCTTTGCATTTCCCTTTGTGCCATCCTCCACACACATTCTCTGCATCTAGCCCATTGCACCCTTCCCCTCTACACACTTTTTTTATATGGACAGTGACCTAACTTAAAAAAAGGGGGCGCAAGCACTTAAAGTGCCTAGGGCACCATGAACACCAAATATGGCCCTGACTACGCCCATGTGCATCATCACCCATCAGTTATTTATTTTCTACCAGTTAGGTTTATCACATATGTAGCACATAAAACATTATTTAGTTCACAAATTATTATCTTTTAACCAATAAGTAACTATTTTTACCAAAGGTGTGTGTGTACCTGGCTATGCCTTGTAGATTGCTGCTAGGTAGCCACACTACCCTGGGGGCTTACACTGCAGTGTGTCAGGATGCTGCATACTAGCAGGTGCCATAGCAAGACATGTGCTGTTTAATACGACAAACTTGGTAAATCAGGCCCTAAATCTATGAATGATTAGGGGCATCCAAACCATGTAGCATTAATCGCCATTTACTTTATATAAAGAAGTCTTAAAGGAGCCACAGCACTCAACCCTGTTAGCTTGCAGGCCAGCCTATAATCTGTCTCTAAACTTGGTTAAAAACAGAGGACTCGGTCACACACATCTGCAGAAGTATGCTTAAGCTGCATAGAGTTAGGACTGCACCCCACAGAGGCACTTTGGCGTAGTGGTGCAGCTTAAGCATACTTCTGCAGATGTGTGTGACCGAGTCCTCTGTTTTTAACCAAGTTTAGAGACAGATTATAGGCTGGCCTGCAAGCTAACAGGGTTGAGTGCTGTGGCTCCTTTAAGACTTTTGTATTCTAATTGCCCTGCTAACGTGCACCTCCCAGGTTAGTTATAAAATGGTCTGAGCGGCTGCCACCCCCCCTTTGTTACTTTATATAAAGCAGATAGAAACCACAAGGGTTTTGACCCACTTTAAGATAGCAATTATTGCACAGCCCTTATTTTTCATTCCTACCTATTCCGTGCTCAGCTTCATTATAGAGAAACTTAGACAAAACACATTTAAAACTATAAGAAAATGCCTGTCCCATATTCCTCTCCTCCGTTTCCTGTAGCACAGGACAGAATCCGTACCAGGGCTTCAACGTTTGCCCTCCTTTCAATTGCATTCTTTCAGGATCATACAAAAAAGTGGTCTAACAGAGCACAAGTGAGCCTGGAAAGCCACAGAGGTCCTTCAGCTGTCTCTGACCACAGCAGAGCATGTTCCAAGCAGCACCATATGTCCTTCCCAGCTCAACCAAGACCCAGTAATTGAACTGAAGAAAGTGGCTTCTCTTAGAATACATTTTATGTTATTTACATATAATCAGATATTTTGAGATACGTTGAAATGGCTCGTTTTACACTGTTCCCAAGGGGGTTAAGGTGGGAGGATGTTGCTGAGTGCTTTGGTAGGGAGTTTATTAGTGTGTTGCTGGTAGTAAAAAGAGAAATACTCACTGAGATGCTGAAGAATTTCCTTTTCTCAGATCTTAATAAATAATACACACATTTATGAATGTGTTGTTACTTTGTGAACCTTGAAGGTAAATGTATCTTTAATGCTTTTCCTCAATGGATATAAAATAAAGCAAAAAGTTGAATAACCATGTTGGCAGCAGTTACCTGAAAAAAGAAATACCTTCTACAATTTAGCTAGATATCGTACAACACAATAGCCCATAACATCAACAGCACATGCATAGATTGCATAGATCCCAAATTCATTATTATTATTGTTTATTGACGCTATCATATTCCATTGCACTGTACAAGGCAGAACGTACAGGGGTAAGACAAGTAGATACTTATAATGCAACAATGATGACAACACATATAAAACCCACAATATTATGAATCAGATGTAACAGACAAATAAATAAACACATAGATGCAGGAATACATTAATAGAGAGAGGGCCCTGCCCTTGTGATTACACAATTGAAGTGGGTTGAGACAATAGGCAAGGTAATAAAGGGTATGTACTAAGCAGGTGCCCAATGTTCTAAGGGATGATAAGACTTGTAAGACGGGTCAGATGAATGCATGATTTTTTTTTGCCATCATCTTTTCCTAAATTTTCTGAAAAAATGTCAGTGTAGTCTGTGATAGGAGCCTGACTGACAGAGCCCTCCTGAGCTCTTTAACAACCAGCTCTGTTCTTGAAGGCTTTAACGGGTTTGTATATTTTTGTGTGGTAAAATTATGTCTTAAAGGTGCTGAGCTGATTTAATGTTTTGATTTTTTTTCTAATTTTAGCATGTGTGCTAAAATGTGTGCTTTATGAAAGCAATGGGCAATTGGTTGCTATTGGCAACATGCACCAAGTCTGCATGTTGCCAATAGCAACAGATTGCAGATAGTAACACAGAACACTGGTGCTGGGCATGTATAAGGTTGATTGAGCTCCCTTAGTGGCCATAGCAGCAGTGTTCTGTTTGTACAGGGCTCACTTCTCTCTTTTTGGTGAACAGACTTGCTATACATTGCCAATAGCAACATATTGCATGTAGTGAAAATGACTTCCATAAAATACACATTTGCTAACATGGAAAAAATATAAAAAAAATACTAGATCAGCTCAGCACCTTGGGCACATCCTTTTAGCACAAAAAATATACACTTTCAAAATTTCCATCGAAAGTGGACTTACCCTTTAAATATCTTTTTATGGTTATTTATAATTCCCCTAAACACTTTATTCATCGAATACTACTTTCCATTTTCATGTGGGTTGTCAGTTACCTAAAACCATAGTAAGAACACACAAAACAGCCATTTATTTCAAGTGAATGGAAAAAATGTACATAAATTATTTTTACCCTTACTCTTTGGAGCTGTTTTGGAGCCAGTCCGGCTTGGGTAATGTATAGACTTGATCAGGTTGGGATACAGATCTGTCTGTGGCCTTACTGAGTACCACCTGACTGATCTACAGTACCTCCAGTGGTACTAGTGCTACCCCTGCCCTAGATGATGATTTCCTTCATTTTGGTTTGCTCTCCCTAGGTAGGCCACAGCAGCTGTAACACTTTGCTACAGAGGTGATCCCTTGTGTACATGCACTTATATGTGAGCAGCATCCTTATTGCATTCACATGGGGGATCAATTCTGCAGCACAGTGTTACAGCTTTCTGTATGGCAGGGAAGCTGGATGCATTTCTTTCCAAAACAACTGCGGCTTTAGAAAATGTAACCGTAACCAAATCCAGTTGTGTAAAGGGAATATTAGGGCCTGATGTATCAAGCACTTCTGCCACCAGTGCAAATTAGAGTAGTGCAAATATAGCGTATCTTTTTTTACACTGGTGCATATTGCTGCACTTCAAGGAACACAGTTACTATTAGCAATGCAGCAACATGCTGAAAAAAAGCTATACATTATATTTTGCTACTACTCTAATTTGCACTGATATGACATTGTCTGGCAGGCTCTAAGTATATGTCATCATGGGGTTTTTACAACATAAGCATGCTTGAGCATCTATTACATAGGTTCAGACAATTAGACAACTCGCATCAGGGGTAACACTTACCCAGTTTCAATTGCCTCTAAATAAACTTTACATGCTGCTGGTCAGGTACATTTTTTATAAGCTGATCTCTTTTCAAAATGAGTTGCATCATGTTGATCCCCCACCTCCTATCTGATTGTGACCACTAAAGTTAAGCCACATCCCATAATCCTGATCAGCATAGAAACATGCAGCCCTCTAAATTAATATGACTGAATCAGGCACTGTCTCAGTAGGAGGTTTGCATTACATGGGATATATTACAGCAAGCTACTGAACACATCCTAAGATGTTTACACTGTGCATTTTCTGTCTGTCATGCAATACTTACAGCTCTTTCCTAAGTCCTCCACTATTGCCTGCTTGTGATTAACACCAACTCACCCACCTTCGGGAAGGGCAAGAGAATGTCATTATAATTTAAAATGGCAATACATTTTTATTAAATATATATATTATATTATAGGTAGGATTTTGCCTAACTGGTAGACCAGATTGTAGATCCTGATCTTTTAAAAACATATATATATATATATATATATATATATATATATATACGTACAAAGCACAGTGAATGTCAAGTCACTTAGCATAACAATACACTAATATTCGGTGTAACACTATGAAATAATCAATGAGTATATATATATATATATATATATATATGATTTCATATCAGTACATCATAAATTACATAAATGTATACTTATAGAATTAGCACACAAATATAAACAGATATAAACAGATATATTATAAACATATCTCTATAGGTATAGAGTGATAGTCATAGTGACTGTCAACGTTATAAAGCACACTAGATAATTATTGTCATTATATATATATATATATATATATATATATATATATATATACTGGCATATTGTGTAGTATCTATATATATGTATGTATATATCCACTACTGAGAAAGAGCATATATATATATATAGACACATATAATCCTAATTCCTTCTTTATATACATACAAGCACGGTTTATACATTGTAGGTATAGTGCAAGACCGTATTTAATAGCTAAGAAAACAGCTGATGCTTGAACCATTTTAGAAAGTGCAGAGGCTGTGCAATGGAAGCAGCATGTGATGTAGCTGAGCCCTGGGTGGCACGATGTGAGCTAGCAGTGAATGGGGAGAGTGTGGTGGGGATTCGTAGCGGATTCGCAGGCTGGCTCCTCGCTGCCTCCCGCGGCGTGGCTGCGCCTCCTCTGGCTTTCCCGGTGCCTTCTTTAGGCAGAGGGGTGTGAATTCACTTGAAGGAAAAGATGCCACTTTCGCAGGGCTGCCTCCAACGCTCCTTCAGCTTGTCATGTCTCTTGACACATAGAGATGAGAAATAATAGGATGCAATCTAAAGTGTGTGTGTGTGTGTGTGTGTGTGTCTGTGTGTTACTCTGTGCCTGACATTTCACTATCAAGCTTCTGCCAATGACCACTTCTATTTCCAGCTCCTAGTAGTAATGGCTCGGGTTACCCAGATCAAGTATCCCAATAATTGCCATAGAAACGGTGTGTGTGTGTGTTTTTAGATAGATAGATAGATAGATAGATAGATAGATAGATAGATAGATACTGATTACTTTCAAATAAAAAGAGAGAGAAAGATAAGATAGATAGCTGATAGGTAGTTCTACTGTTATGGACTGTTATAGGCATTTGCTGCCCCTATACCTCGCACACCTTTGTCCACCTATAAGTCTCCACCTGCCACCAACATCATACCCCCTATATTGCTCCTTTTACCAAGCATCCACTCCCTTTAATCTCCACAGCAACCCCCCACCACCTCATCCATTATTCTCTTTTGCTTTGGCAGTGCTAAATGTTCTTTAGGACTAGCCAATAAAGCATTTTTATTAACTGAATTAGATAGATAGATAGATAGATAGATAGATAGATAGATAGATAGATACTTTATAGATGTTTCAAGTGTGTGAGATAGATAGATAGATAGATAGATAGATAGATAGATAGATAGATAGATAGATGATAGATACTATTTGAATAGATTGTGTTTGTTTTCAAACACAGAGAGAAAGATTAGAAAGCTGATAGTTGGACTGTTATATCCCTTTACACTCCCTATAACCCACACAACCCTTTGCTGCCCACTATAGGTCTCCACCTGCCACCAACACCAGACACCATGGACAACTATACCCCCTATTCTGACGCTTTTACACTGCATCTATCCCCACATAAACACCCACCACCTCCATTATTCACTTTATTCACTTTTGATTTGGCAATGCCAATAAAGGATTTTTTAATTGAATAGTAGATTGATTTATTTTGCTACATTGATTTAAACAATGATTAAAATGGAAATAAATGCTGTTGGCATAAATTATTATAAATAAAATATACGTATATTTAAAGTAAAATTGTGATTAGCAAGTGGTCTGTCTTATCTTAAAACCCAACAAGCAAGCTGGGAATTCCAAAAAAAGCCACAGGCCTAAATCATTGCCCAATCACGATAATTGATTGATCATCAATTACAGAAATCTTTTGTAAGGGGCGGTCAGGACCTAGACCCTGTATTACAAGGGACAAAAAGCTGGGGCAATTCAGCCGTCACAGCAAGGTAAAATGGAAAGCAACTTTAAGTGTGCAGCCATTTGTCCAGGGCTGTGCAGCGAGCCCCTCTGAATAATGACCAGTTGCATGTTGTGTTTGCTTTGCCCCTGTCCTCTAATAAAGGGCCAGCGAACATGTGCTTGACATTTTGCCCTCTCCCCCCCCCCCCCCCCCCCCCCGCCAAACACACCCACACTGTGTCTTTGTACACTTACCAGCCTTACGGATTACCCCTGTGCCCCACACAGGCCAGCGAGCCCATGCATGGCTACAAAGTTGTTTGAAGGAAGGTAGATGAAGGTAGATGGCTAGATAGAGATTTAATGGTGGATGTATATATTGAGATAGAGCCATAGATAGACAAATAGATCCACATCTATACATTCTCAAGTTACATACATTCTAGAGTTAACATATATATACTTATATATAAAACTTTATATGTATATATATATATATATATTTACATGTATTACATATATTTTTAACAAATGTAATTATAATTATATACATATTTGTTTATATATATATATATATATATATATATATATATATATATATACATATAAATAAATCTAATAATTTATGAATATATATATAATAAAAGTGAATGGTCGGGGCAGATGGGTGGGTATTGGTGGCTATGCTCCCCCCCTTCGTGTGACCAGTAAGGGGAGGGGGAGGGCTGGCTTTGCTGGTAGCAGTCAGAAGGACATATTAGAGAAGCGGATGCGTCTAATGATGTCATAATTAAGATCTTCAAAGGTCAATGGGTGTATAAATATTTATCTAGTCCTCTTGTACCCGTCCCTGAAAGATTTGGCTGTGGCTTTTTTTGCTGCCAAATTCCTGCAATGAGATGTCACTCACACAGCCCCCTCTTCCCCCTACAAAGGGGATCTTGTTAGGGAACCATTAAATTTGTCCAGGCTCTTTCATTCCAGAATAAACTCCATCCCTAGTCATGAGGGGGTTATTTCTGTGTCATGCATCCCCATTACTGGTCACTGCTGCTTGTTTTTTTTTTATTTCCCTGCACACTGGGTATGTGCTAGATGGCAATCAGGTATACTGTGCATTGTGAATACATGTATGTCTATGTTAGATGCCTGAGCTGGGTGGCCTGTGCAGACTCCATAGAAATCTGTAGCTATAGCCTGGATCACAGAGAGAGGGGCCAGCCCAGGGGAAGAGTAAAGCAGCTCTGGCCTCAGGCTAGTTTCAGTTGGGCTGCTGGAGGGGAGGAGGGGAGAGGGGAGCCTTCTGTCTGTCCTTCCACACTGGCCCTCTTCCACACTGGCATCCCTCTCTGCCATTATGCCCCAAAGCAGCTGCCCTCAATCCCCTGCTCTACAAGTCTACCTACTCCTACAAGGACACTAAGAAATCTCCTGATCTCCATTCTCATTATTGCTGTCCAACTGAAGAACAAGAGACAGTCTCAGGAATATAGATCACTCCTACTACTATCCTGCGCCAGGACATCATGAAATCTCCATACCATGCCACTGCCACTAGGACAAGACCACCCTGGAGCCATTATACATCAGGGCCAGAAGCAGTCTCTAAACGTTGCCCTCTCGTTTCATCCAAGACCCGTGCCACCCTTCTCCAGACCATCAGTCTCCTGAGATTGAGGTCTTCGCTATTCTACAGGCATAGATAACAACTGCGATCCAAACCCCCAAGGTTTCATCTTCTGCTTTTGACATTAAACCTGCACCTTAAACCAAAAGAATAGACATCCTCTGGAAGCTGGCATCTATTTCCAATGCCAATGGGCGCCAGGTCAGCTGGCACCCACCTTCGGGTCCGCTTTACTCCAGAACACACAGTCTCCAGGCCTTGCCCGACCAGAAACCAGGGTCAGTCTCCACCTTCATGCATAACTGCTGACCACCGCACCAATGGATGCTGCCCGCAGCCCATGGCATAAAGTATTCATTGTGTGCCCGTTATATAGTAGGACCCCGGAGACACTGACCCAGCTTTCCTCTTGACCCTGGCACTGCCCATACCTAGGCTATGGATGTTGCCCCCTGAAATAAAGGACACAGTCCTCCTTTATTTTCCTGTGACCTTTTTTGCTTTCTGTTTGTTGTATGGGTATATGATAACAGAAAGCATTGCTGTTAATCATTTTTATCCATTTATATTTGCTCTTAGATCTGTTTTTGTAGTAGTTTGCATAACTTGTGATGGTAATTGTGCTCAATTGCCATAAATTTGATTGTGAGAGTGTGTGAGCTTCGTATGACACGGTTCATATTTAGCATAAAAAATAAATCACAGGGGGCTGTGCTCTATTCTATAGGCGACCATTATTTCTCGTGGGAAAAAAGTTTGCGGGTTGAGCTGATCTCTCCTTGTACGGATCTGGGCTCTCCCCTCGTCCACATAAATCCATAGGCCACTCTCCATGGCGGGCACAGCTACCAACTTACTTCTAAGGTGCCATCCTACTCCTGACTCTGCTGGCTCTACACTGGCATTGCTGTGTGGATCATCATTATCATTGCACGAAGGAATAACGATATCAACTAACACTTCATTAAACGTAACACAAAGTATTATTTGTATTATTAGATATTATTATCTTTATACTATGTAGGTCGTAGTGGTCCTATTAATATAGTATTAGAAACGGGAAGAAAACGATAACTAGTGGTACTGCTAATACTAATAATAATAAAATAAAAAGAGGTGAAACCATGTAAAATAGTAACACTAAAAGAAGTAATATGAAAACAAAGACAAAAATAATAACGTAAATTAGTAATGTAGTAATAATGCTGTTAGTTATACAAATAGTGTTGTTTTAAATTATATTATATTGTGTATTGAAAATAGTAGTAGTTGTATTATTAAGTTATTATTTGTATATTTATTAGGAACAATTCCATTAATTTCAATTACATTCCAATTAATTATTATGACTATAGTTTTTGTCACTATTCTTGTTGTTTTTATTATTAAGTGCATCAGTTAAAACAAATCTTATTCGTGATGCTTACATTAGCAGAATCATAATCGCTGGAGTTGTGGTGGTTGGTGTAATTATTATTAGCAGTAATGGGGGTGAGGATTGCAGGGTCAGGCCATGAGGTTAGAAACTGCCTGCTGTGCTGGTCACCTCTACATAGGTCCTGAAAGCTTACATTCACTTTACACTGAGCACTAAGCACTCAGTGTTACACTAGGACTAGGAGGGATAACTGTATCTGCATAGGCCATCAAAATAATGCTGCATATTTAATAGAAATACAAATAATAAAAACCATTGAATAATAATAATAATAATAATAATAATAATTGTTATTATTATTATTATTATTATTATTATTATAATTATTATTATTATTATTATTGTTGTTGTTGCTGTTGTTATTATTATTACATAATGGGCTTATTTAACCGATTTTTTAAAAGTTTTCCATCGTTCGGGAAGCAATAAAGTAAAAAAAAAAGTCTTTAATTTAAAACATGTAAATCCCCTGTATCTGTAGGCTAAGTAATTCTACAGTAGAGAGGTATATTTTCTCTTTAAACGAGGTAGATATTTTATTTTAGAAGTTTGGAAATAACGGCAGTCTATGAGAATTCAAATAAAATGTAGTTGAATTCGCATAAGATTTTGTTATTTTCCAAATGTCTAAAATAAAATATCTACCTCATTAAAAAAATAATTTCCCTGGTATGTCAACTACTTGATATGAAAAGTTTAAATATAAATTTATTGAAAAACATTGCACTACACCTGTATATTTGCCCCATAGCAAGTGCAGGGGGATTTAGATTTTTAAATAAATTAAAACCTTTCCTCCCTCACTGAAAAGCACTTAAATTACCCCCCTGTCCCGAGTGGGGAGAAACTCATAGAACTTCTCACTGCCACTCAACATACTTAAATAATAAAAAGAATACGCTATATAGCAGTAATAATAATATAGTATTTCCATCACTAACGTTATATATAGTAGTGGTATAATAGCAATCATAATTGGCATTGTATATAATTAGAGAAAAAAAACATTGCTATGTAATAAAATAAGCAAGTGGTTTTGTGCATACAGACGTAAAAACATAAAAAACAATAATAAAAATAATAAGGACGTTTTTAAAAAGGCACATCATGCAACCCATTGGAAAACTGTGTAGAGTAAACACTGGCCTTTATCGCGCTCCTGCTCGTATTGTCTGAGCAGAGGTTTCTGTCGCCGTGTGTGTGGGGGGTGGGGGGATTGCATCGTTTCATTCCAGAGGATAATGAGGTAATGGTGGTGTGTAGTGAGTGGAATACCGTTGTCCCCCAGGTCAGAGTCTTGGGTGCAGTCGTCCTCAGGGGCGGAGTCCTGGGCGCAGCATTGCTCTGCCCAAGCGCAGTGCAGATTCCTGCTGAGGGCAGAGAGTGAGGGAATGGCGGCTGTATATGGTCCAGGAAAGTCCTGTGTTTGGTACAAACTGAGAAGAGACCGACCCTATTTTCGCGAGGCCTGCAGCTCTGGAGGAGCCTGCGAAGAGCTTGGCGTGAGTTCAAAACAGAGAATTAATAGTATAGTATTAATAGTGCTTATATAGAGGGGTGTGAAACTGTATACACACCCACGCGGAACTCCCTACCCCCCCCCCCCCCCCCAGCATCACCAACAGGCCCACACCCAGTCCACCCCTTCCGTCTAATACATACACACAGCTAAGCGATCGATATATTAATAAATATAGATGGCTGACAGTAGAGGGCACCACAGGTAGGTAAATAAGCTATAGATAAATTAGATACAAAGATAATCCGATAAAAAATACAGACATAGATATACTTATAGGTAAGATGACCAATAAGTAACTAGACAGGTGTTGAATATTGTACCTAGAAATTGTACCTAGAAATGTTCATAAAGTTATAAATTCATGGATAACTTCAAGAGGTAGAGGGACAGATTGAGAATATTTAGGTAGATAACTAGATGAGGGATGAATAGATAGATAGATAGATAGATAGATAGATAGATAGATAGATAGATAGATAGAACATTTATAGAAAAAGGGATAGTTTAATAGATATAAGATACATTTATATTATTGCATAGACTGAATGAGAGAGGGAGGTGCAAACAGATACATATTTTGTAAAGGTTACAAATAGAATATTTTTCATGCAATAGTTTGAAGGCAGACCAGGAAAGAGAGAGGAGGGAGATGTAAATAGACATTGGATAAATAGATAATAAATAGATAAATAGAAAGGACCTCGCTACATAAACAATGTATATATACATAGATTAAAAGGTATACGTAATAGAATATAATAGCTGCAACACACAACAGATAGTTATACAAATGCAGATAGTTATAAATATTATAAATACACGTAACAATGTCTGTTTAGGCAATTGAAAAATAAGAAACATATATATATGAAAGATAAAACTGAAATGAATGAATAGGTAGATCGATGAAATAGATATATAAAGAAAACAGAAAGTAAAAAATGCAAATAGATAGATAGATAGATAGATGTAGATAGACAGCTATATACATAGATAAAACAAATATATAAAACAAATACCTATAATAGAAAGAAAGAGAGCAAGACATAACATCAGATATGCAGATAGACGATAGACAGAGGCCAGCAGAAGCCAGTGGAGGCTCCTGGCACCCAAATGCCCATGGCCATGTTGATGGTAGTGGGGGGGCACCATATCTAGCGCAATCTGGGTTTGCTGCTAAATAAACATCTATCCCTGATAACATTCATGTGTCTCGGCGCCTAATAGCCCATGAAGTCAAAAATGAAACATACATCTCCAGAAGCAAACATCAAAGGTAGGCACATAGTAATAGGCTACATTTAACTTAAAAAGGCCATTTCGCCTCACCGATCAACATCAATATGGCTGTGTCAGATACAGGCTGTGGCGGGCACATCCAATGGCCATGCTGCCAGGTAGTGACTGTACTGTACCGCAATCAGGCGGCCACACCACCTAACCAGGGGCCGCCATAATTATCCTCTGTCTATTTGTTGTCTCAGTTCATATATATATATATATATATATATATATATATTGAAATGTCTTGCATCTTCTTGCTATTCCTTCCTTCTTTCCCTCTTCAACTTCACCCCATATCCACATTTCCATTCTCTTTGCTCATAGAGGTCTATCTTTCTATATCTATCTATCTATCTATCTATCTATCTATCTATCTATCTATCGCTGTTAATATCTATCTAGCAATCTACCCACTCCATATCTATTGATCTATACATGCTCTGCCCCCCTTTCCACATTAATCTTCTATCTATCTATCTATCTATCTATCTCTTTATCCCATGACTCTTCAGCTTTCTATCTATCTCCATCTATTGCCCCTTTTTGTTCCTTTATGTCTAATCCCCCCCCCTTACTGCCTCCGTCTGTCCTGCCCATCTATGCAGCAATCCCCCTCTCCTCTGTGGTGTATTTATTGGGAGGAGGCAATAACAAGTTAAGGGGGTAATGCTTTTCTACAGACATTTAAATGCAAGGCAATGTACTACAGAGCATTAGGCCTGATTTTCCTCCACCGGATCAGTCCAGACCCTTCTGGATTGCACAGTAACTCCCACCTGTAAAAGAGAAAGCCACCCGCCGCTGCTTTTACAAAGGAAGACGTGTGCTCTGGGAAGGATTCTGTAAAACGCCCCTGATGACCCGGCACCTCTGTGCAAGCAGATATGCATTACTAATGCTTCAGTAGTAGTAATTGTTTCCCCGGCCGACAGGGGGCGCTGCTCCCCGTGCGCTCCGCATCCTGTCATCTGGGCGCTTCACGTTGGAATATATGACTGGGGAGTTTTTTTTCCTCCCTCTCCTTGAGGGCAGTAAAACGGATTCTTGTGCTGGAATGTCAATAATTCTCTTAAGCAGCTATCGGAAAACACGTTCATAATTCACGTTATTAAATAAATCAGCCTGCAGAGACAGGGTGCCACATGGGGGGGGGGGGGCTAAAGCTCTGTGTCAGCCTGTAATGGGCAATGCTAGCTTCACATTAGGCCAGGATAGGATTTTAAGACATTAATAATATTTGATAGTAAAATGAAAAAGTATCTGTCAGGAAGTAATAACCACCTACCGTACATGCCAACCCCAACCTTAAGAGATCAAATCTGCCACAAAGACCATGAGACTTGTGAGGTTCCGCATGGTCCATCCCTTATGCCCTGTATCCTCGCCAGGCAATGACACCAGCCAGAGATCACCCACTTACATGAATTTCGGAAGCTTGGAGAACAGGCAGGAAAAAAGCCAGGACTTGATAACAGCCACTGATTTCCATCAAAGCACCTCACACTCTCCCCGAATTGAACAAAGCCTGAACCAAATTTAATGTGTAATAAAGAAAAAAAGTGCAGCTAAGACAATAATACACACGAAATGCAACACTTACACGTTGTGATATATAATACAACAATCAGATACATGTGAAATCTACTGATATTGATATATATGGCCAATGTTAATAAGCGTCATTCCTGTCTCTAATAGACAGGAATGGACAAATTAGAAATAAAAAAAGCCATATCAATGACTAATATTAATAAATACCGTTCTAAATGTGTGGGCAAGACAGGCCCACTCCGTAGGAGACCCCTTCCATTTTTTTATAGAGGAATATAATTTAAAAAATACACACTATTCTTAAATGTGTAGGCAAGGCAGCCCCAACCTGTAAGAGACTCCTTTCATTTTTTTATAGAGGAAGATAATCTAAAAAGTAAAATTTTTGACTAATATTAATACACACAATTCCTAAATGTGAAGGCAAGGCAGTCCCAATCTGTAGAAGATTATAAAATAAAATAGCAAAGTCAATCACTAACAGTAATAAACACAAGTCCTGTCCTGTGGGTGGGAAAGGCAGCCCCAATATGTAGGAGACGCCTTCCTCTTTTTTTATTGAAAAGATCATCTAAAAAAAGCCAAGCCAATGACTAATATTAATACACGCATGTCCTGTTTTAAAAAAAATGTGGGAATCCCAATCTCTAGGAGACGCCATTTATTATAGAGAAGGTTAATTTAAAAAAAAAAGACCATATCAATGACTAATATTAATGCACACAATTCCTGTCTTAAAATGTGTAGGCAAGGTAATGACAATCTGCAGGGAGATTCTTCCATTTTATAGTGAAATATAATCTTAAGAAAAAGGGCAATGTAATGACTAATAATACACACCATTCCTAAATGAGTAGGCAAGGCAGTGACAATCATTTTTTTTAAGAAAAGACCATTTCATAAAGCAAGAAACCTGCAAAATGTGCTCTAACTGCCATTTGCCCAGAGCAGTGGTCCCAGCGGGATCTCCCCTAATGAATCTATATAGACGTATTTATATAGAGGCGTTTGCAATTAGACTGCTACAGGCCTGGACTTTAGTTTGGGGGACTGGTATTAAATAAGGATTCCTACCACAATCACTGAGAGTTGTATAGTCTTTAATCATGTACGAAATATTACGAAACCAAAAATGTGACATACGAATTGTTCTATCCATAAATATTAACTGTTTCTGTTAACACGTAAAAGCCGACCTTTTTTACATGCGTATAAATAGAAAAAAAGGAAAAGGACGAACTCTATATACAATGGGATATGCCAAAAGCAAAAGACAGAGCGAGAGGTTTGTATCTTTTAATATCACTTTACAGAAACAAAATGGAACAGATCGACACGTAAAGATCCAGGCTTGCACTGTACGAATTCAATTCATCGACATGACGTGTAACAAGATATCACTGCACTAAAAAAACCGGACTGGACTTTGGGACGAAGAGCTTGCACTTTATACAGGGAGGGGAGGGAGAGAGGGGGGCAGTTCCAAAGAGTCTGTCGGCTGGTTTGTTTCGACTGGAAGGGTACAATGAAGTTCACATTTTGGTACACATTTACTAAAACCTTGTGGCCATCCTCTCCTCCCTCCCCAGAAACACAGATCTGCAGTGATCACGATTCCACATACCCCCCTTTCGCTTGTCATAGAGCTATTTACAAAATCAACAGTACATTTTTGTTCAGCTAATATTTCTGTATTTACAAGGGAAAAAGGGCCGCCAGAAGAGACATGCAGCTTGAGAGCTCTAATTAGTGGTTCATTAGACCCTACACGGTTGGCATTTGGCCTGGCAAGCTCTTCTCATGCATTCTACCATCACCCCCTCTCATAGGCTCAGCCTGAAGAAGAAGAAGAAGAAGGAAAAGGGCTCTGCTCTCTCTCTCTCTCTTTCTCTCTCTTTCTCATTCTTCATTGTTATTCCGTGCCCGGCTCTATTGGCAGCTCACACTGGAAGTGTTCATTAATCTCTGGAAGTCTTTTTTTGTTTTAAATATGTGCTTAAACGTACCATTCGTTAAAATTTGATGAGAGCGTGCTGTGACTGGACGTGTGATGTATGGCTGACGAGGAAGGGGATAAGGAACTTGTGGTCTGGTTTTCTGAAGTCGGAGACACGATGGTTGGGGGCGTTGAAGATTCATAGCCTGAGCTGGCGGCTGGGGAAGGCTGGGACCCCTGGGAAGAGGATTCGTGGACCTATAGAACATGAAGAAATAACATGTTTAAAAAAAAAATTGAAATCTAAGACTTGAAGCAATCAGCATGACCAGCTCCCTATAGATCCACTTTACCCCCCTCCCCAATTGACTGGCATCCCTCTGGGATCTGCTAAAAAGGCTCGGGGTCGCCACAATGGAAGACAAGAGATTGGATGCGGTGTGAGGACAGTCTGTCATCTCTGGAAGCTTTTTGTTGCTTGCCTTCACAAAAGGGGGGCTTCAATCATAGAGAGCAGGGGAGAAGACCTGCACAGTACTGCGTGAGCGTGAGCATGAAACCACCCTAAACAGGAAAGCCTGTGCCCACAGTGGCCATGGGATGGGGCATCACACTACACATGCAGGTCAACAGCAGCAGTCTGACTGTGGGAACCAATTCACTGCACTAAACAATGAAATACACCCCTTATCAAAATTGCAGCACTGCTGTGACACGGGGGTAGTGAGAAATGCAGGGGGCACAGCAGGGTCCAGCAGTACCCATCCATGGAAACGCCTTTTTATTACACATGTAATGACAACAGCTTTGGCTATTTAAGATGTTTCTAAATTATTTATATATTATATATTATTATAAATATAATATCTAAATAAATATATATATATATATATATATATATATATATATACACACACACACACACACACACACACACACACACACACACATCCATCATAGTTTGCATTATCGAACATGGTTTATAGTATCTCGCTTATAGCTATTATACTTTATCTAATATATATATATATATATATATATATATATATATATATATATATATATATACTTTATAAATACATAATAATAATATTAATATATAATTGTTATCTACCATATGCTATACTTTGCCATTGAAATGATTAAACTTGTAAAATATATATATATATAGGATTTGTGATTACAAAACGGGAGCTAATTTACCAAAATGCTGCTGCTGGGAGGTGTTGCCTTTTCACCACACAGCCATACTCTTATTAGCTAAATATTAACTTAGTAAAAATATAAATAAACACTATTACATTGGTGTAAATCATCCATTTAGAAGGTGGCCTTCTTTAGCAGCTCTATATCCTTAGTTTCCAGACCATTTTAAACTCCATTCGTTGCCTTGTCACCATGTTGTGGTGATCTAAGGTGTCCATTAATATATAAGGGCACTATGGAGTCTCATTGTATATTCCGATGTAGCCACGTTTAAAGCAGCTGAGTGGCCACAAAAAACTACCGCTCACTTGTAGCCAAATGATTGGAAATACAGCTTCACCAGACACACAGTAAGGCATATCGAACAATAAATGCAGATGCTTTAAAGGACACAACAGTCCAAAAGCTAGAGAAGAACACATAGTGCTACAGTATCACAATAGACTCGGCGACGCGCAGACTTAAATAATTTATATACATCAATTTACAAAGCTAGATGAAACTGGAATTAGCTAAATAACCAGAAAACATATCCTGCCTCGGGGTGGAGTCCATGAGTAGCCAAATAAAAGGACAAAACAGTTGTAATACCGTGACGCACAGACCAACAGTAGCTTCAAATGCAACAAAAAATATAGGCAAAAATATAGGCAACTATAAATCCACATCCATCACTGTACAAAGCCAGATGGGAGTAGAAGTATGGTGTAGTCCTAACTATAGCCAAAAATAATAACGACATCGTTGTGAAGTGGCTACAATATCATAAAATCACAGTGACCTAAAACCGAACATCACATGCATATACATCACTCTACAAAGCCGGATAAGAATGCTGCTGGCTAAAGAAATAAAAACAGCACAGGTCCCATGTCAGCCTGAAAAACTGGATGAGAGTGGAGTTTGCCAGGTCAACTAGAAGAAAGACAGGGTGGAGTCCATTTGTAGCCAAAAAATAATGACAACATTGACAAAATCACAATAAACACGGTAACCTAAAATGCAACAATAACTCCTTACACTTGAATCTACAAAACCAGATGAGAGTGGGATTGGCTAAATAAACCAGAAGAGCATAGGTTTAGGGTGGAGTCTATCTCTAGCCAAGGAAAGGGACATTGTTATGAGAGTAGCTAGAGTATCAAAATAAACAGAACCATAGACCCACAACAACAGCACAAAAAATCATGTAAATGAGCAAGCTCCAGCAACTAAAAAGCCAGCACTGCACTGTAATGTAATGTAATGTGTCTCTGCTCACATTGCTGCTATGCTCACAGCTACAACAAACAGGACGATCAAAGTGCAGTGCTGGATGGAGGCAGCCCGGGGCGACGCACTGCTACAGAGGGGGCGCACATACAGGCACTGAGCGACTTACCTTCATGTGTTTTCTGAGGGAGCTCGGGTGCGTGTAGGACTTGTCACACATTTTACACAGGTACGGCTTGTCCGAGGTGTGGACGTGCATGTGTTTCTTACGGTCACTGCTGTTGGCAAAGCGTCTGTCACAGCCTTCAAACTCACACTTAAAGGGCTTCTCACCTATGGCAGAAACAAAGCATACACACATCACCTCCTGAACTGCAGCAAAAAAAAAAAAAAAAAAACATAATACATACAAACATTGTCAGTTTCACTTTCACTTGTATGATCTGAACGGCCCCATAATAATTCTAATAATAAATAATACAAGCCACAATAAACCTAATAAAAAAACATCCAGCTTTTAACACTGATAGCTGCCATTTAAATAAATAGTGTTGGGATTTCACACATAATTTCGTATCAGAAAGCTTAAAAACAATATAAACACAGCTGACAGACACCCATGTGTAACTTAATACACCCCCACCCCAAAAGAAAAAGCAAACTTTCTTTCTATAACAACACACAACTAGAACAAGCCTGAAAGCCCCCCACATTTGCCAGCATTGCTGTGATGGATGGCCTGCCCGCCTAACTGGATTTCCAGCAAATATTTGTCAATTGCACGTGCAAATGGGATAATTGAATATTTAACACGAGTTTAAGCCCCTAATAAAATCAGGGGAGTCGGCCTGTCATTCCCATCACTTGCCTTGCTTAGCTGTATTTTTATTTTTCTGAGATTAGATCCCCGTGGGAAAATGTGGACTGCTGTATCTGTCATTTACTACTTTTAAAGGGAACACTGGCATAATATATATGGGTGTGTGAAGGTTGTCAATCACCCATACTATACTTTTGTTGAAGACGTTTCTAGCTAAACTTCTTCAACCTTGATCATATTTTATATCTATAGAAAATGATGAATTTTAGCTATTCAACTACCAGCCAGTCAGGTGATTGACTAGCTAAAGGTCTTTAAGAAAAATACAGTCCAACGGTCTTGATATATTACTATTGCACTATTGCAAGCTATTATAATTATTCAATAGAAAACTAATACATATATATATATATATATATATATATATATATATATATATATATATATATAAAAGCTTCGGTATTTATGATCTTATTTTCTTTTAGCACATGTTGTACACGAATGCTTGCAGTATATTTTAGTCAATTATAATATATATATATATATATATATATATATATATATATATATATAATGCATTTGCATTGTAATTGTAGTTGCCTTTAAAACGCTGTGAATGCTTGGCAATATATAAATATATATATATTAATTTTAGTGTCATGCTACCTCAAAGAGACACCTATTTAAGACTTAGTAAAGACGCATATTCAAGAGTAAACGTTAACGTATACTTACAGTATAGTAGTATACTTATATATAAACAAAAAACGTGAAATGAAAGCATATATATATATATCACTTTTTTCTCACAATTGCTTCAATATATATATATATATATATATATATATATATATATATATATATATATATATATATTTATTGAAATCAGAGGAGCCTTCCCAGCTACAGGCATAGTACAATTTCAATGGTAGTGTTTAGCATATACTATATAGTAGACATGGCATTAGAGTAAGGCTGGTGTGAATGAGGATGGCATAATGATGGCATGTGGGGGGGGGGGTTACCTGTGTGGGTCCTCTTGTGGATCTTGAGGTTCTCAGAACGGGCGAAGACCTTGCCACAGCCGGGGAAGGGGCAAGGGAAGGGTTTCTCGCCGGTGTGGACCCGGATATGGTTGACCAGCTTGTACTTGGCCTTGAAGGGCTTACCCTCGCGGGCACACTCCTCCCAGAAGCAGATGTGGTTACTCTGTTCGGGGCCCCCGACATGCTCCACCGTGACATGGGTGACCAGCTCGTGCATGGTGCTGAAGGTCTTGTTGCAGGACTTTTTGGGGCTGCTGAGCTGCTCGGGGTCGACCCACTTGCAGATGAGCTCCTGCTTGATGGGCTGCCGCATGTAGCGGAAGAAGGCGCCGGCGCCGTGGTGGTGGTGGTGGGCGGCCATGTTCATGTTCATGGGGCCGTAGCCGTGCAGTTGGCCGGAGGCGTAGTGCTCGGATCGCGGGCTGGTCACCTGTCCGTACTGCTCGGGCCGGCCATACATGTCCCCGGAGAAGCCCAGCCTCATCTGCCCGTTCACCACATTGGGGGAGCCATGGCCGGCAGCTTGCTCGTGCAGCCCGGGGAACAGGAGATGTCCGGCGGCGTCAGTATGGCCGTGCGCTCCGGCGAAGCCCCCGGCGGCCGAGGCGAATAGGCTGTGCTGGGCGCTGGCCGCCTCCCCGAAGCCCCGCTGGCGGAACAGAAAGTCCCGGGTGGAGTTGAAGGCGGCGGCGCTGGAGTAGGAGCCGACATGGCCCGGGTGGTGGTGGTGGTGGCCCAGGGCGGCGTAGCCCGGAGCCTGCGAGGTGAAGGCGGTCTGCTCGTGGCCGCCCGGGTTAATCTTGAAGGCGCCCATGCCGTCCGCGAACGGGTTGATGCCCAAACCCACCTCACGCTCCGTCACGTCTCCCGTGGAGTGGTGCCGAGACGAGCCGAACGTGGTGACTCCGATGGCCGGATACTGGGGCCCCGCGTCCAGCAGCATCTCTGGAGGAGGAGGAGGAGGAAGCAGGAGGCTCCCGCACAGGAGGACACCGAGCTCTTCTTCCTTCTTCTTCTACAAATCTCCGCGCTCACAAATTGGCGAATCTGCGATACACCGCTTTTCACACTTCCTTTCCCCTAAATAAAAAAATGCTATTCCTTTTTTTTTTTTGTCTTTCTTTCAGCGGACGGTGCGCACAATATTGTCTCTTCCCGGGGAGAAACTTTCACCTCCTCAGCCGGGCGTTGAGCTGGAGACTGATAGCGGCAATCATTCCTGCAGATAAATGAATTGAAAGGACCACTCGCTTCCCCCCTTGATGAATGGGAGGAGGAGGCGGAGTCACGTGCGGACGGACGTCAGCGCCCATTGGCCCGCGCCCTCCCCCCCCTTCACCCTTGCCTCGCCAACTAAGGGCTCCCAGAGTCCCCCTCGCCCTGTGATTGGCTGGCCGCGCTCATCAATCCCAGGTATTGTGCGGGGAGGCTGACACCGCTCCTGACAACACAAATGTTTTCCAGGAGTAGCAACTTTTTTTTTTTTTTTTTCCTCCCTCCTGCCCAAATTCTACAGGAGGGGGGAAAACGTTTCCTCCAAGACCCCTGTGCCCCTTCATTTCTGCCCATCATATCCCTGTTTCTTCGTCCCCTCTGCTGCCCTAAGCCAGCTCTTATCCAGGGAGGACACCCTGTCCATGTCCTGCCATTTCCCAGAGCCCTTCCTTCTAGTCTGTACCCATCAAAGCACAGGTGGGTGACTGCCATCATCTTCTGCCTTCTTTAAGTTTTTTTTCTGCATTTCTATTTTGTTACATGTATCTGTTCTGATCGGTTTCCTTTTATGCTTTCTATTTTGCTTTACGCTTTTATTTATGTTCTTAATTTTTTTACATTCTTCCTAATCCTTGTGTTATACCATGACCAGTTATTGCTCCCTCTTTTATTATTGCTTGCTTTTCCACATTCTTCCTACTCTTTGTGTTAAACCATGTTTTGTGTTTATACATATTTTTTCATCTATTTTTTCTTTTTTATTTATTATTTCTTGTTTTTACACATTCATTCCTAGTCTTTGTGTTAAAAATTATTTTGTTTTTATACATATCGCTCCATCTTTTGTTCAGGATTTCTTGTTTTTACACATTCATTCCTATTCTTTGTATTATACCATGTCTTGTTATTATACATTTTTTTTCATCTTTAATTTTTCCTTTTTTCTTGCCTGTATGCATTCATTCCTGATATTCGAGTTTATACATTTATCTCCATCGTTGTGCTCTTTATTTCACGCTTTTGTGCATTCATTCCTATTCTTATATCATGTCTTGGTTTTTACCTTTGTTGATATTTTTTCTATTCCTTCATTTATTTATTTTTTTTGCCTGTTTTCTATTTTTATTCTCTCCTTTGCCTATTCTTTGTTTTTGCACTGTACACGGTGTTTAATAACGTTCCTAAAGGAAAGCTCTGTTCACAAATCAGCCCCTTGTCAAAAATCCCCCCAATTCAAGAGGGGGGGGGGGGCAAGGCCCGACCAGGCTTTTGGTGGCACAGGGGAAATGTACTTACCTTCAGCTGAGTGAGCAGGAAAGGAAATATCAGCGCCTCGATTTGCTCAGGAAAACGCAGAGCTTTGCCTTCAGTGCAAACATCCAAACCCTGGCTTGTGTGGCTGCAGAAAAGCTCCACGAACCTGTCTCTGGCCATCCAGTCCCTTTGTCCCCCCCCCCCCTGACTATATATTAGCAGAGGCATGGCATGAGCCAGCACCAGAGCTTCCAGCCGCTTCCAGGGCACCTCCACCACTAGCTCTATCTCCAGCTCAATCCATTCTCTGCCTTTTCTTTAGCTGCCCATTCTTCTCACCCCTCTCTGCATATTCATTAGCTGTAATTATTTGCTAGTCATGGAAGTCTCAAGCAGCATCGGAATCATTCCATTTAGCCTTTGTTAGCCTTCCTCAATGACTTCTTCTGCTTCCAGCAGCAGAAAATTCAAAATGCAAACTCTCACTCCCTATTCACTAGGAAACTTCAGCCCGACTTTTCTAAAGGAAGACGTTGCTAATACTACAGGCCAGGTACACCTGATATTCAAATACAATATAGGAGCTCACTTACTACTAGATCCCATTCCAGGCTTGTACTTAGGGAATATGCCTCCCTGCACACGTTCCATCTACAGAACCGCTCCACTCAGTTACACGCTGCACCCCTGGATTAGGCATAAACCTGCTGCACACACTCCATCCATTCACCTACATGCTGCACCCCTGGGTTAGGCATACACTTACTGCACACACGCCATCCACTCACCTACATGCTGCACCCTTGGATTAGGCATAAACCTGCTGCACACACTCTATCCACTCACCAACATGCTGCACCCCTGGATTAGGCATAAACCTGCTGCACACACTCCATCCACTCACCTACATGCTGCTCCCCTGGGTTAGGCATACACTTACTGCACACACGCCATCCACTCACCTACATGCTGCACCCTTGGATTAGGCATAAACCTGCTGCACACACTCCATCCACTCACCAACATGCTGCACCCCTGGATTAGGCATAAACCTGCTGCACACACTCCATCCACTCACCTACATGATGCACCCTTGGATTAGGCATACACTTACTGCACACACGCCATCCACTCACCTACATGCTGCACCCCTGGATTAGGCATACACTTTCTGCACACACTCCATCCACTCACCTACATGCTGCACCCCTGGATTAGGCATACACTTACTGCACACACTCCATCCATTCACCTACATGCTGCACCCCTGGGTTAGGTATACACCTGCTGCACACACTCCATCCACTCACCTACATGCTGTACCCCTGGATTAGGCATACACTTTCTGCACACACTCCATCCACTTACCTACATGCTGCACCCCTGGATTAGGCATACACTTTCTGCACACACTCCATCCACTCACCTACATGCTGCATCTACATGCTGCACCTCTGGATTAGGCATACACCTACTGCACACACTCCATCCACTCACCTACATACTGCACCCCTAGATTAGATATACACCTGCTGCACACACGCCATCCACTCACCTACATGTTGCACCCCTGGAGTAGGCATTCTCCTGCTATCCACACTCCATCTACAGAGCTGCTCCACTCACCTACATGCTCCATTCATGGATTAGGCATACACTTGCTGCACACACTCCATCCACTCACCTAAATGCTGCACCCCTAGATTAGGTATACACCTGCTGCACACTCGCCATCCAATCACTCGCCATCCACACACTCGCCATCCACTCACCTAAATGCTGCACCCCTAGATTAGGTATACACCTGCTGCACTTACAGGGCGTTCTGAAGAGGTCAACCTGTCCAGTTACTAGTATTGACCAACATGCAAACATGCACGCTTGATCTCCATGATAGACTCTCAAGTGTGTGTGTGTGTGTGTGTGTGTGTGTGTGTGTGTGTGTGTGTGTGTGTACACTATACAATATTACATTACATTATTTGCTATAAATTATTTCAGCCACATACTATAATCTTAGTAACATGTTTCTTACATTTATCATGGTAAATCATGTTGTATTGGAATCATGTTGTATCATGTTGTATTGGAATGTGTATTAAAGGAATACAAGAAAAGATTGAGCATATACGTGTACACCTATAAATGTGTGGCTAGTTCAGTAATGAGCATATATATTTAGCTTTTATTTTGCTAACTGCAAACAGGAAACATACCTACACAGACACTATCTATTGGACATATATAAATATGTCCAATATATAATTGTGCTGGCCGGGGTGAGCACCATATAGGAAAGAGGGTACACGATCACTATGAATTATTTAACAACTAGTTATATAAAATATTTTTATTCCCATAAAACCTTAACTGGCAATAAAAGGACAAATAGCATTTATTTAATATCACAGTAATACACTGGTTGTATTCTTCAAAACACACACACACACACACACACACACACACACACACACACACACACACACACTTTGCTGAGCAACCACACAAAGTGGAAGGAATGTGCCAGCTGGGATGAGTACCATATAGGATAAAAGGCACACAATCACAATGCACAATGTGTCATGAAAAAAAATATGTATTGAAAAACGTTTATTTTCAAAAGCAATAACCAACAGGAAATACAAGGACATTGTATTTTTTGTAAATACCACAATAGTATATTGGTCCTTTATTTATATATATATATATATATATATATATATATATATATATCACTATATTATATCGATACTTGAATACACTCATTATATATATATATATATATATATATATATATATATATATATATATATTTGTGTGTGTTTGTGTGTTCAAGTATCGATATAATATAGTGGTGTGGCATGAATATATATATATATATATATATATATATATCAGATGCCCGTGTTGGTTCTTTACTGCTATAAACACAGGGGAGGCACCTTGGTGTTAGCAGGGTATCTCTAGGAATTGGAATATGTGGCCGGCTGCAATATGGGGTATGTAATAATACAAACGAAATGAACACAAACTTCCGGGAGGAGGAAGAAAAGAAGAAAAAGAAGGGGGAGAAAAGAAGTTGTGTAAGTTGTAGAGAGGGATTTGCTGGCTCTCTCTTTCTCTGCAGGGAAGGAGCTCTGAGCCAGTCCTGAGCCCCATGCAGCACCGTGACAATATAAGGCATTAAGATATCATGGTGACGGCTCATTTGTGCCTCCTCCTCATCATCCTCCTTTGCCTTATAACTGATTGCAGGCAGGCAGCGATGGCGGCGGATGACAGCCTGAGAAAGAGGAGAAGGAGGAAGGTAGAGCCCTGATCAGCAGCGAGGAGGCAACAGGTGAGAGCCTGGCTCTATCCCCCCACATAGCCGCACACGGTAAGTAAGCCGGCTCGCTTTCCATAAGTGGCCCCATTTCCATGCACTGTCATGTAGATGGCTGGCAGCCTTTCACATGGATTGTTGGTTCACACAGCCATTGTGTCAGCTCTTAAATAGCAATCAGTAAGGAAAAGAATGGCTAAGGTGAGAATAGGTTAGGGGTGCCATTACCATGCCAATGGCAAGCTTCCTGATCCCTATTCTGCTGGCAGCATGGCCTGGGGAAGGGAAAGCAAGGCAGGATCAGTGCTGGCAGCCCCTCTGATGACTCCTACATGTATGTATGGATATGTATGTGTGTGCAGGGGGGCATCTTCCTATCTCCAGGGTGAGGGGTGCAGGCTGCTCTCTCTCTATCGGGGTGGGAGGCAAATAGGTCACCTCCAGCTAGACAGATTTGAGGTTTAAAGAAGCTTATCAGATTTAATTAAGCCTGCCATTGTTTTATTCGCCCGTAATGGGGATGATCTGATAATGCGAAAGCATAGGAAATTAGCAGATACATTTGGCTTTGCAATTTCTTTCGCCTTTTAGCGCCAAAGCGAGACGATGATGCTGATGAGGATGAGCCGTGCCAACAAGCGCCAAGCTAATGAGAGGAAAAGGGGGGGGGGGGGTGCCTGAAGGGACCCTCCTCCTCTCCTCCTCCTTTCCTCCTCCTCCTGCTTTTTATTTTCTGCTTTCACCTTCACTATTTCCCCCTACTGGAAATGCACTTAATCGGCCCACCGAAGTGTTGAAGGATGCAGACATTGATGTCTCCGACTTCTGAAATACCCCAGAGCATGACCCCTGACCCCAGAGCAGCCACATGTGCCCAGGGTATAGGGCCCCACACATCCCACCGCACAGAGGAGCAATACATGTGTGTTGTACAGTATGGGGCGCACTAACATAAGGCTGCTGCTGTACATATGGACCAAACATGGCCGCCAGTTTATCCAGGTGCTGCTGTCATGTCAGAGGCGGTCACTGAGCTGCTGACCAGTAACCATTCTCCCTCCCTAAAGAGCCTTCCACCCCTCCACTTTGATGTCTGCAGGGCAGCAGCATTCCTGAAAAGCGAGACAGCTGTTGGCTGCCCACTGTATCCAATCTGTTTATCTATCTATCTATCTATCTATCTATCTATCTATCTATCTATCTATCTATCTATCTATCTTTGTATCTATCTATCTATCTATCTATCTATCTATCTATCTATCTATCTATCTATCTTTGTATCTATCTATCTATCTATCTATCTATCTATCTATCTATCTATCTATCTAATCTATCTATGTATCTTCTATCTTCATATATCTATCTGTCTACATGTGCATCCTCTTATGTTCTTTCCTTCCACCCTTCTTAGGATCGACCCATTCTCTTACTTCTTTCTTTCTTTCTTTCTTCCTTTATCCTTTTTGTTTTCATCCAGGACCCCTTTAACAGTGTCCCCCAACCCTCTCCTCGAGAGCCACCATCTCCACACAGAAGCTAAGGTGATAAAATTAATGCAGCAGCAGCTGCTATGTGGAGATCCAGAACCCACCTATAGTGTATTTACATATGACCTCTTTCTTATTTTCTTTTTGCCATTATTCATTGCTCCCTTTCCTTTGGCTTTTGCGTTCTATCTGTAGTGCATTTAGATATACAGTCTTCTTTTTTCTTTCTTTATTTCCCTTTCTTTTTGTAATCTCCTTTCTCTCGGGACCTCATCATAGTTTGTTTACCCAAGTTCTCTCTTTTTTTGCCTCATTGCTTCCTTCTTTTCCATTTTTTCTTCTTTCTTTTCATGTGTTCTGTCTTTTACTTATCTCTCAGTACACCCCACCCCCCATTAATATATTTACATTGCACCTTTTTATTTATTCTCTATTATTCTCTCTCTCTCTCTCGCTCTCTTTCTGCTTTGGTTTGTATCTCTTTCTGTCTTCTTGTCCCCCCTTCCAATCCTTTCTTTCTTTCTTTCTTCTTTTTTTCTTTCCCGTTAATTTTGTCATCTTTTAGTCTCCAAGACCCCACTATAGTATATATGTATGCACTCTCTTATTTTCTTCCTTTCTGGCTTCCTTTTTTCTTTCTCTTCATTTTCCCTTTCCTGTCTTTTTTAATATCTTGAACCCTCCTATAGCATACGTAAATACGTACCTCTTTCTTTCTTTCTTTCTTTCTTTCTTTCTTGCAATTTCCCACCATAGCATATTTACATACGCACTCCAAAAGTTTTCTCTCCACAGAAATGTGGTTCACGCTTCCCCTGCCAGTGACCCATCTTGGCTTCTTCCTCGGCCAGAAATATTTCTAACATGTGTGGACCAAATGATGCGTTTTAAAACGCAATGCACACCTCAAAGGGAAGCGCTCTACACGCACCCCGACAGCAAATGCTCCATTTCAGAGACAACACAAACACTGCTACTGCTTATGCACGGACACAAGTACATGGAAAGGGTGGCCTTGTCTGTGTGTGCTGCATATGGGTGGGAGCTCCCAACTAGTTCTGGGAGAAACGTATTCAATTCTTTATTGTGGAAAGGGGAATACATGTTGTGTAAAAAGTATTTGCACTCTGGCTCATTATATAAATATAATATAAGCAGAAAAAAAGCAGAAATGCGTGTGTGTGTGTGTGTGTGTGTGTGTGTGTGTGTGTGTGTGTGTTATTACATTTATTACTATACAATGCTTTTCTAGTTTGTCACTGATAGCTACTGATGTTTTATTATTGATATATATATATATATATATATATATATATATATATATATATATTAAATATAACATCAGCAGTCAAGCATAAACACATTTAAAGGCAAAGTACATATTAGATACACATATCTTTGTCCAGGTCTAGGTTATCTTAAGGAATAAGTACATGTGTGGCGATGTTTTTTATGACAACACTCACACATTCATTCCTCCAGATGCTCCAGTCTCCTGAGTGCTTTCTGAATGTATATATCTAAAATATACATTAGGAAGTTGGCATGGAGTTGTGAGAACTTGTTGTGAGCACAGCCAGAGCCTTGCCGTCAAGAGAGGCCCAAATCCAGAGGAATGCGAGCAAGAATCCCTAGCTTGTGTGCCAGCAATAAGTAGAAACATGACCAGTACATTAGAGTACATCAGCGAGTCAGCAATCCTTTAGGGAAATGTGCATGCAGAGAGGCTGATCATGCTTCAAATGTGTGCCATACCATTTGGATATGACCAAGTCCAGCCAGGCCCAGTAAAACATGCCTTATTAAACTGTTAGGGGAGGAAATGGACCTGCTCTATGACTTGTTGAAATCTTTCAAATGTGTTTCTATTTTCCAGGCTAGCCCCCAGCATTGCAGAGAGGATGGCTTGCGGCAAAGCCCCGGCAGCCAGGGACCTATTAGCACCTCTCACGGCCACAATCAAGCTGCACTCCCAAGTAAGTTTCAAATCTACCCTTCTGGGGGCTCAGGGGGAGCACCATCTATTTTCCACAAGCTTTGTTTGCCACTTAACTCGCATGCACACAAATCACTGACACAACAGCCCACTAACATGTGCTAAAACCCTGCTCACTGGCCATTCATTTGCAGCTCCCAGAATTCATATTTGACGGCTCTCTCATTGTAACATCCACCCTTGACCCTGCCTGACTGCACTGTCACATTACTCCATGACATATTCATCTGGAATTCATTTACCGGCCGATTTGATTGGAATGAGTTTTGACATGGATTGGGTCTTATTAAAAAGGGACACTTTGATCCTGCGGAGGGGGTCGCCATGATATGGGCCCATCCTTACTAGCAATCTATTGCTTGCCCCTGGGGCTGGCTACCAGCACTTTATAGTGACTAGCATGAGGCTTTCAACTGCCTCCACTAGTGATTCACCAGCACCGGGCATGGGCACCTATGGTCCACTTACCCAGGCAAGCAGCACTAATGCTGGGGCATCTCTCCTCTTATCATGGAGTCCGATGAGGATTGGAGCACTAATGGTTTAGGGCCAGTTTAGAATCTACAGGAGCCAGTCTCGAAAAATGTACTTCAACATGTAACAATTGAAATGAAAAGTTATCTAGCAGGCCATTGCCCTTAATGCCTTTTATTACCCTTTCTCTTCTTTCCTTCTCTCCTATTTATTCGATCCTTCCATTATTTCATGTTCTTGTCATTTTTACTTGTAATTCCCTCTTTCTTTCTCTTTTGCCTTCTAATTAACTCCTTCTCACCTCCATTTTCTTTCTTTTTTTATTTACTTTACTTTTCTTGCTTCCTTTATCTTTCTGTCTACCTTTTCTTTCTTTTTTTCCTCCTTCCTTCCCCCATCATTTTTTTCTAGTTTGCTTTCCTTTCTTGTGCTCTAGTTTTTTTTTCTTCCATTCTTTCTTGGTTCTCACCTCGCTCCCTTTCCATTTCTTTGTTTTTTTCTTCATTTTTTCCCTTTTCTACATATATGTATATTAATTACCCACCTTCTCTCGCTCTCTCTCTCTCTCCATTCCAGAATGAGTACATACCCAGGTTTCCCCCATAAGATCTACCCTAGGCGACAGATTAACTTCCGCCATGACAACGCCTGCAATAAAATGATATTCAATTAAACCTGCAAAACGAAAAAGAAAATGATTGCTCCTTCTACATTCTTTGGGCAGCCTATAGATATACAAAGATGTGTTTTCAGGAGAAAGACTGCCTGGTTCTTCTAAAGATCCCACATATGCAGTAACGTTGTGGTGGGGGCGCATTCTTGTGACACCCATTACACAAAGCTCTGCCAAAGTCTTTGATGTTTCGGTGTGTACATGTTGTGTTGGTGTTGTGCTGTTGATTAGAATCGCATGCATCCTATAAATAAAAGGACCCCCCCAGATGTTTTCTGCCCTTATGTTGAATTGGGGGACTGGAAATATGCCACAGATGGAGTTAGGAACGGGGCCCTGTTTCACGAAAAGGGCCCACAAACAACTTTGGTCTTTTTGCTTTTTGACACACATCACCATTTAGTTGAGTAGTTTTGAGTTGTAATGCTCTCCCTCCATCTTCCTTAGATCTGTATAATTGAGTGACATACGTTTCATGTAATCGAGCTGTAATCAATGAAACTCCCTAAGCATGTAACAGGTCTTGTCCTTATAATTGATGGTAGCGAATAAACTTTACCCCATGTTTGCGAAATAGCCACCCCATCCATCCTGCCAGTAATGTGCTCTATAATATCTAATGTCCAATAAAATCTGCATCTCTCAGATTGAAGGATAAATCTCAGTTCAAAGAGCTACTAAGGATGCCGAGCCCGTGTGCCATTATTAGCGGGGTGCACTGACTATTCTCCCTGTGTACGAAATGCAATACATCGACCTGTACAACGATCCCCTATACAGAGGCGCCACCATGGCCACAACGTGTTATGTTTCATGCTAGATACAAAAAAATCCAAAAAATGACTTGCACTAGTTCTACAAACAGCCAGGAAAGCAGAAACAATTATTTGGCTACACAAATAATTTATAGTGTGCATTGAAAATATGAATACTAATGTGCTAGGTTCCATGTAAATTCCAGTAAACAAGGATGACCTTTATTGTAATTAAGTAAAAAGTCTCTCTTTTTTCTCTTAACTTTGAATTACATTCAATAATACATACTTACCCGCAGCCAGGTAAGCAATCAATACGATGACCAAATTCTGAAATGTAGATTGGCATGCTGCTATCTTTTCTAAACAACCTCTTAAAGGGTCATGATAACCTTAACACCTTTCTGTTTGGGAAAGGATCTTAATGGTGTGAAATGAATTAAAGAAGTTCTTTGTGAGACAATTTAAACTACAAGTATTACCCATCTCAATGGCAAAATGATCAGCTGCTTTTATAGGAGCTTAGCTATATTAAGGAGCACGAAGAAATGGCCAATAGGTAAAATGTAAGAATATATATATATATATAATATATATATATATGCTTTTCTGTCACATGACTCATGATGGAATGGGGTGGAATTGCGAACTAATGTTAGTTCGCAATTCCACATTGTACAGCGCAACGCGAGATGGTGGTGCTTTATAAGTAAACAATAATTATGCATATATATATATATATATATATTTTTTTTTTTAGACGATTTATCATAACTAGAGTGTCAAAATAATACGGGTTTTGCTTACAAATTGATATTTTTGAACCATCCCTATAATATATATATATATATATATATATATATATATATATATATATATATATATTTGTTGCAATATATCCTAGGAATGATTCACGCTCATCCACACTTGTTTAAAAGATGTAAGCACAACTAGTATAACCTTGCCACCTGCCACCCTAGTAGTGACTTTATTATTAGAATTATTGGATACTATATAAACAGACACACATAATTTAATATATATATATATATATATATATATATATATATATATAATACATTTTGCTAGGGATGAGTCACACTTGTCGAAAATATGTAGGCATAGACAATATTATTTTGTTACCCGAATAATGATGGCTATGACAGTATTAATAACATATAATACATATAATACATAGAGTGATATAATATGTAATATAAAATTATAATATATGTAATATATCACAGGAAATATTAGGGAGGACAGCTGACCAAAAGAAATAGTTGATCAGCTTGTGCTTGAACTATAAGTAAATTAAATCAGCTCACACATATATTGATCTCTCCATAAATCTATATCGTGATTTTAAAATACTATAAATTGGGTTTCATTTATTTTACTTTTCTTTTCTTTTTCGTCTGCTTAAAAAATAAATAAAATTATAGAATATATCGAGAAGGCGAGAGAGAGAGAGAGAGAGAGAGAGAGAAAGAGAGAGAGAGAGAGAGAGAGAGAGAGAGAGAGAGAGAGAGAGAGAGAGAGAGAGAGAGAGAGAGAGAGAGAGAGAGAGAGAGAGCAGTGTGTGAAAGCCGCAGGCGGCGGTGTTGTTTGTGAGAGGAGGGGGGAGCAGAGCAGAGTGGCCAGTAGTGCGCAGGCGCAGCACCGCTCCCCCCCTCCTAATCTATTCAGACTCCAGCAGGACCTGTCAGCGGTGACGTCAATCATGTCGGGACAGCCAATCGCAGAGAGGGGTTATTGTTGCGCTCTCTAGGCAGTAGCAGTGTCTATGAATCTCTATTCAGCGCCTGAATGCTTCCTGCTGCTGCTGCTGCTGCTTCTCAGGCGCAGGGTATTCCACTTTAGACATAAAAAAAAAAAGAAATGAAAGAAGAAAAAAAAAACTGAAAAACTTTTAGGAAAAAAAAAAACTTTTGCTTTGCTTCTTTTCCCAGAGCCAGGTGATTGTAGAATTAGCTGGCATGAGTGTGGAGGCTTTGGGGAGCCCAGGGATGGAGCCTGCTTTCTCCAAACGGAAGGCAGCGCTAAGAATAGGGGCTCCCCCTCATCATCATCCTCCTCCTCCCCCTCCTCAGCCTGTGACAGACCTCCCGGGGTGTGGGGGTCATTCTCAGTCAATGGCTCCTGGGCACCCTGGGGAGTATGCTGCTGAGTGCCGCCTAGGGCCAAGCCCTGCATTCCGGGCACAACACATGGGCCACCATCACCACCATCCAGCAGCCCTCACACTCAGCCCCAGCCATCAGCAGCATCACTTGTCAGGCCAGGCTGAGGCTGCCTGCAGTCCATCAGGAGCTTTCCTCCCCTACCCCAGCATGCCCCAGTCTGCCCCGGCCATTGCAGCAGCAGCAGGTAGGGACTTCCTGACAGTTCAGGTGATGCCACCACATCTGAGTGATGAGCACTCTACTGCAAGCTCTCACCATGCCATGTTTGTCTCAACAACAGGTAGCTATCCCGGGCAGCATGGCCACCACCACCACAAGGAGCCTGGAAGCCATCCTTACCTCTCTGGAGCCCATCATGAGCAGCATTGCCATGCAACCCCAGGTGGCCAGCAGCCACTAAACGGACAGATGAGATTGGGGCTACCTGCAGATATGTTCAGCAGCAGCAGATCTGAGCATTTCACTTCATCAGTGTCCAGGACAGACCCCTTCTCCTCCTCAGTCTCCCTCCACGGCTACAACCTGAACATGAACCTGGCTCATCACCAGCACCATCATCACCACCACAACCACCACCAAGGAGCAGGAGCTTTCTTTAGATATATGAGGAAGGCCATCAAACAGGAGCTCATCTGCAAGTGGATGGAACAGGAGGACAACCCTCACAAGCACTGCTCCAAAACTTTCAGCACCATGCACGAGCTGGTCACCCATGTCACGGTGGAGCATGTCGGGGGCCCCGAACAGAGTAACCACATCTGCTTCTGGGAGGAGTGTGCCCGCGAGGGTAAGCCCTTCAAGGCCAAGTACAAGCTGGTCAACCATATCCGGGTCCACACCGGCGAGAAACCCTTCCCTTGCCCCTTCCCCGGCTGTGGCAAGGTCTTCGCCCGTTCTGAGAACCTCAAGATCCACAAGAGGACCCACACAGGTCAGTCTTATCTATCTATCTATCTATCTATCTATCTATCTATCTATCTATCTATCTTTGCCTGGCTCCACCATTAATGCCACCTTGTATTTTACTGCATCACTCCTAGAAAGAAATGGATTCCTATCCCCAGAGATATTTTATAACCGCTTCCATCTTGTGACCTGATTGATTTCAAGCTCTAGGGAGCACCCGCGAATCAAGCGGGAAAGGGAATCCAGAGATTGCTTACACGTGCTTCATGGAAACTTTCCTTCCACCTAATTAATATTTATGAAACAAAAAAAAATATACTAACTCAATGTAGGCTACAGCCACACATTGGACTTTTATGGTCAAGAAGACATTTTTATCTCCCTGATATAGAAATTATCATTTCTAGATCTTCGCTCACTTTAGGGACACATTATTTCTTTAGTAGTATCCCAAACCGTCAATAAAACCCTTGCTTGTAAATATATTTATGTATCGGTTAAGAAAAACTGCGGGAAAAATATGCATTTTACTTATTCTATTGTTTTTATTATTTTTTAATTATAAATTCATTGGGTTTATTTAAATATTTATATATATATATATATATATATATATATATATATATATATATATATATATATATATTTGTAAAACATATATACTTTGTACTTTGCATCCATCTGCTACCTCTTTCCATATATGTATATATATATATATATATATATATATATATATATATGTATATATATATATATATATATATATAGTATTTATTTATATATCTATCTATATATCGTTCTTATTTTTATTTGTTAATGTATAACTTTCTTGATATATTTTAATATATATATATATATATATATATATATATATATATATATATATATTATGATTATTGATTTTTCACTACGATTTATTTTATTTCAATCATGTAAAAATATATATATAAATATATAATTTTCTAGATTTTATTTAAATTGAGATATGTAGTTCATAGATATTAATTTTGAGTATATGTATATATATGTATGTACAGATGGAGCATTCCTTAAACTCATGAGTTCAGCTCAATTAATAAAAATTGGCACAGCAGTCCTTGATGAAAAATATGAAATATTACAAGATAACACACTGTGCCATCGTTTATTTAATGCATTAAACATTAATTTTTTAAAGAATGCTGATATATCATATGAAAATACTATATTATTACGGCATATTTTATTTAAGCATTTCGATTATAGATATTCATTTTTGAGGAATATATATATCTGTATGTACAAATGCAGCATCCCTTAAACTCATGAGCTGATTCAATGTGACTCAGCCCTGAACATTTCAAGATAACACACTGTACTATTGTATATTTAATGCAAAAGACCGCTGTTATAAGTTATGAATGTTTTATTTTTTTATTTTTGACTTTTTTTGGAATTTAGATATGTAGATTATAGGGATTCATTTTTGAAATACACACACATATATATATATATATATATATATATATATATAGAGAGAGAGAGAGAGAGAGAGAAAGAGAGAGAGAGAGAAAGAAATCCCTGGTTCTCCCCAGATAGATTCTCCTCCTTAGAATGGGCAGCTTGGCTGCTAGTTGTGAACAGGTGCTATGTACTGAGTAGTGGAGGACACGTTGCCTTTGATGACAGGCTGCCTCCCTAGTAAACAAACTTTCCCTGCTCCCAGGAATCTCCTAGCCTGGAGTTTGCCATGCAGAACCCCCCTCCTCTCTTTCTCCAGCAGCTCCAGACACTCGGGGCAGAATATGAGGAGTTTGCCTTTATTGTTATACACAGATGCAAGTTTATCTCTCTGGTGATGAATGAGTCGGCATTATAATCCTGCCGGGCTTTTACTGCTATCATTTTCATCTGAGCACTTACAAAGTACTATCGTATAAAAAAAGAAGTGAGATAGCGATTTCATTTGCTGCCAATTATTCATGGGATGGGGTGGGGAGGGTTACTGCAGAAGGATTAACAACAAAGTAAAGGTGTAAAAAAAAGAAAATGTAAAATTGCAAAAATGTGAAATAAAACACACATATATATTATATATATATATATATATATATATACATTGTCGGAGCATTATTTTCCTACATTTATTACACACACACACACACACACACACACACACACACACACACACACACACACACACACTGGAAACTAGTATAGCAGTCACATGTTAAAAAGCAAAGTACAATGTAATTCTTCTGTCTCACTGTGGACTTTTTCTTTAGCTGACAGCTATTTCCTGGCTTATGTATTTATTTTTTGACTGTGTGTGTTTTGTGTCTCCCCCCTCTCCCCCCATTGAATGGATTTACTGGATATAAAAGCGTGTAAGCAATGTAACCATTTCCCCTGACAAGGGAAACTTCGAGTGTTTACTGCTGGTAAATGGAATGTCACTAGCACAGACTGAATGGGATGGGGTTTATGGGAAGACACTGTTATAGTCAGATATTAAAATACACTTTACAATCTCACACATTTAATGTGAATGGGGACGATTTTCCCAGGAGATTCTCAACTTAGTGCTGGGGTATCATTTTTATAAGATGCTTGAGTTGTATTGAGGCAGAACAGATGGGGGCCAGTTTAGTGTTTTGCTTTGTTTAGGCTGGGGGAAAGACAGGGGCGTGGGAGTGCTAAGCTGAAAAGCTATATATATATATATATATATATATATATATATATATATAGAACTACATATATATATATATATATATATATATATATATATATATATATATAGTTATGGGAGTACTGTACTGCACATCTAATATATATGTGTATCTATAATTAGGAATATTTGTGCAAAGGCCCCACCAGAAACGGCTGTATGGAGCGTGTTGACCCCGTGGGTCCAGGCAGTAGGGCCATTGGCTTGCCTTGTGGTCCTTTCCTAGTCGTGGTCCTTTTGGTTCAGGTTACCTGTGATGTGAGGCAACATTAGCCTGATCATGCGAAAGGTTTCTCATGCTTTTGTATCATATTAAATCCGACCCGGTTTGATAGCTTTGGGAAATATTTTTCTTCTGACAGCTGGTGACATTTTAATTGAATTATTTGAGTGCATTTTCTGTCACTAAAAACTTTCTGAAATTGTGCAAGCAACCACGAAAAAGCAGGCATGTGTATGTTAGTGTAGGCTGACAAATGATTTCTGATGGGCGCTTATGTGGTCCTCTGCCTTTTGCACATTGCCCTTTCTCCTTTATAATAATTAATTAATAGAAAGAGCTCTGACTGATTGTGCATATCATACATGTTAATGATCAGCCCCCAGATCAAACCAGCGCTGTCATAGCTGACAACAGTGTTGTTTCAGGTTCTAGATTGGCATTTGTAACGCTCTTTTTGGTGCCCATATGGTGCCACAGCCTCCAATGAGAAATCAGCTTTCCCTGGAAGAACAGAACCCAATTGATGCACCATGGCTGTACAGAGCCAGCAGGGTTTCTAGTCTAGTCTAGTCTATTTTAGTCTACTGGAATATTATGATCAATAATTTGGGCTGTTCTCCCCCTTTTTATTTACCTTTTCAAAGGGAAAATGAAATTATGGTTAGAATGTATTTTGCATAGATAAGAAAACCAGTAGACTGTGTGGAAGGTAACATGTCTCCACCACCACAGTACACTTTATCCTATTAGGCTGCTGGGTTTAACATTCATGATCTGCATCAGATACAATTAACAAAGCTTATTTTGTATGCGACAGAATGTGACTCATATTATATAGCTGTGTTATAATGTGACAGACTTTTCTTAATCTGTCTATGTCAAGTGCTTGCGGTATGATATATATATATATATATATATATATATATATATATATATATAATCACCTAAGAGCATGCAGTTGATAATTAAGTTATATTGTGTTCTTGATGGGTGTAATGTAGGCATTACTAATTTGGAACTGTCTGAATGTTGTCTTCCAGGTGAGAAGCCCTTTAAATGTGAGTTTGAAGGCTGTGACAGACGCTTTGCCAACAGCAGTGACAGAAAAAAGCACTCGCACGTGCACACATCGGACAAGCCGTATAACTGTAAAGTGAGAGGTTGTGACAAGTCTTACACCCACCCGAGCTCACTGAGGAAGCACATGAAAGTCCATTGCAAATCGCCCCCTCCAAGCTCAGGCTATGAGTCGTCCATCCCTTCCCTGGTGTCCCCTGCCTCTGATTCAGGACAGGAGCCTGTGGCCACCTCTTCTCACCCGGAGTCCTCCTCCTCGCAGGCCAATCTAAGTGAATGGTATGTGTGCCAGAGCTCGGGGGCAGGGGGCATCCCCACGCCCCCTAGTCACACACCCTCCCCTGAGCATCGTAAGGCCTCCTACAATAACTGTGACTCCTCTAGGCCAAGTTACTAGGACCTAGCCAAGACTCTTCTGTGGCTCTGGCCATTGTCTATGCCAGTAATGGACAAGAGTGAGGACCAAGGGGGCTAATATCATTGCACATGTCATGTGATCACAAAAACATTGTGGTATGTATATGTTTGTGTGGTCAGCTTCAAATCGCTACACCAAGTCATGAAATCTGCTCACCTTCGCTTCTATTTGGGTCCCTTTAGCCTTTGGGGTGCCCCTCATCCCAGCAGCCAAAGTGATTTCATGAAGGGCTCTTACCCCCCATGCCCTCCTGATCGGTGTACTCCTCCCTTGTCTTTGTTCTCTTCAGTGCTCGTGCTTTTATAAAGGTTTTGTTACTGATGATTTGTATCAAATGACAATAAAAGTATTTTATTAGTTGTCACGGTCAGATGTCTGTACAGAATGGTCACATTGGTTTATTGGTGGTGTAAAGATTTCTTTTAGATGTCAAAAGACCAAAACTGGCCATAAAGACTACACAACAGAAGGTGTAATTATTTTATTAAAAAATGACTTTTTTTTCCTTTGGGTGGTCAGAGGTGCTGTAACATAATGTGAACGTGAGATGTTTCTGGTTTATTAAAAAAATGAAGGGTGGCTTACCACAACCTGTTTCATGTACTGTAAAATAAACTTTTTTTTCTACCAAGAAATTCTGAATCTATGCTGATGTTTTTAATGCCATTCTGTTGCATTTTTTTAAAGCCATGAAAGCCAGTGTTGGACTGGGATACCTTAAGCCCACCAGAGGAAACAATTCTTGGGGCTCTCCATTTCGCTATAAAAATATCTCTTAAACACGTTCCTGCACATTAAATAGTGTGGAGTTAATTGCTTTTAATTAATGTAATACCAAGTAAATTAATGAAAAATACAGACTTATCGAACAATTCAGGCAAACCCAAAACTCTGTTTTAATCTTAGACATGTACTGCCCTGATGTTGGCCTTGAGTCAGTGTCTGGGGCCTTTATGGAATGCTATGCTTGCAACATATTAATGTTTTAATCAGTGTCAGACTGATTCACCAGAGGACCAGAAGATTCCCCTAACTATACTGTGAGTGAATGTATATAACCTGTGCTCCTCTGTCATAGACCATCTAGAACCAGCATTACCTGCAGTTCCAATCACAGGGGTCACAGTCCCTTTTGGAGAGAGAGGTCACAAAAAGGCCCCTCAGTTCTGGGGGCTCATATGGTGGATCAGTCCATGCCTGTGTTTATATTTCAATCATTATTTATTGAATTTTGCAACTAGTGCACCTTTAGTCATCCAATGTCATTATACCGTATTTCAAAGGGAAACACAAATAAAGATTTTTATACAATTAAAAAATTCCCCTAATACCCTCTCAGTATTGCTAGTGAAATTACTGGATGCCAATCTCAGTTTGGGAAATTAGGTTTTACCCTTCCTAGGAGACAAACGTGGCACCAGAAGAGGGCCCATTTTGTCTCCTTGGTGGTAAAATTTGTGCTTGCTCCACCTCAATAGTAAATTTAACTCCAATCTAGCCAAACTGATCCTCCCTGTTAGGTCTTTACCGGGTTTAGCTTTTTGCAGTTTACATAAACGTTCTAACAGTTGTTCTATAAGTTTGCTTGCCATTATATGCTTTTTATTCTTCCAACTAGCTATTCTGATCAAAACACCTCTAATGACCACTTTGTGCGCTGCCCAATTAAGGGTGGGGGAAGTGTCTGAAGTTTTATTAATCTCAAAATAGTAGTTGAATTCTCTTTCCACCTTCTTTATCATTTCTGGGTCACTTAACAAAGACTCATTTGGTTGCATCTCACGAGGGACAGTTTTGAACCTAATTCATGGAATTTCACTATCACTGGTGAATGGTCAGCCCGTGAGATTTCTTTTATATGACTGCTCAAGTTGGTGTTCAGGAATATATGGTCCATTCTAGAAATGAGCCTGAGAAAGAGAAAGTGTAGTCTCTGGAGAAAGGGTTCAGCTCCCCCCAAATATCCTTTCGTTTGAGAAAATACAAGAGTTTAGCAAAACGTACCCCAGTCTTAGAAGTGAGTCTTTGTGTTGCTGTTCCTCTATATGTTTTATCTCTGGAGGCATCGAGCGTCAGATTAAAATTGCCCCCCATTAACAAGGGGCCTTCGGCTTTAACTACAACCTTCTTATCTCCCATTTGAATCCTCAATGGGTAAATGGGACTTTGCTGTACAAATTGCCACCCCCCATTTTTTTCTGTGCTGTTTGACAAAAAAAAGTTTTATATCTATGCTTTAAATATTGTGGTGGGGATTAATCCAGGAAATGGTCTCCTGCTGCAGGATTATATCGGCTCACAATGACCCAAAATACCAAAAGGCCTTGTCCCTTTTAATGGGTGAGTTAAATCCCTGGATGTTATGGGTGACTACATTAAAACTAAGACTTGAGCCTGCCAGCACCCACCCACAGCCCCTATAAAAATTTTGAATAGATGGCATACTACTTTCTTGAGTAGGGAGCTCCACCTTTTGGGGGCTAAGGTGCCAGTCAAATCCCCTGACACCACGCAAACAAACACATTTAACATAGTGTTCCCTTTTACGGGAAGAATCCCTAGGGCTGGTTGATATTAAGCCATGTTTAAACAATGAATATTTTCCCTGGGAAAAGGCGGCAAAAGAGAAATTCTTCCCTTTATAGTTAAAGACCAATCTGAATGGATAGGCCTGTCTGTGTATTTAACATTCTTCTTAATAAGGTTGGCCAGTAAGGGGTTCACTTCTCTGCATTTTTGAATTGTGTGATGCTAAGTCCCCAAAAATTGGACTAAGTGGTCTCTGAGAGTGATGTTTGTTTGGCTCCTTGCTGCTGCCATGACTTATATAATCAAACAGTAATGAGGCTTCACTGTCAGATCTTGGGGGGGGGGGGGGGGGCTCCATCTTGTCTGGGTTAGAACTCTGTGCACCCTATCTAAAAGCAGCTGATTTTCCTCAGTGTGTGGAAGTAGTGATCTTATTAACTCCTGAATTGCTGGATAGAGGTCGGTGATTGATTTGGCTAGGCCCCTCACTCTAAAATTATACCTCCGTGACCGGTTCTCTGGATCCTCCATTTTAGCTATAGATTGATCCGTCTGGGCCTGCAAGGAACTCAAATGCTGCTCGTACTGATTAAGCCTTGAGATAGTCTCATCTGTTTTCTTTTCTATTGCCTCTATTCGCTGGCCTAAGTTTTCAAAATCCTTTCTGAGATCTGCTGTCATTTTTTTATGAGCAATCGTCAGTTTATGGTCAAGCATAGGAGAAATATTAGTGATGATGGACTTAGCTGCATCACTGATTCATGCCGAAGTGGAGTGAGGTGAGGGAGCAGCTCAGGCTGACTTGTGGTAATGTTGGACATAGCTCTGACTGGAGAGGAAGCTTGAGAAACAGACGACATTGAAGCCTCTGAATCTGATGAGTCATTATCTCTTGTTACCGGCTGCTTAAAGTGGACCAAAACCCAGGATTTTGACTATCCTGAGGTTTGGTCCTTTCCGCTGGGGCACCCTGATGGGGGGTGCCCCGCTGTGTGAAACCCCCCAGATTGCCCGAAAAACTCACCTCTTCCAGGTCCTATGGTGCATGCTTCAGCAGGGTCCTGGGTTGCTTGTGGGCATGGGTAGCAGAGCACCGGCTTCACACGTTCGCCACGTGGCACATGTGCCTTCCATGCCTGTTTTTAAACGAGGTTCAGTGCAATATACTTACGACACAGATTAGTGAGTTATACTATTTGGTTTTGGTCAAAATGATTTAGCTCTTTCATAGAACTAGGTAAGAAAAGAACCCAAGAAAGGGGGTTTGACTAATCCCCTGTCAGGTGTGACCAAACAGGTAGGTGAAAACCAATAAATAGAGATCGCTAATGTACCTTCTAAGACCAGAGGGTGACTTCAGTACAAGGACTTCAGCACCTCTGTTTATAAAGAACGCCTATAGATTTTCTGTAGTTAATAAACCGCAGCAACAATCATATCCTAATAAATTGATATGTGGGAAACCATGGACACACCTAGATGCCATTTGCCTTCATTTGGGCATTAAATCTGCTCAGAGGAGAACTGAAATAAAACATGTATGTGCTGGGGATTGCCATGTATGTAAGTCCCTAGACAACATAAAACACTGGTGTAGTAATTCACCCCTGTCATCCTGCATATTTTCACTGACACGCTCCAGAGATTAAACATAAAAATAATATACATTTTTAGATGACGTTATTAAGGGACCTTTCCTCTAAATGCGGAACTTATTTAGAGAGCTGGAGCACATGCTCACACCAACTACTGTTCCTTCTCCTGCACTAAGCAGAACGTGCCTGGTTATTAAATCATCTCTCTAAAAGTCTAGGTTGTCTTACATGTTAATGTGCCTAAAATGTTAATGATGAGCAAGTGCTGCCCCTGAGGCTACCATAGTACCATAGAGTTATGTCTTTTGGGCATGGTGAGGAGGTCCTGATTGGTGGATGCTGACTGCTAGGGCTGGATATATGTGCATTTGATAGATGCACATTTGCCCTCTTGGCCATTCTTGAGTTTGGAGATGTGAGTTTTTCAAATTATCTATGATCAGATTTGGTCATGGCTCTTCTGGTACATCCTGGCTGGTTGGGACTGAGGATGTGTTTGTAGCATTTGCAGAGCAATTTGCACACGACAAAATTACATTTGCATTTGGGCTGTGAATGTCAAGATTTTGAGTTCTGTTTCTTAGTTTTGGATAGTTTGGCGCCTGTCCACTCTTGGTCGGAATTGGCCACGGCTCTTCTGGTAGCGCCTGGCTGGTCAGAGCTGGGAATGTGTGTGGAACATCTGTGGGGCACATTGTATTTGACAGATGAGATCTGATAGAACCTTTTCACCTGGAGCAAGTGCTGGTGCCAACTACGTTTCTTGTCCTATAAAAATAGGAACTTTCCTGGTTGTTCTGGGCTAGGTACAGATATTAGTTATGTTTGCTTCAGACGTATGGGCTGGTTATAATGTTCAAGGACGTGAGCAAGAGCTGGCCCTATGGCCACCATAGAGTTCCGCCTTTTGGGCATGATGGGGAGCCTGCCTTCCCTTGGACAGACTTGGGCAAGGTTCTTCTGTTAGCTCCTGGCTGGTCTGTCTTTTGTGCATGGTGGGAAGCCTGGTTTCCCTTCGTCAGATTTGACAACAGTTCTTCTGGTAGCTCGTGGCAGGTCTGTCTTTTGCACATGCTGCGAAGGTCTGTCCAATCTTGGTTAGACTGGGCCATGAATTATTCTGACCGGCCCTTGCTGGCCTATCTCTTGGGCACAATGAGAAGCCTGTCCAGCTTTGGTCCAATTTGGCCATGTCTCATTTTGTCAGTCCCAGGCTGGTCTGTCTTTTGGGCACACACGATGCTTCATTTTGGAAGTTCCTCGCTGGTCTGTTTGTGGCCCAGAAGTGAAGTGCTTGTCCAGCTCTGGTTAGGCTTTCTAATGACTCTTTTTGGCAGTCCCTGGCTGGTCTACAGTCAGGAGCCAGCCTGGTTCAGCTTTGCCACATCTCACTTTGGCAGTCCTTGGCTGGTCTGTGTTTTGGGCACAGTGAGGAGGCTTTCCAGTTCTGGTCAAACTGGGGATGTGTGAAGAGCATCTGCAGAACACTTTGCATATGAGAGGTGGGAGCTGTTAGCCATTCTTGTCTAGTGGGGCTGTGAATTTCTCAGAGTCCTGGCCTCTGTGGGCTAATCACCTTTAATTTTTCATTTCCTTGTTACAGATGTCTGCCCTGTTGCTCTGGAGGTAATGTAGACAGGCCTCGCTGAAGGGCCGGATCCCATGCTTTAGACATCAAAGCTGCTGTCTCCACAAAGAGGGATTCTTCTGTACGGAGCATCTTCACGGTGAGTTAGGCTTTCTATGGCAATGGGCAAGTCATACTTAATTCCTGAAAGGCCAAGTCTGCAGTCTCTGCGCTCCTTTCATGCGGGACATAATATTTACCTCTAAAGAGGCTCCTCTCTTGTGTGTCTACACGCAGATATGGTTTTGTTTAACTCAAATGCCAAATCATTTTCCTTTAATTTCCAGTAAACAAAAAAACACGCGAAAGGGGCCACTTGATCCAGATCATCATCAAGGCGGAGAATAAATAATGTCCCAGAAGAAAAGGGGCTGCCTGAATTGAGGCGTCAGGGAACTTTTGTTGGCGCTTTCTTCACTGATCACAGAATTCATTTTCATTTGATGGCCGAGTTTCAAAAGGCGAGGAAATGGTTTTTAAGGGGGGAAGAATGGAAGAAAGGCCTCATCAAGTTCGGCCTGTTCAAAGGCCTCTGCTTTTGGGGTTGAAAGTGTGAGTGTTACGGTGCATCAGCACGGCGCGTTACCGTCACCATGGTGACCATCAAAGCAGGCACACTCCATCCCAGACACACTCCATTATTAAGACACATCGGCGCTGACCCCGGCCGCCATGCTGGCCCCATGTTCACAATGTTACGCCATCATCATCACCATCATCACCCACCTCCTCCTACTCCCCACCCACCTTCCCAGCCATATCTATCTATCTATCTATCTATCTATCTATCTATCTATCTATATATCTATCTCTTCATCCATCCCATATCTATCTATCTAACATCTATCTATCTATCTATCTATCTATCTATCTATCTATCTATCTATCATCTATCTATCTATCTATCTATCTATCTATCTATCATCTATCTATCTATCTATCTATCTCATATCTATCTATCTATCTATCTATCTATCTATCTATCTATCCAATATCTATCTATCTATCTATCTATCTATCTATCTATCTATTCATCCATCCCATATCTATCTATCCAACATCTATCTATCTATCTATCTATCTATCTATCTATCTATCTCTTTATTATCTATATGGTCTTTTATCTATCCATCTATACCCTATCTATCTATCTATCTATCTATCTATCTATCTTCTATCTATCTATCTATCTATCTATCTATCTAACATCTATCTATCTATCTATCCTTTTATTATCTATCTGGTTATCTATCTATCTATCTATCTATCTATCTATCTATCTATTTATATCTATCTATGTACCTATCTATCATTATTATTAATGTATATGTATAAAGCACCACCATATTCCATGGCATCTATCTATCTATCTATCTATCTATCTATCTATCTATCTATCTAACATCTATCTATCTATCTATCTATCTATCTATCCTTTTATTTTTTTTTATGCTTCATATTAAACTGTAATATATATATATATATATATATATATATATATATATATATATATATATATATATATAATCATAGGCTGCATATTTATATTTTATTTACATTCCATAGGTGTGTGTGCGTGTGTATAGATATACAAAATCCTGCTGAAGTTCTGTTTGCAGGATACCTAATCAATATATAGCTCCCATCTAGGTGGCCAGGCGCCGGTTAGTGGGGGGCTGTGTAACACACACAGGGAGACTATGGAAAGGCAAACAGTAGATAATTGGGTGGGTGGGCCGGGTGAGCAGTGGGCACTGGGCAGGAGGGCTCTCTGGCTGGGTAACATGTCATGCCCAGTTCTGCATATAAGATCCATATAACGGAATGTTTGGCATGCACCGTGCCAGGCGTTTGTATTGGTATTGGAAGGGTCCATTTAACCCCTTATCAGTCAGGCCGGCCTGTGTCTGCACCGTGCATGTCATAGTCTTGTTTATTTTATCCAAGTAGCTGTATGAATGGGAGCAAAGTAAACACCAGGGCAAAAATGCAAACAGTTCCCTCCCTTTAGTGGCAGTTGATGTGGCGGGATAAAAGGATGGTCCGGCTTCTATTGAGCTGCGAGATCTTTGAAGTGGGACTTATTATCTGGAACATTCCTGCCTGTCGCCCTAACAACGCCGGTGACACGGTAAAGGCTCTTTGTCAGCGCTGAGAGCAGCCCGGCAGCTCCTCTGCTGACACATCAGCTCCAGGGTGGGGGGCACCCAGTAATCCAGTGCCCACCATCAACGGGGCACCTCCTGACCACCAGGCCTACTGCTGCCCATACCAGGGGCTGCATGGCTTTCATTTTATCTCTATTTGCATCACTGCAATCCAAAAGATTGGGGATAAGATGCCAGTTTGACAGAGACTCTGCCATTTTCTGTGCACTAAGATTGGAGATCCCTTCTCATCCAACACACAGGAAAGTGATACAAGGTGTAAAATATGCTCCTGCGCCTGATTGGCTGTTGTGACATAGGAGTTCTAAAGGTGAGGGGCAGTATTTATTTATTTTTGTCACAAATTAGTTAAAAACAGCACCCTATAGGTTATTCAGAACAATTATGGGAGGTCTGGAGAGCCTTAAAGGGCATTAAAACCAGGGATTTCAACTATCCCAGGTTTTATTCCTTGCCCTGGAGCATCCCAATTTGGGATTCCCCACTGAGTGAAATCCCCTATACAAACTCACCGCTCCCACCCCCAGTTTATCTGAATGGCTGCGGCCCTGGAATATTTTTGAATCCAGGGACAGTGCTGCAGTTTTGTTGAGCTGATTGTGCATGCGCCGTAGGACCGGCAAGAGGTGAGTTTGTTTGGGTTTCACACAGGGGGGCACCCCCGATCAGGGTGCCCCAGGGCAAGGGATTTTGACTATCCTGGGTTTTGGTCCATGCCCTAGGGCACCCTGATCGGGGGTGCCCCCCTGTGTGAAACCCCCCAGGTCACCCAAAGAAACTCACCTCTTGCCGGTCCTACGACACATACGTAATGTGTGCGCGGATGAGTGTACTGATGGTCGCATCCCCCGCTACCCTCTAAGGGAGTGTGCCAGCGCCGCCCATTCACAAATGCCTGGCACAGGCACGTGCCCTGCTAAAGGAGTAGCAGGGATGCGGCCCCTGCTCACGCATACGCTGTTGGACCGGGAAAGAAGGTGAGGTTATGGCCGATCTGGGGGGTTTTACATAGCGGGCATCCGCCATTTTGGATGCCCTAGGGGGTGGGATTCTTATAGATTCCTGGGCTGATTTCCATGGGTTTTGGTCCACTTTAAGGTGAAAAAAACACCGTGTTTGGCAGCCCGGTTCCAGGGCTGACCATTTCAATCCCCCTGGGGCATCCACCATTCAGAATGCCCCCCTGTGTGAGCCCCCCTTTAGATCGCCCACATTCATTCACAATTTCTGGGACTCAAGCACTGTGTGCCAGCAGTATCCCAGGCTCCCCTGTAGCTGAGACGCGCTCCTGTGGCCAGCCATTCAGAGGTTGGAGGTGGGAGTGCACGACACACCTCAGAAACTGGGGGTGCGACCATTCCTACTCCCCTATGCCGGGCACTTTGTGTAATCAGGGCTTTATGCCAATCATTATTATGCATGCCAGCACTGACTGGAGGAGCATGTGGTGTGGGATTGTGGAAAGGGGAGTTTTTGTGCAAACTTGGAGGGTCGTCACAAATTGAGATGTCCCCGGCATAAGGACAAAAATTCGGTGAAAATAAGGGATTTTGGTCCACTTTAAAGAGGAAAAAAACTCAGGATTTTTACGATCCTGAGTTCTGCTCTTCCTGCCTCAGGCATCCCAATTTGGATTGCCATGCTGTGTGTATCCACCTAGATCCCATTTCCTTTGTTCCCATGACACATACATGGGCTGCCAATCACCAGCACACATTCTCTTTAGCTTTTGCTTTGACAATCTATCCCCAGAGTGTCGAGCAAAGTTGAATGGAGCATGTGCGGGGATAGAAAAGTGATTCCTCACTGGTCGCCCATTACACATACATCTCTGGGGATCCCATGGCGCATGTGCAAAGCTGGCGGCAGCATCTCCTGCATCTGCCTAATCAGTGTGTGGTTGTGCCAACCTTAACTGAACAATTGGAGTGGCAGACCATAGAGGGATGCAGGGGATATGCCACCTACCGCAAGCAGCGGCTAAGTTCCCATTCAGCATTGCTAAGGCAACATATGAGGAGACTAGAAAGCCGATGGGAGGAGAGACACATCAAGCTATGTTTAATGGTCCACAAACACAGTGGGGCATCCCAAATCATATCCTGGGGTAGTGGAGGATAGTGAAAATCCTGGGTTTTGGTTCACTTTAAAGTCCCTGCCAAGGCACACACAACCCCCCCCCCCATGTCCCCCTTGAGATTTGTGTAAAATGAGCAATTTCAAGGCATCAAAAAATCTCAGATTATGTTTAAATACCTTATTTAATTTAAGTGAAGCCGATTTCTTTGCTTCAATTTCTGTGTTGTGGCAGAGCTGGGAAGGGCATGCCGTTGCACAGCTTTATGAGTCTTAGACATGCTCTGCTGTGGTCAGGGACAGCTGTGGGACCACTGTGACTTGTCACGTTCACTCATGCTGAGAGCAAGAGACTGAGGGCCTTATTTATCAAGGGATAGCGCCAGGTAGTGTCTCACTAGCGCCAGGTAGCACCAGCTATCGGCGGCTACCGACTCCAGAACGCCAGGCGGAGGACACAATCACGCATTTATCACGCTAAATGAGGCGAGCGCCGGCGAGAGCGTCAGCTAGCGCGGGATTCATCATGTAGCCGACTGCAACGAACAGCGCCGCTGCTAATCCCATCACAGCGACAGGTATGACCTCTCGCTACCTGGCGCTCTCCAATGCATTTCAATGGTTCAATTGTTTTTTTTTTTTTTTTAAATGTGAAAAATTCTGTGACCACTTCTGCAATGTTAGATATTTTTTTTAAGGTAAAAAAAAAAAAAATGTTGTGCAGAATTGATATTACAGGTCTGATATTAATGTATTCATATTACAAAATGTTTAGAAAAACTTGTTTAATTTTTTAAACAAAAAATATGGTTGTTTGGGGGTTAAAAACTACTTTTAAGCCATCCCAGCCAGCGCTCTGGGGTTTAAACAAGCATTTCACAGCGCGAGAATTTTTTGAGCATGATTTGTTAATGAATATGCTGGGAGCCGTTCACTCTGGCCATTCGCTGTCATGCGCTCCCATACAGCGCAGAACCTGTCGAACAGCGACTCCTAACCCCGTATTCAACATTACCTCACACCGACTGAGTCGCTGTCAACAAGCAAACCCCGGCCAAGCACAGCGACTACTAGCGGGCGCTGTGAAAATCACGCTACTGGCGCTCATCTGTCGCTACCTGGCGCTATTAATGAATCGGCCTCAGAGTGGCTGTTGGGTCAGTTTTTTGCCTAGCCCTGGAGGATTGAAATTAAAAGGGCTAACTTGTATCCCTGCTACAGCTTCTGCAGAACATAGAGGAGAGGCACATGGGGTAAGCTGGCATTGGGTAAGCTGCCTGCTGCCTGATTCTAGCCTGATTGGGTTTACAGTGCCTTTGAAGGGCAAGCACAATCACAAGCACATTTTAATCGCTGTGCAATTACAATTCTAAATTGTGATTGTGATATGTTTGGGAATCGCTATCATAGCACATCGTGACTGTGTCAGCTGAGCCTTCTAGTCCTAATGGGGGAGAACTGCAGGAAACATGTGCCAAAACATTGTCCTTTTGATTGATTACCTATTCCTGGGCCATCGCTATTTGGGATGCCCCACTGTATGAAATCATAGCAAAATGGCGTCCATAATTACATATGCATTGTAGCAGCCAATGCTTCCTACTGAGGCTAGGGGTGATAAGAGCAGTTCTTTTGGGGTCTTAGCAGACCTAAACCTTTCCTGGCAAAGTCCCTTTACCAGGCAAAATCCTATATTATTGAAAACATCCTCTGGCTTTACTCCAACACATTGCTTATTAAGATATCCCAATTGGAAGACTGGTTGTGCTGGTGTTTCTAGGTAAAAACGAATTTAGGTCTCCTGTGGGCCCCACCCACCAGAATGGTGAGCCAGATGCCCTGTGTTCAGACCTGCTGATAGCGGACCTCAGGACAAGAGGATGATCAGCAGCAATGGAGGTAGAGGATGGAGAGTGATTGGCAGAAGCTAAGAAGGTGGTTAGGAGCAGTGGACAATTGGCAGCAATGGTGGACTATTCAGTAGAGAACAATGAATAGTGTGTAGGGCAGACTAGATGGACCGTACGGTCTCCTTCTTCCGTCAACCTTCTATAGAACACAGTGAGGAGTGGTGGCAGTGGAGAAAATGACAATGGCTAGAGGACAACTGGTGGCAGTGGGGAGGGTGGTGAGAACTAGAGGGCGATCATGGGGCAGAAGTGAGAAGTGGCAGCAGAGCTGATGGGTGACATGACTTGAGGGGCCTACTGAAACTGTCTTTTCAAGGGCCCACAGCTAACCTTCCTATGGCAAGTGACAGTCATGTGAGCTATAAAAGCAATGCTGGAGCTCAGGCCGGGCTAGTAAACCAGCCCCTACTTATCTTTAAATGGAGAGGCATTGCAAAATTAAGAGGCAGAGGTTAAACAGACCTGAATCTATTTTCAGGTTAGGTCTGCTTTAAAGCTAAGCAGATAATAGCTGTTGTGTTCAGTGTATTGTTTCGATACTGAAAAGCACAAGCCTATTCAAACCTCGGCCATTGTGGGCCTTTAATGTCTTCTTCTAGCGGGCTGCTGGCCATGGCTTGTCTGCTGAGATTCCTATTTACAGAGCAGGTGTAGACTAGGCTGACAGAGTGCAAGTTTAATCCTTCACTACCCAGTGAACCTTTTCAGCGGGGAGATTGGCTGCCTTGCAAATGTCCCTTCTTTGAAGGTGGTGATTTGGATGTCCCTGCTCAGTCATGTGTCCACAGGGCGATGGGCTGTGATTAGCAAGTTAAGCCGGCTGTAGATATCAGAGGGCAGCCGGATGTGCGGCTACAACACGCCTGCAGGAAAGCCAGGATCACCCAAGGGTGCATGTTATGTCAGCAGCTGGAAACTGGCCAGGACAGTGATTATTTGGAAATGTTCAAAGGTTAATATTGTTTATATGGAACCTGGCGTGAGATAAATATCTGGAGGTGCTGATAGTTCAGATTTGTTACTGAAAGAGGGACTGACCTTAAAAAATAATAATAATAATCATATGGCAAAAAAAGTTTCTGCTCCTAATCTGCACCCTCGCTACAGGTAAAGGGGACAAATAACAACCAGGGTGTCCTATAAAGAGCTGTGTATTCCCTATGCTCAAGATTCTCCTCAACTGAGTAGACTAAATAAAAATCCTTGTGATTAATATACAGGGGGTATCCTAATAAGTTTTAAACACTCTGGACCTGCAGAGAAAGATTAAAAACCGTTCTCACGCACTAAAGTAAAAAAAAAAGCTTCTTCTATTTAGTACATCTCGTGTTCTTGGGGTGGGGCAGCTCTACAGGTAAGTTGCATGTTGTTTATAATGTGTTTAGTATTTTCAGTAACAGCTTCCTATCTGGCATTTAAACACATTTGGATTGGTTTTCAATAGATTTTTTTTTATTCTGTTTCAATACTTTTATTGAGCATTTTCAGCAAATCTTAATTAATATACAGCGTAAAGCAAGAAAGCATGTAGAATACACATATAGTACACTTTGACAATGGCGAGGCTTTATGGGAAAGTCCACTTTCGATTTAATTTTTTTAAGTTCCCTGAAGTGGTGTGAGCTCCCCACGCGAAGGAACTCGCATCCATAGTGATCGGACTGGATACCTCTGATGCCAAGGCTTTCCCCGGAGAATGATTCCCTGGTGTCGTACACCACTGAAGGGAATTGCAGACTGACTCTGGAGTAGTCTCTAGTGAACTGTATATTTTTATGTGGCAAAATTATGTCTTAAAAGTGCTGAGCTGAGTTAGGCCCTTATTTATGAAGGAACAGCGACAGGTAGCGACTGGTGAGCGGCCGGTAATGACGGGCACCGCCACGAGAACGCCGGCTCCCCACCACAATCACACATTTATCAAGCCGATCCTGCTTAGCGACTGAGAGAGCGCCAGATAGCCACTCATTCATCATTATTCCAGCCTCAGCCCACAGCGCCAGCGTCCGACCTTGAACAGCGACAGGTATGACCTCTCGCTACCTGGCGCTCTCCAATGCATTTCAATGGAACAATCTTTAAATATTCATAATTAATTGTTATTATTTTTTTTTTTTTTTTTAAATGTGAAAAATTCTGTGACCACTTCTGCCATTTTAGGTAATTTTTTTATGGTAAAAAAAAAAAAAAATTGTACAGAATTGATATTACAGGTCTGATATTATTGTATTCATATTACAAAATTATTTAAAAAAATTTTTTTTTTTGGTTTCCAAAAAAATGGTGGATTGGGGGATAAAAAACTACTTTTAACCCATCGCCGCCAGCGCTCTGGGGTTTAAACAAGCATTTTACAGCACGAGAATTTTTTGAGCGTGATCTTTTAATGAATATGGTGGGAGCCGGTCGCTAGGGCCAGTCGCTATCATGCGCTCCCATACAGCGCGGAACCTGTCAAATAGCGACTCCTCACCCAATATTCAACATTATGGCAAACCGACTGAGTCGCTATCAACAACCGAACAACGGCCAAGCACAGCGACTACTAGCGGGCGCTCTGAAAATGCCGCTACAGTCGCTCAACTGTCGCTACCTGCCGCTGTTAATGAATCAGCCTCTTAGTATTTTTAATTTTTTTCTAATGTTAGCAAATATGTGCTTAACAGAAACAGTTTTCACTATCTGCAAACGTTGCCAATAGCAAAAGATTTCAGATAGTTGCACAGAACCCTGCTGCTGGGCATGTGTAAGGTTGAGTGAGCTCCCTGACCTCACCAGTGGCCATAGCAGCAGAGCTCTATGTGTGTACAGAACGCACTTCTCTCTTACTGGTGTACAGACGTCATGTACCAATAGCACTTCTCTCTTACTGGTGTACAGACGTCATGTACCAATAGCACTTCTCTCTTATTGGTGTACAGATGTCATGTACCAATAGCACTTCTCTCTTATTGGTGTACAGACGTCATTTACCAATAGCACTTCTCTCTTATTGGTGTACAGACGCCATGTACCAATAGCACTTCTCTCTTATTGGTGTACAGATGTCATGTACCAATAGCACTTCTCTCTTATTGGTGTACAGACGTCATTTACCAATAGCACTTCTCTCTTATTGGTGTACAGACGTCATGTACCAATAGCACTTCTCTCTTATTGGTGTACAGATGTCATGTACCAATAGAACTTCTCTCTTATTGGTGTACAGACGTCATGTACCAATAGCACTTCTCTCTTACTGGTGTACAGACGTCATGTACCAATAGCACTTCTCTCTTATTGGTGTACAGACGTCATGTACCAATAGCACTTCTCTCTTATTGGTGTACAGACGTCATGTACCAATAGCACTTCTCTCTTATTGGTGTACAGATGTCATGTACCAATAGCACTTCTCTCTTACTGGTGTACAGACGTCATTTACCAATAGCACTTCTCTCTTATTGGTGTACAGACGTCATGTACCAATAGCACTTCTCTCTTATTGGTGTACAGATGTCATGTACCAATAGAACTTCTCTCTTATTGGTGTACAGACGTCATGTACCAATAGCACTTCTCTCTTACTGGTGTACAGACGTCATGTACCAATAGCACTTCTCTCTTATTGGTGTACAGACGTCATGTACCAATAGCACTTCTCTCTTATTGGTGTACAGACGTCATGTACCAATAGCACTTCTCTCTTATTGGTGTACAGATGTCATGTACCAATAGCACTTCTCTCTTACTGGTGTACAGACGTCATGTACCAATAGCACTTCTCTCTTATTGGTGTACAGATGTCATGTACCAATAGCACTTCTCTCTTATTGGTGTACAGACGTCATTTACCAATAGCACTTCTCTCTTATTGGTGTACAGACGTCATGTACCAATAGCACTTCTCTCTTATTGGTGTACAGATGTCATGTACCAATAGAACTTCTCTCTTATTGGTGTACAGACGTCATGTACCAATAGCACTTCTCTCTTACTGGTGTACAGACGTCATGTACCAATAGCACTTCTCTCTTATTGGTGTACAGATGTCATGTACCAATAGAACTTCTCTCTTACTGGTGTACAGACGTCATGTACCAATAGCACTTCTCTCTTATTGGTGTACAGACGTCATGTACCAATAGCACTTCTCTCTTATTGGTGTACAGACGTCATGTACCAATAGCACTTCTCTCTTATTGGTGTACAGACGTCATGTACCAATAGCACTTCTCTCTTATTGGTGTACAGACGTCATGTACCAATAGCACTTCTCTCTTATTGGTGTACAGACGTCATGTACCAATAGCACTTCTCTCTTATTGGTGTACAGACGTCATGTACCAATAGCACTTCTCTCTTATTGGTGTACAGACGTCATGTACCAATAGCACTTCTCTCTTATTGGTGTACAGATGTCATGTACCAATAGAACTTCTCTCTTACTGGTGTACAGACGTCATGTACCAATAGCACTTCTCTCTTATTGGTGTACAGACGTCATGTACCAATAGCACTTCTCTCTTATTGGTGTACAGACGTCATGTACCAATAGCACTTCTCTCTTACTGGTGTACAGACGTCATGTACCAATAGCACTTCTCTCTTATTGGTGTACAGACGTCATGTACCAATAGCACTTCTCTCTTATTGGTGTACAGACGTCATGTACCAATAGCACTTCTCTCTTATTGGTGTACAGACGTCATGTACCAATAGCACTTCTCTCTTACTGGTGTACAGACGTCATGTACCAATAGCACTTCTCTCTTATTGGTGTACAGACGTCATGTACCAATAGCACTTCTCTCTTACTGGTGTACAGACGTCATGTACCAATAGCACTTCTCTCTTATTGGTGTACAGATGTCATGTACCAATAGAACTTCTCTCTTATTGGTGTACAGACGTCATGTACCAATAGCACTTCTCTCTTATTGGTGTACAGACGTCATGTACCAATAGCACTTCTCACTTATTGGTGTACAGACGTCATGTACCAATAGCACTTCTCACTTATTGGTGTACAGACGTCATGTACCAATAGCACTTCTCACTTATTGGTGTACAGACGTCATGTACCAATAGCACTTCTCTCTTATTGGTGTACAGATGTCATGTACCAATAGCACTTCTCACTTATTGGTGTACAGACGTCATGTACCAATAGCACTTCTCTCTTATTGGTGTACAGATGTCATGTACCAATAGCACTTCTCTCTTATTGGTGTACAGACGTCATGTACCAATAGCACTTCTCTCTTACTGGTGTACAGACGTCATGTACCAATAGCACTTCTCTCTTATTGGTGTACAGACGTCATGTACCAATAGCACTTCTCTCTTATTGGTGTACAGACGTCATGTACCAATAGCACTTCTCTCTTACTGGTGTACAGACGTCATGTACCAATAGCACTTCTCTCTTATTGGTGTACAGACGTCATGTACCAATAGCACTTCTCTCTTATTGGTGTACAGACGTCATGTACCAATAGCACTTCTCTCTTATTGGTGTACAGACGTCATGTACCAATAGCACTTCTCTCTTACTGGTGTACAGACGTCATGTACCAATAGCACTTCTCTCTTATTGGTGTACAGACGTCATGTACCAATAGCACTTCTCTCTTATTGGTGTACAGACGTCATGTACCAATAGCACTTCTCTCTTATTGGTGTACAGACGTCATGTACCAATAGCACTTCTCTCTTATTGGTGTACAGACGTCATGTACCAATAGCACTTCTCTCTTACTGGTGTACAGACGTCATGTACCAATAGCACTTCTCACTTATTGGTGTACAGACGTCATGTACCAATAGCACTTCTCTCTTATTGGTGTACAGACGTCATGTACCAATAGCACTTCTCACTTATTGGTGTACAGACGTCATGTACCAATAGCACTTCTCTCTTATTGGTGTACAGATGTCATGTACCAATAACACTTCTCTCTTATTGGTGTACAGACGTCATGTACCAATAGCACTTCTCTCTTATTGGTGTACAGACGTCATGTACCAATAGCACTTCTCTCTTATTGGTGTACAGATGTCATGTACCAATAACACTTCTCTCTTATTGGTGTACAGACGTCATGTACCAATAGCACTTCTCTCTTATTGGTGTACAGACGTCATGTACCAATAGCACTTCTCTCTTATTGGTGTACAGACGTCATGTACCAATAGCACTTCTCTCTTATTGGTGTACAGATGTCATGTACCAATAGAACTTCTCTCTTATTGGTGTACAGACGTCATGTACCAATAGCACTTCTCTCTTATTGGTGTACAGATGTCATGTACCAATAACACTTCTCTCTTATTGGTGTACAGACGTCATGTACCAATAGCACTTCTCTCTTATTGGTGTACAGACGTCATGTACCAATAGCACTTCTCTCTTACTGGTCTACAGACGTCATGTACCAATAGCACTTCTCTCTTATTGGTGTACAGACGTCATGTACCAATAGCACTTCTCTCTTATTGGTGTACAGACGTCATGTACCAATAGCACTTCTCTCTTATTGGTGTACAGATGTCATGTACCAATAGCACTTCTCTCTTATTGGTGTACAGACGTCATGTACCAATAGCACTTCTCTCTTATTGGTGTACAGACGTCATGTACCAATAGCACTTCTCACTTATTGGTGTACAGATGTTGTGTGCTAATAGCAACTGATTGCAGGTACTAAAACCTGCTTCCATAAAACACACATTTTCCAACATACAGATAAAAAATACTAGATCAGCTCAGCACCCTGAGCACATCCCTTTGGTACAAAATAATATACACTTTCAAAAATGTAACCGAAAGTGAACTTACCCTTTAAAAAATCACAGTTGTATTAATAAGACCATTTGATGTACAGATAACAAGCCATATATAGAACTGTTCTGGAGGAACGATTAGGTCATATAGACCAAAGAACCCTGCACTAACATCTGAGAAAATGACAGAATGAAATTGAGAGATAAAAGGAAAGAGGAAAGAAAGGATAAAGTAACTGGACAGAAAAAGGAAAATAAACAGAAGAAGAATCAGCCAATAGGGACTGCCGGGCCCTGGAACCACCATTCACCCAGATGGGCGTACCTTACCCAAGGATCAATCATGAAGCCACTCATCCTGACTTTGAATTCATTAAGGCCCTTATTTATGATGGAATAGCGACAGGTAGCGACTGGTGAGCGGCCGGTAATGACGGGCCCCGCCACGAGAACGCCGACTCCCCACCACAATCACACATTTATCAAGCCAATCCTGCTTAGCGACTGAGATAGCGCCGTATAGCCATTCATTCGTCATTATTCCAGACTCAGCCCACAGCGCCAGCGTCCGACCTTGAACAGCGACAGGTATGACCTCTCGCTACCTGGCGCTCTCCAATGCATTTCAATGGAACAATCTTTAAATATTCATAATTAATTGTTATTAATTGTTTTTTTGTTTTTTTTTTAAATGTGAAAAATTCTGTGACCACTTCTGCCATTTTAGGTAATTTTTTTATGGTAAAAAAAAAAAATTGTACAGAATTGAAATTACAGGTCTGATATTAATGTATTCATATTCCAAATTTATTTAAAAAACTTGTTTTTTTTGTTTCCAAAAATATGGTGGTTTGGGGGTTAAAAAACGACTTTTAACCCATCGCCGCCAGCGCTCTGGGGTTTAAACATGCATTTTACAGCGCAATAATTTTTTGAGCGTGATTTGTTAATGAATATGGTGGGAGCCGGTCGCTAGGGCCAGTCGCTATCATGCGCTCCCATACAGCGCGGAACCTGTCAAATAGCGACTCCTCACCCAATATTCAACATTACGGCAAACCGACTGAGTCGCTATCAACAACCGAACAACAGCCAAGCACAGCGACTACTAGCGGGCGCTCTGAAAATGCCGCTACAGTCGCTCAACTGTCGCTACCTGCCGCTATTCATGAATCGGCCTCCCAGTTTTCAATGAAATACCAATTGGAGAACATTGGAGGTCAGCACAGTTCTTGCGAGAAATAGAAAAATAAAGTAAACACAGTCAGAAAAACATAAATGAAAGGCATCACATAACTATGAATAATCTGACAATTTTGGTTAAATGAATGAACTTCATTCAATGATTCTTCCCAAAAATATTATAAATAAAAAATAAAAATAAATAAAGAGAGTTTAAAAAAAAGAGACAGCCTTCAAGTGATTTTCAGAATGCGAGCTGGTGAGATCTGAACACATTGGGGGTCATGCTAAAGATTTAGTGAAGCAAGTTCATCTCTGGGTGCACATTTGGGTGTGAATTGCCACCTGCATCTCAGCAAGTTTTATCATTTTAAAGGGCCACTCCAGCCCCTTCCTGAAAAAAAAACATGGCCCCCACCCTGCCCCCTTCAAATAGCCATCCTGCTTATGTAATAAAAGAACAATAAAAGACACTCTCCTTCACCCCGAGTCCAGCCCCTGAAGTTGGTGGACTGAACTCCCACCGCCTTTTTCCGTCCTGCTGCTCGGTGCAGCGCTCTCCGCATCGCACGCGCTCCCGCCCACCCATTCACTTGAATGTGCACCCACAGTTGAACTTGTTTCATTAAATCTTTAGCATGACCCCCAATAAACTGGGAAAACATGTTTTCCTCTTTTTAAAAATCAAAATCAACTGCACCTGTTACAGGTGAGATGCAGATTATATTTATAGTGGACCAAAACCCACAAACAATGGTAAAATAAATATGACCTCTAGCCACCATTGCCACTCACAACAGTGCCTATGACATACAATAAGTACTTCCAGCTAAAACAGGCAGCATTCACTCTAGTAAAAGGAAGAAAACCATTTTGTTCTCTTTCCTGTGGGTTGAGTAAGATAATCTCAAAAGGCAAACCCTTCAAATATTCCATAAGCTTTCAAAATCATTTGGCTAACCCTCATTATAGAAATAGGAGGAAGGCCACTGCTGATCTCCTGTAATGCCAGGAACATTAACACTGGTCAATGGGAAGTGGCTTCCTATCATAGCTGAAATGAGCTTGAAGCTTCAAAATCCTTGATGTCTAATCCTAGAAAAGAAATCTACAGGCTTCCCACCATGCCCTACAACACAATGAATATGCACATAAAATAAATACTTACCTGTTCCACTTAAAAAGACTTTTGCCTGCTGCTAGTCTGATATTGTATATTCATCTGCTGTGTGTTTGGCCTGGGTTTTGCATGGTTCTGCATGGGCGTGCTCCAGACAGTGTGGGGGGTTGGGCTGCAGTCAGAGGGTTTTGGTTTAAGGATGGGGGGGTTGGTGGGTTGTATAGGGGGGGGGGGCAGTCAGAGGGATTTGGTTTAAGGATGGGGGGGTTGGTGGGTTGTATAAGGGGGGGGGCAGTCAGAGGGATTTGGTTTAAGGATGGGGGGGTTGGTGGGTTGTATAGGGGGGCAGTCAGAGGGATTTGGTTTAAGGATGGGGGGGTTGGTGGGTTGTATAAGGGGGGGGCAGTCAGAGGGATTTGGTTTAAGGATGGGGGGGTTGGTGGGTTGTATGGGGGGGGGCAGTCAGAGGGATTTGGTTTAAGGATGGGGGGGTTGGTGGGTTGTATAAGGGGGGGCAGTCAGAGGGATTTGGTTTAAGGATGGGGGGGGGTTGGTGGGTTGTATAGGGGGGGGCAGTCAGAGGGATTTGGTTTAAGGATGGGGGGGTGGTGGGTTGTATAAGGGGGGGCAGTCAGAGGGATTTGGTTTAAGGATGGGGGGGTTGGTGGGTTGTATAAGGGGAGGCGGTCAGAGGGATTTGGTTTAAGGATGGGGGGGTTGGTGGGTTGTATAAGGGGGGGGCAGTCAGAGGGATTTGGTTTAAGGATGGGGGGGTTGGTGGGTTGTATAAGGGGGGGGGGGGGGGCAGTCAGAGGGATTTGGTTTAAGGATGGGGGGATTGGTGGGTTGTATAAGGGGGGGCAGTCAGAGGGATTTGGTTTAAGGATGGGGGGGTTGGTGGGTTGTATAAGGGGGGGGCGGTCAGAGGGATTTGGTTTAAGGATGGGGGGGTTGGTGGGTTGTATAAGGGGGGGGCAGTCAGAGGGATTTGGTTTAAGGATGGGGGGGTTGGTGGGTTGTATAAGGGGGGGGCAGTCAGAGGGATTTGGTTTAAGGATGGGGGGGTTGGTGGGTTGTATAAGGGGGGGGGGGGCAGTCAGAGGGATTTGGTTTAAGGAAGGGGGGGTTGGTGGGTTGTATAAGGGGGGGAAGTCAGAGGGATTTGGTTTAAGGATTGGGGGGTTGGTGGGTTGTATAAGGGGGGGAAGTCAGAGGGATTTGGTTTAAGGATGGGGGGGTTGGTGGGTTGTATAAGGGGGGGAAGTCAGAGGGATTTGGTTTAAGGAAGGGGGGGTTGGTGGGTTGTATAAGGGGGGGAAGTCAGAGGGATTTGGTTTAAGGATGGGGGGGTTGGTGGGTTGTATAAGGGGGGGCAGTCAGAGGGATTTGGTTTAAGGATGGGGGGGTTGGTGGGTTGTATAAGGGGGGGGGGGGGCAGCCACCCTAACCTTACTGCCCTCTATACATTCAGCTAAATAGAACCTGTGACACCATGGACTATTGTACTTCCTATCCTTCCACTTTAACCCGACTTACACCCTCTCTAATTCCCACATCAATCCACCACCACTATAATCAATATTCTCTTTTGCAATACTAAATGCTTTTCAGAACCGCCAAACAAGCTTATTGAATTAAATAGAAGATAGAATAAAGAGAGAGAGAAGAAGAAGGCACCATGGGCGAGAGGGAGAGAGAGAAGGTTACACTGTGACTGAGAGCAAGAGAGACAGAGAGAGAGAAGGGGGAGACTGTGGGTAAGAGAGAGAGAGAGAGAGAGAGAGAGAGAAGAAGGCACCATGGGCGAGAGGGAGAGAGAGAGAAGGTTACACTTGTAACGGACATATAACAAACCTCTGTTAGGAGGGTTCTGGAAAACTCTTCTGTGTGTGTGGGGTGGGCGGAGCCAGCCATGAGAGAGAAGCTTGTGAGGTAATTCCAGCAGGCTATAAAAGGCACAGCACAGCTCTGAGGGAGCAGAGTCCGTGAGGTGGGTCAAAGGAAGCACTTCTGTGTCTGTATGTGTTTCTGAGCCCACATAAATTATAGGGCCACAGTGAAGTTTTTGGTTGAAACTAACTCTCTCCTTATTTACCTCACTGCTGGACTGTGTGAGGGGTGGAAAGACTTATTTTTTTGTGTGTTATTCACTGTGTGAAGCCTCCCGCGGAGCGCAAAGAAAGGGACTCAGCGCGGTTGGAGGACGCCCTTAATTATAATTTTATTTAGGAGAGTTTTGAGGCTGTGACCGTTGAAGAAAGAAATATCCAGAAAATATTTAAAGAAACAGCATCATTTTAGTCAGAAATAACAGGACATTTTCCACCAAGTTCGTTTGGTCTAAGGATAAGTGAACTTTTCTCAGTTCTCCTCACTATTTAAAGCATAGTTACAAATTTAGAGCATCATCTATCTGAAGTTTATTAGTTAATCTTACATTTAAAGTAGATTGTGAATGTATTGATAGATTGTTTGAATTACACAGAGCATACAGTGTGTATTAAAGTTATCCAAATAGCCATATATGATAAAGTGGCCTAGACACAAGTTCATCCTTTGTTTAACATATTCATCCTCCCCCCCCCCCCCCATATTCTTCAAGTAGAAATTATACTAGATTCTTCTAGTCATTTATTGCCTTAAACCAGTGGCTATATACACCAACTATTGTTTTCAATGTATTCAACCGTTAAATTCTAAATTGGTTCTTATTCATCTGGTGTGGTGTGTTTTATTCCATTATTTAAACAACCACACCCTACATATTTTTGGCTGTAGTCGGCAGGATACAAAACTCCGTGCCATGAAGTCCTCGGTAGATGCCGGTGAATCTAGTGAAACAATGTTTAGCCAAACTAGTGGGGTTGGGTCTCCCCTTCCCATTATTGTGCCTATGGGAACAGCGGGAGCCAATGTACCTAAATTTGATGGATATAATTTGGCAATAGGAGATTGGGCAGAAAGGCTACGCACTACTGCCAGATTATATCAAGTCCAACCTGCACACCAAGTTGACCTGGCATTACAATCACTGGAGGGAGACGCTCGCGAGGCTATTCTGGTGTTGCCTCAATCTCAGAGAACTAGTCTGGATATCATTATAAAAAGGCTAGAGTTACTGTATGGGGAGACAACTGAGACAGCAGAATGCAAAACTCGTTTTTATGGTCGCAAACAGTTGGATGGAGAGTCAATTCAGAAATTTGCTGTGACATTACAAAAACTTTGGAAAAAAATTTCCAAAAGTGAGGGGAGTGAGGATGATCAGACCCCTGCAATTGACCAAATAATAAGGGATCAATTTATTAATGGAATAAGAAACCCTGCTCTGAAAAGGTCCTTAAGAGATATGGTCAGGGCTGATGAGGATGTAGAATTTGATCGCATATTAGTGGAAGCATTAGATCGAAATCGAGATGAGGGAAATATGAATCTCTATTGGACTCAACCAATACAAACCAAAGAAAAGGGGGAGGACTACAGGGAAGCAAAAAGGGAAGAAACAAAAGTTTTGACAGATGCTATAAAGAGTTTAGGGGAAAGCCTAACTACTGTTTTAAAAAAAGAATTAGCCCCATTAAAAGAGGCCGTTATGAGTAAAGGGGCGGGAGGACGGGGATATCGAAGAGCAGAATATGACTCTCATGGACCTGACCAACGTCGATGTTGGAGGTGTGGTCAACCTGGACATCTAGCAAGACAATGTTCAGGAGGTTCTGTTTCCGGGTCATCTGGGTCTGGTATTCTTCACCCTCGACCTTTAAACTAGAGCATCCTACAGCTGAGGGGCAAGCTGTAGGAGGCAATGATACTAAGACCCCTGAGTTATTTCCAGCGGTAGTGGGCAATTGCCCAGTGATAAAAGCAAAAATCAATGGACAGATGATACGTTGTTTAATTGATACTGGTTCAGAGGTGTCATTAATTAATAACGAAACCTATCTTCAGATCGCTGCCAACCTGGATAAATTAGATGAGATTGACATTAAGCTAAAGGCTGCTAATGACCAACCTTTACCCATACTGGGGGTGACTTGGGTGGACATTGAACTTTTTGATAAAATTATTGGTCAAAAAGGGTTGATCGTCACACAAAACACTGCATTGCCATCTACTCCAGTAATATTGGGAATGAATGTTCTTCGGGAACTGGATGGTCTAATGTTTAATGAATTTGGACCAGCATATTGGTCCCGAATCTCTGAAAAACGAAATGATCAAAAATGGTTGCTCAAGTTGAAAAGAGTATGTAGCATACATTGCACCTTGCGTAAAAACAGAGGGAGGGTGGGAGTCATACGCACACCATCTAAGAAAAAAATAGTCCTCCCCCCTAGAAAAGAGGTAATCATACCCTTGAGGGTGGGGGGTCATTGTAGAGTCCAAGGTATCCCTTTGCTAGTGGAACCAATCAGAGAATTTGGAGTGAATGGGGAATGGTTGGTAGGACGTACTCTCTCCCATGTCACACAAGGGGTAGTTTCTGTCAGACTCATCAATCTAGGACAGATACCTATAACATTGCCCCGCCATTTCTTGATAGCTGAAGTACATGCAATAGAGTCCACTGTTAATTCTGTCCTAGAGAAACCGCATCAGAAAAAGCATGCTGAAATCTCCATTACCGCACAGCTTGAGGAGTTATGGACACAGCTGGGGTTGGGTGATTCATGTTTGACTCCTGAGCAATTAGAAGAACTTCGAGAAGTGCTGCGACGCAATATGACAGCTTTTGCCCTAACAGAAGATGATGTGGGACATACTTCAGCTATTGAACATCATATAGTCACAACTGAGGACAAACCAAGTCGTGAACGCTATAGAAATATTCCTCCAGCACTTTATCAAGAAGTAAAGGACATACTGGATAAAATGATAGAAGGAGGAGTGGTGAGACCAAGTCAGAGTCCTTGGGCTTCTCCCATCGTACTGGTCCGAAAGAAAAATGGACAACTCCGGTTCTGTGTAGATTATAGAAAATTAAACGCTTTGACATTAAAAGATGCGTATCCCTTGCCACGAGTAGAGGAATCATTGGCGGCATTAAGAAAAGCTACCTTATATACTACCCTGGATTTAGCCTGTGGATATTGGCAAGTGCCTATTAGAGAGCAAGATAAACCAAAGACAGCGTTCATTACACCCATGGGACTGAATGAGTTTAACCGGATGCCATTCGGACTGTCAAATGCCCCCAGTACTTTCCAAAGACTCATGGAACGATGTCTGGGAGATTTAAACTTTCAAACCGTTCTCATCTACCTGGATGATGTGATCATTTTTTCTAGAAATTTCCAGGAACATTTAGAACATATTGAACAAGTATTACAAAGAATTATTGCATTTGGACTCAAACTGCAACCCAGCAAATGCATATTCGCTCAACAACAAATCAGATATCTCGGGCATATAGTTGCAGAATCGGGAATAGCACCCGACCCAGAAAAAATGGAGGCTGTGAAAAATTGGCCTCGGCCAAATACTGTGAAGGAAGTAAGAGGTTTCCTGGGACTAGTTGGCTACTACAGGCGGTATATCAAAGGATTTGCTCAAAGTGCAGAACCTCTCCATCGACTACTTAGAGATAAACCGCAAGGTAAAAACAAATGTGTGGCCGGAAACATCCAATCTGTATGGAAAGAGGAACAGGAAAAAAGTTTCAATGAACTAAAGCAAAAACTTTTAGAGGCTCCAGTCTTGGGGTACGCTGATTACAGTAAGCCATTTATATTACAAACTGATGGCAGTCTACAGGGATTAGGTGCAATTCTGGCACAGAAGCAAGAAGGAAGAGAGAGAGTCATTGCGTATGCCAGTCGCTCTCTCAGACCGACTGAAAGGAATCCTAGTAACTACAGTTCATTTCGTCTCGAACTCCTAGCAATTGTATGGGCGGTAACTGAAAAATTTCGTGAATATCTAACCGGGGGTCGAGTGGATATCATTACTGATAACAACCCTTTACTATACCTCAATACTGCTAAGCTGGGAGCCCTTGAACAGAGGTGGGTAGCTCGATTGGCCTCATTTGATTATCATATTCACTATAGGCCAGGACATAATCATACCAATGCTGACGCCCTATCTCGCTTCCCCTTGGGGAAACTGGACACTGATTCCGATCAGATGTTAGAAGAAGTGGAAATTCCTCCCTTACGAGTTCGCCCATTGGAAATCAGAGAAAAAGAGATTGAGGAGGTTCAGATAAATGCTACAACTGCAGAAATATGCGACAAAGGGGAATGGCAGAAATGGCAGTCTGAAGACTCAGATTTGTTGAAAATTTTGACTCACCTTCAAATTGGTGATAAACCCTCTTACCGGGAGAGAAAACTGTTGACTGATAGAGGAAGAGCCATTTGTCGACAATGGGACAAATTGTTCATCAAGGATGGAGTTCTGTATCGCCGTGCATGGGAAAATGGAGAAGAGCGATGTGTTTGGCAGTTTGTAGTGCCAATTGAAATGGTGGAAGGTATTAGTTCAATTCTACACCAAATGGGTGGTCACTTCCAAGGCGATAAATTGGAGGCTCTGGGAAGAAGGTACTTTTATTTCCCACGGATGAGGGAGCACCTAGAGCAAGCATGTAAAAGTTGTAAAGAATGCAATATCCATAAAGGCCAAGAACAACACACCCAACCTATGACTATAGTGGCTAATGAGCCTTTTGACCTGTTGACCGTGGACTTTATCAAGATTGCCGAATCCTCTTCTGGACATCAATTTGCTATGGTCTGTGTAGACCATTTTACAAAATTTGCGATCGTGATACCCACTCATGATCAAACAGCCCATACCACGGCTTGTCTACTATGGAAAAATGTATTCAGACCTTATGGCTGCCCACGTAGACTACTTTCTGATCAAGGTGCTAATTTCGAAGCACAAATAATTAAGGAACTGTGCCAGCTTCATGGAATTCGTAAAGTACATACTAGTCCCTACCATCCTCAGGGAAATGGGGTTTGTGAAAGATTTAATCGAACCCTGTTGGAATTAATCAGAACCCTGGGAAGTGAAAAGCTTGAACAATGGCCTGAACATATCGATGATGTGGTTTGGATTTATAACCATATGTTACACTCATCCACAGGATTTACACCGTACTACTTAATGTTTGGGCGACCAGGAAGATTACCCCTGGACTTCGTGTTGGGGACCCAAGAAGTGGTTGAACCTAGAGCTACTGATCAATGGGTGAAGGAACATAGGCGGCGCTTATTACGAAGTAAAGAAATGGTCCATCAACGGTTACAAACCGAGGAAAATCCTACCCAGAAGTGCCCATTACTGCAAACTGGAGACAGAGTGTTAGTCCGTCGGACCTTTGCACGAAGAAAAAATAAACTAGTTGCAAAATGGGAAACTGATCCTTATGTTGTAATAAAGCAGCCTTTTCCTAATTTGCCTGTGTATGACGTGAAACGAGAGGATGGGAAGGGATCAGAACGGCGGTTACACCGGAACTTGCTTAGACCATGTGGATTTATAATGACTTCAGAAGAAGAGCTGGTAAAGACGTCTGAGGATAGTCCCACCAACAAAAACAATTGGCCAGAGGAGGATGACTGGTGGGTCACCCAACCCCAACTTCCTGCAGGGTCAAACAAGGAAAAAGAGAGACCCATGGAAACAGAACTAAATTTAACAGAGGAACAGGTAGCAGAAATAGAATTGGGAGTGGAGCCCTCATCCCTCATAGGAGACCCCCAAGGACATTTTCCCCAACAGACTGAGGACGAAAGGGGGGAAGCGAGGGATTCTGAAATAGAAGCTAGATATCCAAAAAGAGATACTAGAGGGCAGCTTCCACAATACTTGGAAAATTATCAATTATAGGCAGAGGACTGCTAATAAAAAAAAAGGGGGAAATGTGTAACGGACATATAACAAACCTCTGTTAGGAGGGTTCTGGAAAACTCTTCTGTGTGTGTGGGGTGGGCGGAGCCAGCCATGAGAGAGAAGCTTGTGAGGTAATTCCAGCAGGCTATAAAAGGCACAGCACAGCTCTGAGGGAGCAGAGTCCGTGAGGTGGGTCAAAGGAAGCACTTCTGTGTCTGTATGTGTTTCTGAGCCCACATAAATTATAGGGCCACAGTGAAGTTTTTGGTTGAAACTAACTCTCTCCTTATTTACCTCACTGCTGGACTGTGTGAGGGGTGGAAAGACTTATTTTTTTGTGTGTTATTCACTGTGTGAAGCCTCCCGCGGAGCGCAAAGAAAGGGACTCAGCGCGGTTGGAGGACGCCCTTAATTATAATTTTATTTAGGAGAGTTTTGAGGCTGTGACCGTTGAAGAAAGAAATATCCAGAAAATATTTAAAGAAACAGCATCATTTTAGTCAGAAATAACAGGACATTTTCCACCAAGTTCGTTTGGTCTAAGGATAAGTGAACTTTTCTCAGTTCTCCTCACTATTTAAAGCATAGTTACAAATTTAGAGCATCATCTATCTGAAGTTTATTAGTTAATCTTACATTTAAAGTAGATTGTGAATGTATTGATAGATTGTTTGAATTACACAGAGCATACAGTGTGTATTAAAGTTATCCAAATAGCCATATATGATAAAGTGGCCTAGACACAAGTTCATCCTTTGTTTAACATATTCATCCTCCCCCCCCCCCCCATATTCTTCAAGTAGAAATTATACTAGATTCTTCTAGTCATTTATTGCCTTAAACCAGTGGCTATATACACCAACTATTGTTTTCAATGTATTCAACCGTTAAATTCTAAATTGGTTCTTATTCATCTGGTGTGGTGTGTTTTATTCCATTATTTAAACAACCACACCCTACATATTTTTGGCTGTAGTCGGCAGGATACAAAACTCCGTGCCATGAAGTCCTCGGTAGATGCCGGTGAATCTAGTGAAACAATGTTTAGCCAAACTAGTGGGGTTGGGTCTCCCCTTCCCATTATTGTGCCTATGGGAACAGCGGGAGCCAATGTACCTAAATTTGATGGATATAATTTGGCAATAGGAGATTGGGCAGAAAGGCTACGCACTACTGCCAGATTATATCAAGTCCAACCTGCACACCAAGTTGACCTGGCATTACAATCACTGGAGGGAGACGCTCGCGAGGCTATTCTGGTGTTGCCTCAATCTCAGAGAACTAGTCTGGATATCATTATAAAAAGGCTAGAGTTACTGTATGGGGAGACAACTGAGACAGCAGAATGCAAAACTCGTTTTTATGGTCGCAAACAGTTGGATGGAGAGTCAATTCAGAAATTTGCTGTGACATTACAAAAACTTTGGAAAAAAATTTCCAAAAGTGAGGGGAGTGAGGATGATCAGACCCCTGCAATTGACCAAATAATAAGGGATCAATTTATTAATGGAATAAGAAACCCTGCTCTGAAAAGGTCCTTAAGAGATATGGTCAGGGCTGATGAGGATGTAGAATTTGATCGCATATTAGTGGAAGCATTAGATCGAAATCGAGATGAGGGAAATATGAATCTCTATTGGACTCAACCAATACAAACCAAAGAAAAGGGGGAGGACTACAGGGAAGCAAAAAGGGAAGAAACAAAAGTTTTGACAGATGCTATAAAGAGTTTAGGGGAAAGCCTAACTACTGTTTTAAAAAAAGAATTAGCCCCATTAAAAGAGGCCGTTATGAGTAAAGGGGCGGGAGGACGGGGATATCGAAGAGCAGAATATGACTCTCATGGACCTGACCAACGTCGATGTTGGAGGTGTGGTCAACCTGGACATCTAGCAAGACAATGTTCAGGAGGTTCTGTTTCCGGGTCATCTGGGTCTGGTATTCTTCACCCTCGACCTTTAAACTAGAGCATCCTACAGCTGAGGGGCAAGCTGTAGGAGGCAATGATACTAAGACCCCTGAGTTATTTCCAGCGGTAGTGGGCAATTGCCCAGTGATAAAAGCAAAAATCAATGGACAGATGATACGTTGTTTAATTGATACTGGTTCAGAGGTGTCATTAATTAATAACGAAACCTATCTTCAGATCGCTGCCAACCTGGATAAATTAGATGAGATTGACATTAAGCTAAAGGCTGCTAATGACCAACCTTTACCCATACTGGGGGTGACTTGGGTGGACATTGAACTTTTTGATAAAATTATTGGTCAAAAAGGGTTGATCGTCACACAAAACACTGCATTGCCATCTACTCCAGTAATATTGGGAATGAATGTTCTTCGGGAACTGGATGGTCTAATGTTTAATGAATTTGGACCAGCATATTGGTCCCGAATCTCTGAAAAACGAAATGATCAAAAATGGTTGCTCAAGTTGAAAAGAGTATGTAGCATACATTGCACCTTGCGTAAAAACAGAGGGAGGGTGGGAGTCATACGCACACCATCTAAGAAAAAAATAGTCCTCCCCCCTAGAAAAGAGGTAATCATACCCTTGAGGGTGGGGGGTCATTGTAGAGTCCAAGGTATCCCTTTGCTAGTGGAACCAATCAGAGAATTTGGAGTGAATGGGGAATGGTTGGTAGGACGTACTCTCTCCCATGTCACACAAGGGGTAGTTTCTGTCAGACTCATCAATCTAGGACAGATACCTATAACATTGCCCCGCCATTTCTTGATAGCTGAAGTACATGCAATAGAGTCCACTGTTAATTCTGTCCTAGAGAAACCGCATCAGAAAAAGCATGCTGAAATCTCCATTACCGCACAGCTTGAGGAGTTATGGACACAGCTGGGGTTGGGTGATTCATGTTTGACTCCTGAGCAATTAGAAGAACTTCGAGAAGTGCTGCGACGCAATATGACAGCTTTTGCCCTAACAGAAGATGATGTGGGACATACTTCAGCTATTGAACATCATATAGTCACAACTGAGGACAAACCAAGTCGTGAACGCTATAGAAATATTCCTCCAGCACTTTATCAAGAAGTAAAGGACATACTGGATAAAATGATAGAAGGAGGAGTGGTGAGACCAAGTCAGAGTCCTTGGGCTTCTCCCATCGTACTGGTCCGAAAGAAAAATGGACAACTCCGGTTCTGTGTAGATTATAGAAAATTAAACGCTTTGACATTAAAAGATGCGTATCCCTTGCCACGAGTAGAGGAATCATTGGCGGCATTAAGAAAAGCTACCTTATATACTACCCTGGATTTAGCCTGTGGATATTGGCAAGTGCCTATTAGAGAGCAAGATAAACCAAAGACAGCGTTCATTACACCCATGGGACTGAATGAGTTTAACCGGATGCCATTCGGACTGTCAAATGCCCCCAGTACTTTCCAAAGACTCATGGAACGATGTCTGGGAGATTTAAACTTTCAAACCGTTCTCATCTACCTGGATGATGTGATCATTTTTTCTAGAAATTTCCAGGAACATTTAGAACATATTGAACAAGTATTACAAAGAATTATTGCATTTGGACTCAAACTGCAACCCAGCAAATGCATATTCGCTCAACAACAAATCAGATATCTCGGGCATATAGTTGCAGAATCGGGAATAGCACCCGACCCAGAAAAAATGGAGGCTGTGAAAAATTGGCCTCGGCCAAATACTGTGAAGGAAGTAAGAGGTTTCCTGGGACTAGTTGGCTACTACAGGCGGTATATCAAAGGATTTGCTCAAAGTGCAGAACCTCTCCATCGACTACTTAGAGATAAACCGCAAGGTAAAAACAAATGTGTGGCCGGAAACATCCAATCTGTATGGAAAGAGGAACAGGAAAAAAGTTTCAATGAACTAAAGCAAAAACTTTTAGAGGCTCCAGTCTTGGGGTACGCTGATTACAGTAAGCCATTTATATTACAAACTGATGGCAGTCTACAGGGATTAGGTGCAATTCTGGCACAGAAGCAAGAAGGAAGAGAGAGAGTCATTGCGTATGCCAGTCGCTCTCTCAGACCGACTGAAAGGAATCCTAGTAACTACAGTTCATTTCGTCTCGAACTCCTAGCAATTGTATGGGCGGTAACTGAAAAATTTCGTGAATATCTAACCGGGGGTCGAGTGGATATCATTACTGATAACAACCCTTTACTATACCTCAATACTGCTAAGCTGGGAGCCCTTGAACAGAGGTGGGTAGCTCGATTGGCCTCATTTGATTATCATATTCACTATAGGCCAGGACATAATCATACCAATGCTGACGCCCTATCTCGCTTCCCCTTGGGGAAACTGGACACTGATTCCGATCAGATGTTAGAAGAAGTGGAAATTCCTCCCTTACGAGTTCGCCCATTGGAAATCAGAGAAAAAGAGATTGAGGAGGTTCAGATAAATGCTACAACTGCAGAAATATGCGACAAAGGGGAATGGCAGAAATGGCAGTCTGAAGACTCAGATTTGTTGAAAATTTTGACTCACCTTCAAATTGGTGATAAACCCTCTTACCGGGAGAGAAAACTGTTGACTGATAGAGGAAGAGCCATTTGTCGACAATGGGACAAATTGTTCATCAAGGATGGAGTTCTGTATCGCCGTGCATGGGAAAATGGAGAAGAGCGATGTGTTTGGCAGTTTGTAGTGCCAATTGAAATGGTGGAAGGTATTAGTTCAATTCTACACCAAATGGGTGGTCACTTCCAAGGCGATAAATTGGAGGCTCTGGGAAGAAGGTACTTTTATTTCCCACGGATGAGGGAGCACCTAGAGCAAGCATGTAAAAGTTGTAAAGAATGCAATATCCATAAAGGCCAAGAACAACACACCCAACCTATGACTATAGTGGCTAATGAGCCTTTTGACCTGTTGACCGTGGACTTTATCAAGATTGCCGAATCCTCTTCTGGACATCAATTTGCTATGGTCTGTGTAGACCATTTTACAAAATTTGCGATCGTGATACCCACTCATGATCAAACAGCCCATACCACGGCTTGTCTACTATGGAAAAATGTATTCAGACCTTATGGCTGCCCACGTAGACTACTTTCTGATCAAGGTGCTAATTTCGAAGCACAAATAATTAAGGAACTGTGCCAGCTTCATGGAATTCGTAAAGTACATACTAGTCCCTACCATCCTCAGGGAAATGGGGTTTGTGAAAGATTTAATCGAACCCTGTTGGAATTAATCAGAACCCTGGGAAGTGAAAAGCTTGAACAATGGCCTGAACATATCGATGATGTGGTTTGGATTTATAACCATATGTTACACTCATCCACAGGATTTACACCGTACTACTTAATGTTTGGGCGACCAGGAAGATTACCCCTGGACTTCGTGTTGGGGACCCAAGAAGTGGTTGAACCTAGAGCTACTGATCAATGGGTGAAGGAACATAGGCGGCGCTTATTACGAAGTAAAGAAATGGTCCATCAACGGTTACAAACCGAGGAAAATCCTACCCAGAAGTGCCCATTACTGCAAACTGGAGACAGAGTGTTAGTCCGTCGGACCTTTGCACGAAGAAAAAATAAACTAGTTGCAAAATGGGAAACTGATCCTTATGTTGTAATAAAGCAGCCTTTTCCTAATTTGCCTGTGTATGACGTGAAACGAGAGGATGGGAAGGGATCAGAACGGCGGTTACACCGGAACTTGCTTAGACCATGTGGATTTATAATGACTTCAGAAGAAGAGCTGGTAAAGACGTCTGAGGATAGTCCCACCAACAAAAACAATTGGCCAGAGGAGGATGACTGGTGGGTCACCCAACCCCAACTTCCTGCAGGGTCAAACAAGGAAAAAGAGAGACCCATGGAAACAGAACTAAATTTAACAGAGGAACAGGTAGCAGAAATAGAATTGGGAGTGGAGCCCTCATCCCTCATAGGAGACCCCCAAGGACATTTTCCCCAACAGACTGAGGACGAAAGGGGGGAAGCGAGGGATTCTGAAATAGAAGCTAGATATCCAAAAAGAGATACTAGAGGGCAGCTTCCACAATACTTGGAAAATTATCAATTATAGGCAGAGGACTGCTAATAAAAAAAAAGGGGGAAATGTGTAACGGACATATAACAAACCTCTGTTAGGAGGGTTCTGGAAAACTCTTCTGTGTGTGTGGGGTGGGCGGAGCCAGCCATGAGAGAGAAGCTTGTGAGGTAATTCCAGCAGGCTATAAAAGGCACAGCACAGCTCTGAGGGAGCAGAGTCCGTGAGGTGGGTCAAAGGAAGCACTTCTGTGTCTGTATGTGTTTCTGAGCCCACATAAATTATAGGGCCACAGTGAAGTTTTTGGTTGAAACTAACTCTCTCCTTATTTACCTCACTGCTGGACTGTGTGAGGGGTGGAAAGACTTATTTTTTTGTGTGTTATTCACTGTGTGAAGCCTCCCGCGGAGCGCAAAGAAAGGGACTCAGCGCGGTTGGAGGACGCCCTTAATTATAATTTTATTTAGGAGAGTTTTGAGGCTGTGACCGTTGAAGAAAGAAATATCCAGAAAATATTTAAAGAAACAGCATCATTTTAGTCAGAAATAACAGGACATTTTCCACCAAGTTCGTTTGGTCTAAGGATAAGTGAACTTTTCTCAGTTCTCCTCACTATTTAAAGCATAGTTACAAATTTAGAGCATCATCTATCTGAAGTTTATTAGTTAATCTTACATTTAAAGTAGATTGTGAATGTATTGATAGATTGTTTGAATTACACAGAGCATACAGTGTGTATTAAAGTTATCCAAATAGCCATATATGATAAAGTGGCCTAGACACAAGTTCATCCTTTGTTTAACATATTCATCCTCCCCCCCCCCCATATTCTTCAAGTAGAAATTATACTAGATTCTTCTAGTCATTTATTGCCTTAAACCAGTGGCTATATACACCAACTATTGTTTTCAATGTATTCAACCGTTAAATTCTAAATTGGTTCTTATTCATCTGGTGTGGTGTGTTTTATTCCATTATTTAAACAACCACACCCTACACACTGTGACTGAGAGTGAGAGAGACAGAGAGAGAGAAGGGGGAGACTGTGGGTAAGAGAGAGAGAGAGAGAGAAGAAGGCACCATGGGCGAGAGGGAGAGAGAGAGAAGGTTACACTGTGACTGAGAGTGAGAGAGACAGAGAGAGAGAAGGGGGAGACTGTGGGTAAGAGAGAGAGAGAGAGAGAGAAGAAGGCACCATGGGCGAGAGGGAGAGAGAGAAGGTTACACTGTGACTGAGAGTGAGAGAGACAGAGAGAGAGAAGGGGGAGACTGTGGGTAAGAGAGAGAGAGAGAAGAAGGCACCATGGGCGAGAGGGAGAGAGAGAGAAGGTTACACTGTGACTGAGAGTGAGAGAGACAGAGAAAGAGAAGGGGGAGACTGTGGGTAAGAGAGAGAGAGAGAGAGAAGAAGGCACCATGGGCGAGAGGGAGAGAGAGAAGGTTACACTGTGACTGAGAGTGAGAGAGACAGAGAGAGAGAAGGGGGAGACTGTGGGTAAGAGAGAGAGAGAGAGAGAAGAAGGCACCATGGGCGAGAGGGAGAGAGAGAAGGTTACACTGTGACTGAGAGTGAGAGAGACAGAGAGAGAGAAGGGGGAGACTGTGGGTAAGAGAGAGAGAGAGAGAGAGAGAGAGAGAGAGAGAGAGAGAGAGAAGAAGGCACCATGGGCGAGAGGGAGAGAGAGAAGGTTACACTGTGACTGAGAGTGAGAGAGACAGAGAGAGAGAAGGGGGAGACTGTGGGTAAGAGAGAGAGAGAGAGAGAAGAAGGCACCATGGGCGAGAGGGAGAGAGAGAAGGTTACACTGTGACTGAGAGTGAGAGAGACAGAGAGAGAGAAGGGGGAGACTGTGGGTAAGAGAGAGAGAGAGAGAGAAGAAGGCACCATGGGCGAGAGGGAGAGAGAGAAGGTTACACTGTGACTGAGAGTGAGAGAGACAGAGAGAGAGAAGGAGGAGACTGTGGGTAAGAGAGAGAGAGAGAGAGAGAGAGAAGAAGGCACCATGGGCGAGAGGGAAAGAGAGAGAAGGTTACACTGTGACTGAGAGTGAGAGAGACAGAGAGAGAGAAGGAGGAGACTGTGGGTAAGAGAGAGAGAGAGAGAGAGAGAGAGAGAGAGAGAAGAAGGCACCATGGGCGAGAGGGAGAGAGAGAAGGTTACACTGTGACTGAGAGTGAGAGAGACAGAGAGAGAGAAGGGGGAGACTGTGGGTAAGAGAGAGAGAGAAGAAGGCACCATGGGCGAGAGGGAGAGAGAGAAGGTTACACTGTGAGTGAGAGTGAGAGAGACAGAGAGAGAGAAGGGGGAGACTGTGGGTAAGAGAGAGAGAGAGAGAAGAAGGCACCATGGGCGAGAGGGAGAGAGAGAAGGTTACACTGTGACTGAGAGTGAGAGAGACAGAGAGAGAGAAGGAGGAGACTGTGGGTAAGAGAGAGAGAGAGAGAGAGAGAGAGAGAGAAGAAGGCACCATGGGCGAGAGGGAAAGAGAGAGAGAGAAGGTTACACTGTGAGTGAGTGAGTGCGAGAGAGACAGAGAGAGAGAAGGGGGAGACTGTGGGTAAGAGAGAGAGAGAGAGAGAGAGGAAGACGGGAAGAAGAAGAATATACTGTGGGTGAGAGAAAGAAGGAGGCCTTGTGGGTGAGGTGGGGAGTGAGAAAGAAAGAGGGAGACACAGAGACATTGTGGGTGAGGGAGAGAGAAAGAGAGCAAGAGAGAGACAGAGACTATGAGTGAGGGAAAGAAAGAGAAAGAGAGAAATAGAGTGTGTGTGAGAGAGAGAGAGAGAGAGATAGAGAGAGAGGGGCACTGTGGTGAAAGTAAAGCAGTGTAATGCCTTTTATGGCCATTGAGTTATGATGGCGCTGTTGCTGTTTATAAAGTATATATTTATAAACTAAGCTGCAGAGTCATTGGTGAGCCATGTGTTGGGGTGACCAGGACCAAACCAACCTGTCTATTTAGGGTTATATATGGAATCTGTTACATAAATGAAGGCTTGTAGGGAAGAATGAAAAATCATAAATTGTTTTACTTTATACATTGTTTTTATTAGCAAGTAATTGTTAGTATAATGTTTAATCACACTTTACAGGGACTATAAACCCAACAATAAGGTAGTAAGCAGCTTGTCCCATGTGCCCTCCTCTCCTGCAGTGATCCTTTGGTGTTCTCAGCGTGAGGGAGCATGGCAAGCCACGGCTACATCGGACATTTTGAGATGCTTTGAAATGGCTTACTATACAGTGTTCCCATGAGCGGCAAGGTGGGAGGAAGCTAGTCTGTGGCTGGACAGGGACTTTTACAGCTTTGAGAATCCTAAGTGTTTATATGGAGCCACCTGGGAGATGAGAAATTCATTGATGATAATTTTCTAAAGATGTTGTTTAGCTACTCATTATTTTTCCCATCCATATCGCTGTGTTTTTTTCTCCAATGTAATTGGCAGAGTGAGCCCATGTGATGCAACAAAGTGATCAATGGTTGGCCATAAATGGCTGTTTCACATTGAGATGTAGGACATTGTGGCCTTCTACTGGAAAATATAGGAAGAATGGTGTGCATTAGTCCAAACTTCCTTCCTATATGGTCTAAAGAGGTGGCTTTGGGGAAGCACCTCAGGACTTCTTGCACCCCAAGACCTGCATACTGATACATTTGACTTGCATATGGTGTGCCTGACCTAACCTTTTGGTTTATTCTACTGGAAAATAAAATGGCCATAAGGTAGTAACAAACAGTTTGCTAAGCTTTATATCAGCTTTTAAGTCATGCACCTTTACATGAAATATTCACACATACAGTGCGCCCCTGCGCCATGGTTTGATGGAGCGTTTTAGTAGTGCACTGAACGGCCATCAGAGCAAGACAGCCAAGACTACATCATGGGCACAAGGACTAGGGGCGTCCAAGCCCTGAAGGTAGCCCTGCCCAGCTCTAATGCTGAATAAGGGTTCCCTCCCCAGTTAGAAGCTAGGCTGGTTTACCTCGTGGCCCAGTTCAATCTAGAGGCCCAGCAATCACATACAGGCTATAGGGAGGTAGACTCTATACAGCCTATATTATGTCTTCGCCCCCCATAATCTATAATGTTATCTGGGCCCCTTATTTAAAATTCAGTTTTCTTAATAGTTTAAATACTGGGGCAGAAATCAAACAAGGGGCTCACCCATCACGTATAGGTTATAGGGGAGTTGACTCTATACAGCCTATTTTGGTTCTGGACCACCCATAACCTGTTAGTTGAGGACTGGACTCCAAGTTTATACTTTAGTTTCCTATATAGTCCGAATACTGGTGAAAGCTTGGTAGCCTTTGGGCCCCGGTTCAATCCATCACATATAGTCGAGAAGGAAAGCCTTTGACACTGTACCACATAAGGAGCTCATAGATAAGTTATTGAAGGTAGGACTCAATCCCTGGATAGTTCAGTGGATTTCCAGTTGGCTGAGGGATCGGTATCAGAGTGTTGTTGTAAATGGCGTGCAATCTGAACAAAGGCGAGTTACAAGTGGTGTGCCGCAGGGCTCTGTCCTGGGCCCCATTCTTTTTAATATATTTGTAAGTGACATAGGAGAAGGCTTGGTAGGAAAAGTTTGTCTGTTTGCTGATGATACAAAGGTTAGTAATAGGGTGGATATTCCGGGAGGTGTCTGCAACATGGAAAATGATTTAGCTTTACTGGATAGATGGTCAAAACTGTGGAAACTAGAGTTTAATGTCTCTAAATGTAAAATCATGCACTTGGGTAGAAGGAATCCCTGCTCTGAGTACCGTATGGGCAGCACTGTGTTAGCCAGGACCTCGGAGGAGAGAGATTTAGGGGTACTGATTACTGATAGCTGCAAGATGAGTGGACAGTGTAGCCAGGCAGTGGGAAAAGCAAGCAGGATGCTCGGCTGCATAGCTCGAGGCATCACCAGTAGGAAGAGGGAGGTTGTGATGCCGTTGTATAGAGCCCTGGTGAGGCCACAGCTAGAATACTGTGTGCAGTTCTGGAGACCTTACCTGCAAAAAGACATCATTCAAATAGAACGGGTCCAAAGGCGGGCAACGAAAATGGTGGAAGGACTTAAACTTAAAACTTATCAGGAGAGACTTAAAGAACTTAATTTGTACAGTCTGGAGGAAAGAAGGGAGAGGGGGGACATGATTGAGACCTTTAAATATGTGAAAGGATTGAATAAGGTTCAGGAGGGAAGTGTTTTTAAGAAGAAACTTAATGATAGAACAAGGGGGCACAACCTGAAGCTAGTCGGGGGGAAGATCAGGAGCAATGTTAGAAAATATTATTTTACAGAAAGAGTAGTAGATGCTTGGAACAAACTTCCAGCAGAGGTAGTTGAAAAATCAACAGTCACTGAATTTAAACATGGCTGGGATAAGCACACATCTATCCTAAGATAAAGAGTACATACAGTATACACATAAGGGCAGACTAGATGGACCGTATGGTCTCCTTCTGCCGTCACCCTTCTATGTTTCTATGAAAGGGACCCAAATATTTCAGATGGTGGCTCTGGTAGTGCATACACACTATTGTTAATCTTGTGTCTTCTGGGCAATCCAGCTGCCTTAATTTCTGGGTTACTTTGTCTTTTAAAAATCCTTCTACCACCCTTGCATTACTCCATATTGTTTGCCCCCCCATAGGCTGCTCAATACTCTCTCCCTTCTCCTTTCCATTTACTTCTTTCTCTCCTATCTAATACCAGAACACACACCCAGGACCCTATATCCACAATCCCCAATTTTTGGAGGGACAGGTGCTGAATGCTTCTCCCCGATCATTTACCGCAACCACGTTCACTTGTACAGTCCTTTCACGTGCTGAGTGCAGATACTTTTATGGGATGCAGTGGTTTCATTTATTTTGGATACATGCAGTTCCGCAGTTAGCCGCTTGCCGGCCAGTTTGAATTTTATTCTTTAGCTCTCAAGTTTTCCTTGTCAGTACGCCATGTTTCATCTCTTTTTACGGAATCTTTTTGTAATACCTCAAAATGGAATCTGACAAACTAAAAATGAGTCTTCCACATATCTCAGACCTAATTTTTGTATAGATGAAACACTTTTGGGCCTGTTTTGCCTCCAGAGGACGGAGTCAAGCTTAATAGATGGTAGGAGGGTAGCAAAAAGTGAGTTATTTACTAATTTTCGAACTTCATGTTAGAGGATTCTTAGATACTTGGCTAAAAAATGCAAATTCTTTTTACTGCACAGACCTGTGACTTGTGCAAAATAAAATGTATTTTCCATCTGGATTTCTTGTTAACCTGTGAAGTTTTTAGTAGCTTCTTTGATTTCCTTGGTCCTGTCTGACTGATCTTTTTCCGCATACATATCTGACTCATGAGTGGCTCACAAGGGGAGATGCCCTCAGGAGAACTGTGGTCCCAGCATAGCTGGGATGGAGAAAACTCCAGTTTAATTGATAAGGGTTACATCTTTAAAGATACGGAAGCTTTTATATAAAATGATAATATAGATTTCCAATATAGAGCTGTAATGCTAAGTCATATGTTTCATGGTGTAAGAAAATGGCAATTTTCATAGGAAGTCATAGATCTCAAACAAACAGACGTGCCTTTGGCAATCAGTAAATACACTCCTTGCCTCAGCACATTGAGGTTGTGGCCCAGTAGGGCATCTTACATTTAAAGGGAATGATCAGTAAAACTTTAAAATCAATTGCCTGGCAGCTTACCTGATGCCATGTCTGTTCCATGCTGTCTCTTTGCTCTGATCATTGAAAGGCAGGGGAATTTCATCTTCCTCTTTCTCAAAAAGCTTGAGGCTCGTGTCAGCTTGACCCCCCCTTCTCTTAGGCTACAATGGAGTCCAATGAAAGGCACACAGTGTGCTTGCACCACTCAGCTCTGCCACTCCCATCACAGAGGACAGTATAACAATTTATTATTATGAATTATGATTAATGAGTAAAATATTTATTTAGTGGACCAACTCGATCTGTTTTTCTCCCTCACTCCAGGTATATTACCATTTGGGTGTGTTCTGCCCTCAATGCTGCTTGGAATTCCTGTTATAGTGATTTTATAGTGATTTCTCCTCGCAATCTCATGCTGGGAGCAAATGGAGTCTATTTAAATTGTGCTAGAAAGAAGATAAGAGCCAAAAGAAGATTTCATTTTCACTTCATTTTGCCCCAATTTTTCAGTCGAAGCCAAAATTGTGAGAATTTTTATCCAATTCATTACTAGGACACTGTCACGATGATCCACTCACCTGCTCTCTGGTCCCGCGGCATCCTCAACTGCCACCTTGAGCGCCACTGGCCCCGGTGGCATACTGCTTGTGCAGCCACAGTGTCAGTCCCGCTGGCTCGTGCATCGCTGCCGCCCTTCTATTCACCTCACATTCCCGGCTCTTGTGCATACTGTTGTGCAGCCGTCATGTCAGTTCCGGGCGCTGCTGTGCCCTCCTCGTCACCTCGCAGTTTGTGCTCTCAGACATTGTGAATGGATCAATCAGCTCCAGAATTTAATGTGAGGCAGGGTGCCCCTGGTTAGGGTGGGCTAATCAGCCCTCAAGTTGTTCCATGGGCCAATAAGCACGTTGTTGCTTCAGACCAATCCCCAGCACCCTAGCCCTATTTTAGTGTCCTTGGTTCACTGTTTCATGGCCTGTGATAGCGTGCTGCTGGGTGTTATAGTTCCTCTGTTGTGCATTGTTATCTGTTGCCAACCTTGCTTTGCCTGACCCCTCCTTTGACCGCTGCCTGGACCAACGCCAGCCTGCCTCACCTTGAACCCATCTCATCCACTGTACTGTGAATCCCCTGACCACCTGGCTTGACCATTGGCTTGACCCTCAACCCTTCGCTTGTTACTCCCCTTGGTGCCATGTATCGTGAGGACTGTCCTTCTGTGTATGACTCCGGCTTGCCTGGCATCGCCCAGTCTAGTCCCTGGTTTATCCACCTTCACCGTGTAAGTCCACAACCTTTGTGCTATTTAAGTCCTGGGGCAACCATGTCCAGTGAGGAGTATAAAGCATCCCAGCAAATGGGGGTCTGTCTAATATCTGAAGAAGCAGCAGAGATTGGGGGTTGTGGACTCACCTGAAGGTGGGTGTCCTGCGGGCCTAGACAGACAATAAGGGAAGTTGATACATGAGTTTTTTTTTTAATGTAACCTTCCATATGACGTGGTTGGTCCACTTTAATTTTTATTTTTTAATTACTCTGGCAATATAGCTTCGTCAAAAAGGGAAAGAAATTAGAACATTGACTGGGAATATTTTTGAGCATGCCTGGACAAATACAATAATATCTCTAACAGGTTCATTGTTATATAGACTGTGCAGTGCAATATAAGTAACCTTTATGGTTTAGACTAGACTGGCAATGGTTAGTTTTTGTTTCACATTGTGTGTTAATCTCACTGAAGAGACTGACCCTAACTTCCTATCTACAGGTGCAATATATGTGTATTATGAACATGCAAGATCACTATTAGAGGAGGATAGTATATTACTGTTAGTGATAATTTTTCTTCAGCGGCACTCATCTCTGCTTCTACTTTTCACTTAAATATTCAAAATGTAAGGTTCCTGTACAGTTAAAAAAAAACCTTTCTCCACTGTAGTACATTGCACCCAGCCTGGATCTCCAATACTTACTAGAGATCCCGCCCTGGAGTGTGTTTCACAGCCTTTTCCATTCTGTCCTCTCGAGAGCCCTGACGCTCCATATGGGCAGTCCTTAGTGTCCCGCTAGGGAGAAAAGGTGAGTATAACATTTTCTTGTTAAAGGAGAGAGGCAGTTGTACAGGGTCCCCACATACATTTACAGTACTAGTGAGAATCCAAATTAAACATTGGTCCTATGGACTTTGTAGATAGTGGAGGATGCCAGATCCACCCTGGCATTGATGATACGTGGGATGCAGGGACAAAGAACCCAGAGACTAGGCACCCAGTAAATGATGACAGTCAGTGAATTCCAGAACCAATACATGACAGATGCTGTCTTTATCATATTCACACTAGCATGTTTAAGTAATAAATTAGGCATACAGCACATATCCTAGGCAAAGCACAATCTTGTGCTCGTCTCTGACTTTAAACCTCAAATCATTGGGTTGCTTTCTATTTTAAGAATTCTATTGTTATTATGTCCATCCACAGAAGAATAAACTCATCCAAGATGAATTTGACGAGACAAAATGACAAGATTAAAGCCCCTGCAGCCTCCAAAGAAATGAAAGTATGAGACGGAGTTGCCTCCTCAGCTTGGATACATGAGCTTGAACCTTTCCCACCCTGGACATAGATAGAACTGCTAAAAGTGGACCTCCGGGTAAAAATGTTTCCACGTGCAAAAGTATGCTCAAGACTGGGCAAAATTGTTCACTGGGTCTGCACTTCCATACTGCTCACAGATCCTACACATATCGCAAATGATACCCAGAAGCTAACAGAGTTCTTCGTAACTGCTTATTTGGGCTGGACTAAATGTGACAGAGGGCCCAGATACAGTCTTTTTATCCCTTTAAGAAAAGGGATGCATGCCTTTTATCCTCCAGCAGCTGATAGGAGGTAGTCTTGCACTCTAATACTTACTGGCATGTTGGATCGAGACAGACAATATTGCCTGTCACCAGGCAGCCTCCACGATAAATGCCCCATTTACTGCAATGGAGGGGGCTTTGCATGTGTGTTGGAGCAGGTTACCCACCCCCTCACTTCACACATTGAGTGGATAAATCCTGCTCTTCCCCTGTAGAACCACAACACCTTTTATTGCTCCTTGTGCCAATCACCACTGCTAATCATTGACATGGCCAGCCCCAACAATGCTGGCCCAACGCTCAGCCTTTCCAAATGTTGAGGACCCTCTTAGATGGCAAATGATGGAGGCCCAGAAGTGTGTGCCCCTTGTGCCCAGCCTATATAATACGGTCCTGCTTGCAGATAGGGGGAATGAAAGAGCAGCGTGGGAGCAGGAACCAGATGAGTCGCCACTGCTGGACTGTGCAATGATAAAATGATCTGTTTTGCAAATCGCTCTACCCCCTGGTAACAAAAATTCCGGGTTTTGGCCTGCTTTATGTGAGTGTATATGGGTGGCTATACTACAGTACATAGAGGGTTAAGTACTAATAGGGAACATTTAGGTGTATTTGGGATATGTAGATGTAATTGGTAAGCTGAAGTGGGTGAAGCAATATGTCATGATAACATTTTTTAAAGGGATTTAGCAATGTCAGTCCCACATATCATTTTCATTACAAGTTTCCTGAAGTCAATAGGAGAAAATAAATGACATGCGTGCAACTATCCATTTTTAACATTTGTTAGAAAAGCTTCTTCCTTTGAACCTGGCTAAATTTCCGTTCTCATCTCTGCTTGTGGAATAAATATGCTGTTGCTTGTTGCTATATCTCTAAATCATACAGGAGGGGTTCCTGGCATTCTCCCTGTAAAACTGAGATAAACACATCCATCCACCACTGCAATAAATTTCAAGGAAGCATCCAAACAGTTACTGAACATTATTATTAATATTACATAAACATCTGAGCAAACCATAGACAATTAAACAGGGCTCGTTACTAAGGTTGTGCAATTGACATTCCACGGCAAGCTATTGACCTTCATACTGTAATTCTAAAATCTGAGAATGCGCTCAATGATATGACTGCCCTGGACACAAAAAAATAAGGAGCCTCATTTTCCCATCTTGCTAAAAGCTGGACGCCATTCAGTGCCAGATGCCATTTAACACAAAGCAAGTTTACAAAGTAATTACTGATTATGCATTTTTCCTTCCATGAGTATGTATCCATCATGGGTTCATCACATCCACAGTTTGGCTCTCGTCCATCTGTTTAGGACGTGTCTCTGGTTTTAGTATTGCTGTCTTCTTTCTCACCTCGCCCCTCAAGATGAAGAGGCCCATATAATGGACTGGATAACAAATGACTAACAGGTGCTTGACCAGGAGCTTCCATTGAAGAGCTTTGCACTTTGTTGTCACATGTGTATCAATGAATATTGTTTGAACTTTGTGTTTGGGCTACTTGTGAGACAACGGCTATGATGAAAGAAAAGCTGTGACCGCGGCGTGCGATCATGAGATGGCGCATCTTCTTTTCAGAGTAACAGTATAAAACATTGCTCTTGTGTTAATATCTTTGCAATCATAGGCTCGTATTCCAATCAGCTATTTAGACAAATAAGGTTTATTTATCAATTCTTTTTTTCAAGAAACTATTACTATAAATATGCAATCACATTAAATCACATTATCTATTTCTAAGATCTGGTTAAAAAAACAGAGGACTCGGTTGGCCACATCTGCAGATGTATGTTGAAGCTGCACCACCAAACACCAAGGTGCCTCAATGTAGGTGCAGTCCTAACTCTAATCTATGAGAACTTCAGTTGGGACATACAATACAATGGATAAACTGGGAGCAGCTTACCCGAGGTTGTCCTGTACCTCAAGGGCAGCCCACATTAAAACAGTTGTGCAAATTGTTGCAGCTTCAGATAGATTTTAGGGTTCTCCTTAATTGTGGAACTAAGTCAACAAACATGCAAAATGGCAATGTCACTGTTGTGATTATGAGGCCGATTCATTAATAGCGCCAGGTAGCGACAGATGAGCGACAGTAGCGTTATTTTCACAGCGCCCGCTAGTATTCGCTGTGCTTGGCCGTTATTCGGCTGTTGACAGCGACTCAGTCGGTGTGCGGTAATGTTGAATATTGGGTTAGGAGTCGCTGTTTGACAGGTTCCGCGCTGTATGGGAGCGCATGACAGCGACTGGCCATAGCGACCGGCTCCCAGCATATTCATTAACAAATCACGCTCTAAAAATTCTCGCGCTGTGAAATGCTTGTTTAAACCCCAGAGCGCTGGCGGCGATGGGTTAAAAGTAGTTTTTTAACCCCCAAACAACCATATTTTTAGAAAAAAAAAAAAACATGTTTTTCAAAACATTTTGTAATATGAATACATTAATATCAGACCTGTAATATCAATTCTGCACAATTTTTTTTTATTTTTTTTTTACATTAAAAAAATATCTAACATTGCAGAAGTGGTCACAGAATTTTTGACATTTAAAAAAAAAAAAAAAAACATTAGCAATTAATTATGAATATTTAAAGATTGCTCCATTGAAATGCATTGGAGAGCGCCAGGTAGCGAGAGGTCATACCTGTCGCTGTTCAAGGTCGCTCGCTGGCGCTGTGGGGTGAGGCTGGAATAATGATGAATGATTCGCTATCTGGCGCTCTGTCAGTCGCTAAGCAGGATCGGCTTGATAAATGTATGATTGCGGAGGGGAGCCGGCGTTCTCGTGGCGGTGAGCGTCATTACTGTTCGCTCACCATTCGCTACCTGGCGCTATCCCTTGTTAAATAAGGGCCTTGGTCATATCTACTGAATGTGTTCAAACCCATGTACAGTAAATTGCATTTTCAGTGTTGGCCCACATTCAGACCAATCAGATGCCTTCAAGTAAAGTTTTGGGCAGCCTGTACGTCTCACTTTCTTGGATCTGGTCACTCAGATTCAGCCAATGAGCAGCTGTGTTTGCTGGGCGGACGGGCTTACAGTGATGTTTACTGTCTATCTGCCAATGATTATTGCTTGTTGATAATCACATGGAGACAGATCTTGGCAAAGGAATCAGAAAGTGATCAGTATGAGCTGTCTGAGATAAGACTTGCAGGTGCACCTGCGCTATGGACCAACAGTCAGTTTTGTGACCAAAAGTCTGACTGTTGAATCGGTTTAAAGTGGACCAAAACCCAGGAGAGTGAAAACTTTTGACTATCCTGGGTTTTGTCCTTTCAGCCTCCCTCTAACATGGAGCGTGCCCACGCCCACCATTCACAAACGCCTGATGCAGGCATGCGCACTGATAGAGGGAAACGAAGGATGCGGCCATCAGAGCCGCTGCTCTTAGACACGCCATGGGACCGGGAAGAGGTGAGTTGGCTGCAGCGATCTGGGGGGGGGGGGGGAGTTCACACAATGGGGCACCCCCAATCGGGTTGCTCCTGGGGAAAGGACCAAAACCCAGGATAGTCAAAATACTGGGTTTTGGTCCACTTTAATGCATAATGCCAAACTAGCTTTGCACATGGGTCCTGATTCAATAAAATTGCCTTAGAACATCTACTGAAAAAATCAGGCTTTTCCTTATATAGAATAAATCAATTACATGTTCAAACCCTTGTAACCCAGCTCTAGAGTTTAAAATGCTGCACCTAATAGCAAGGTCACTCTCTTCGGCTTTGCGCACCTATTGCTGTCTATTCAAGTCTGCCTGGAGTGGGGTGCTCTGGGAATCGCACATATGTACTGGGATTGTGGAATCAAAGTTAGTATATTGTTATGGAGGTTTTAAATCCCAAATTATGGCAGCAAACCAAAACCTGGGGGGGGCAGGGATTTTGGCCCACATTAGAAAAGGTGTGAGATAAAAAGAAGAGAACACTACAGGAGCCTATAAATGCTTGAATATTTTTAAAGTGGACCTATACCTATTTTTTATTTCAATAGATTTTTATTGAAAAGATTGTATCAAAGTTACAGATCGGACAATATGCTCCAACATGGAGAAGCTTATCACAGTAATCAGTGTACAAAATAAAGTTTCATCCAATAAACATAACCGATGCATTACATGTAATTCAGAAGACCGCGCTCCTAGCTCGGGAAGTCCCACGCCGAGAACCGAAGTCGATCCAAGCAACCACTTATCTACACATATTAAGATCCTAAACATTGTAAAATACTCCCTTACCTACTGAAGTAGGAAAGGGTTGAAGCTGTGAAATAAGGGGAAGGGGGAAGGGCAAATGGGTTGGGAAAAGAGGAAAGAAAAGAAATAATAATAAATTAAATAAAATAAATAAATAATTAAATAAAAAAACATCTAGAATAACTACCTTATTATACCATTAACAAATTCTCATCCAAATTCCTAGGGCCAAAATCCTGTATCCAAGGAGTCCACAATTCCCAAAATCCTTCCAGGTCCCCGCACTGAATTGCAGAGAGCTTATCCATAGACATAATAAAATTCACCTTGTTAATGAGTAACCTAAACTTTAGGTCGAAAGATTTCCAGGAGCCTACTATCACCTGCTTCGCACCCGTCAGGATGTGATAGGCCAGTAGCTTCTGATTTTTGGAACTGTTTTCAATAGGGTTGTTTAATAAAGCCACCCACGGGTCCTCTAGTACCTGCCTACCTAATACCCTACTTATAGCATCAAACACTGCCCCCAAAATGATTTCACTTTGCCACAATCCCACCATATATGTTTATAAGATCCTGCAACAGGGCACCCTCTAAACCTCGATGATCTGCCTCAAAGTGCCTCATTTGGTCTGGAACTAGGTACCACCTAAGAACCAATTTGACATTAGCTTCCACTGACATGATTGATGCAGGGACCAATACCTATTTTACACCAAATGGATGTTGATCCTCATGTGAAGGCATCCTGATGGCTGATATCCTTAATGTCAACCAATCAGCCAGAAAATGTTGTCAACCCCAGAATTGGCGCCTGTCCAGGAATGGCAAAAACATACAGTGACGGTAACATTTAAAGTTTACTTTAATCAAAAGAAAGATATAGTAATCAAAGGAAAGATAAGTGTTAGATGAAGTTACACATTCTAACTTATGGATCATCTAAAGGGCTGCTTGATAAAGGGGTGCTCCCCTGAAACGCGTTGCTCGGGGAATGGGGCAGTTGGTCCCTATGTGAGATGGTTTTAATTTGCAAACAGTAGAAGTCACATTTTATAATTTGGTCCGGAGTTCCTGTGCTTAAAGTCCCTTTGGATGATCCTTGATTGTGCTTTTGACTGAGCTCAGCAGCAGCCCTCCTTTCTTGCATTTAGGTCTCCTTGCCTTACTGTCATCAGGCTTATCGGAGCTGCATTTTCCTTTTGGACTATATAGTAACCTTTTAACGTATGCCTTAAAGTGAAGTAAAGAGTACAGTTCTTATTTCCAAGAGATATTTTAAGAAAAGGGTTTTAGAATTGGGGATAAATAGTTGTATTCACCATTTAGAGCAGTTCTTGGAGTATATCAGGCTTGGGGAGAGGGGGATAGTATAGCTGGCGGATGAGGTTATAGTACATTTCAGTCTACAGCCTTGTTGAGTATATTTCTTATAGCTTTTAGATCTGGCTCACATTGCTTCCACGTTCCACAGGGCAAGATGCAGGAACATCCTGGAACCTATGCTCTAGTTCACAGAAAGTCTGTTGCTTAGCATGTCTCGGAATGTCCAGCAGGATGCATTTTCTTTGCATTTTTGCTGTCTATTTAATAAATGTAATGAGAAACACAGTGGAATGTAATGCTGGACAATGCATGCCTTTGCCTTTTGGTGTGGACGTAGCCTGCAGGGTACACTGTCTGTCAGATCAAGCTCTTTAAAAACTGGCAAAGAATTTCAGTGATCAGAGCCACTGTTGGGCAGGTGTTAAGTATTCATGAGTTTGTCCCTTTTAACTATCAACAACCTGCAATAACACTCTAATGTGTGTAAACTCTCATTCTGTCACATTCTGAGGAGCTAATTATCATGTAATGATGCTTCAGCTAAGGTGCATAAGAAACAGTTCATCTCCCCAATTAGCTGTCTCTTGATTGCCTGTCAGCTACCCACTTACAGGCCTCTGTACTCGCTGCACTCCAAAGTCAAAACACTAAGTGTACATTGCCGAAGGAAGCCAACCACTCCCTGGAGCTCAGTGCTGCTTTATTAGGTAGAATAATCCAATACACACAAGCCTGCTGGTGAAGTGGTGCGATAAATGTGGTCTGCGGTACCTATCCTCTAACAGAGAAGGAAAAGTTGGTCATGAGAACATACTGGAATAACCATTATTTAAGTAATCAGAGGAATTAACAATAAAATATTTCAATGACATAGAGAATAGATGGTGGGGGTGACCTGTGATATGTTAATGGAAAAACACTAAACCTGATTTATCATCTGAAGGTCTCTCAGCTAGCTGCCAGTGTCCTCACCCATGGGCACATGGCTAGAGATGAGCGAACTTCTCAAAAATTCGATTCGGGCGATTCAGCCTTCACGCTCCCACCATGCCGGTAAGTGTTTGCTGAAATAAAAAAAATACCGGCATGGTGGGAGTGGGGAGGCTGGCTGCGCAGTCGGTCTCCCCGCTCCCACCATGCCGGTATTTATTAATTTTTTTTATTTCAGGGAAAATTCGGTCAGCACGAACCACTAAAAATTCGGGTTCGTGCTGAATCAAATTCGGAGCGAATTCAGGTTCGTTAGAACCGATTCGCTCATCCCTACACATGATCATGGACACTGTGAGAGGAAAGGACACCGACCCTGGTCGCTGGCTCAGGTACATGTACAGACACTTCCTATCTGCTGCACACCCTGCATTATGTTAAAGGACATCACTCACTCGCTCGCTATGGGCTCAGCAGCCCATCAACCAGCTTTACTGAATGCCGAAGCGAACACAAACTTCTGGCTGAAGTCTGCACAAGTGATTATAACAAAGTGTTATCAGAACACTACAGTGCAAGTGATTATAATAAAGTATAATCAGAATACTACGGTGCAAAAGATTATAATAAAGTATTATCAGAACACTGCGTTGTGATTATAATAAAGTATTATCAGAACACTGCAGGGCAAGAGATTATAATAAAGTATTATCCGAACACTGCAGTGTAAGGGATTATAATAAAGTATTATCATAACACTGCAGGGCAAGTGATTATAATAAAGTATTATCAGAACACTGCAATGCAATTGATTATAATAAAGTATTATCAGGACACTGCAGTGCAAGTGATTATAATAAATTATTATCAGAACACTGCAGGGCAAGTGATTATAATAAAGTATTATCAGAACACTGCAGTACAAGTGATTATAATAAAGTATTATCAGAAAACTGCAGTGCAAGTGATTATAATAAATTATTATCAGAACACTGCAGGGCAAGTGATTATAATAAAGTATTATCAGAACACTGCAGTACAAGTGATTATAATAAAGTATTAGAATAATACGGTGCAAATGATTATAATAAAGTATTATCAGAATAAAACGGTGCAAATGATTATAATAAAGTATTATCAGAACACTGCAGTGCAAGTGATTATAATAAAGTATTATCAGAACACTGCAGTGCAAGTGATTATAATAAAGTATTATCAGAATACTATGGTGCAAATGATTATAATAAAGTGTTATCAGAACACTGCAGTGCAAGTGATTATAATAAAGTATTATCAGAACACTGCAGTGCAAGTGATTATAATAAAGTATTATCAGAACACTGCAGGGCAAGTGATTATAATAAAGTATTATCAGAATACTATGGTGCAAATGATTATAATAAAGTATTATCCGAACACTGCAGTGCAAGTTATTATAAGTATTATCAGAAAACTGCAGTGCAGGTGATTATAATAAAGTATTATCAGAACACTGCAGTACAAGTGATTATAATAAAGTATTATCAGAACACTGCAGTACAATTGATTATAATAATGTATTATCAGAACACTGCAGTACAAGTGATAATCATAAGTATTATCAGAACACTGCAATGCAAGTGTAGCGATAACCCTTATCGCCGGAGGGCTTCACCGCCCGAGACGTCTTTTTCCCAATCGTAAGAGGTGCTGCTAGAATTCCAGAGTCCTTACAAGGGCTAGTGAATTGTAATGGGGAGGCCGATTCATTAATAGCGCCAGGTAGCGACAGATGAGCGACTGTAGCGTGATTTTTACAGCGCCAGCCAGTATTCGCTGTGCTTGGCCGGCGTTTGCTTGATGACAGCGACTCAGTCGGTGTGCGGTAATGTTGAATACGGGCTTAGGGGTCGCTGTTTCACAGGTTCAGCGTTGTATGTGAGCGCCTGACAACGAATGGCCAGAGCGAACGGCTTGCTTCATATTCATTAAAAAATCACGCTCCGAATTTGCTTGCGCTGTCCATTCCTTGTTTAAACCCCAGTGCGCTGGCGGCGATGTGTGTTAACTAGTTTTTAACCCCTAAACAACCATATTTTTTGATTGTAACATTATATATGTTTTTTGAATCATTTTGTAATATGAATACATTAATATCAGACATGTAAGATAAATTCTGCACAAATTTTTTTTTTTTTTTTTTTACTTTAAAAAAAACCCGAACATTGCAGAAGTTGTCTCAGAATTTTTGACATTAAAAAAAAAAAAAAAAAAATATTACCAATTAATTGTGATTAATTAAACATTGCTCCATTGAAATGCATTGGACAATGCCAGGGAGCGACAGGTCATACCTGGCGCTGTGAAGGAATTTGCAGCGGCGCTGTTCGTTCCAGGCGGCTTCATGATGAATCCCGCGGTAGCTGACGCTCTCGCCGGCGCTAGCCTCATTTAGCTTGATAAATGCGTCATTGTGACCGCCGCCGGGCGTACTTGAGTCGGTAGCCGCCGATAGCTGGCGGTACCTGGCGCTCATCAGACACTACCTGGCGCTAGCCCGTGATAAATAAGGCCCATAGCGTTTCCCCCAATAAGAGACAGAACTTCAGTATTGAGGGTGAAGGTGAAGTGTCTTTATTAGTGCCACTCTAGGCCTTATATACACAAGTCTCCTATTGCATGACACACACACCGACCAATAGCAGCAGGGCACACAATCCCTCAACTCTGCCGGTGACGCAATCAGCAATACAATAGAGACGTCTGTAATACACTCAATCCGAACAATGCCATTGTCTGTGACGTAATCAATTAACACAATGGCAGTTTATAATACAATCCAAACTACAATGACATTGCCTGTAACAGTATCAAAATACAATGACATTGTCTGGAACCTAATTAAGAAAAGGCCAGTGAATGACCCGGTGGGCAACTTAATAGTGATGACATCCAAAAGACAGAGCCTCTGTCACAATGCCCCCTTTTTGTGGAACACACGGCAGACCCGGATTGACCCTGTTCGGGTTAACGTGGGGCTGTCCGGACTCTTGTTATAGGCAGAGTTCTGTGTAAGGACAAGTCTGCAAATAGTGAGTAACTGGACTAAACATTGACGTGGGCTGTACATATGAATCGGTCATGGGTGGGGTCCAAACACTGGGATATTGTGGCGTTGGTGAGTTCAGCACCAAAGTCCTTGGTTCTATGTGTGCACAGGTGCTTTGCTTTCTTATAGCTGGCCCAAGTTTTAATCTCTTTCCATGGAAGCTGATCGGAGAATCCACAATTTTCTGCACATCTACATCATCGTAAAAGTAGACAAAACCATAACCCTTAGAAACGCCAGAGGCATCCCTAATAATTTTGACATTCTTTACAGCGCCATACTTTGAAAAAACATCCTTAATTTCAGGCGGATTAATCCGACGGCCAATGCCCCCAACAAAAATAGTGTTTGGCATAAGTTTCCCTTCTGGAAGGACGTAACCTGATGGCTGATCCTCTTCTTGGCTTCTTGTAACAGACATGACGTGATGCAGGCGAAACCCCTGGGTCTCCCCGACCAGTGGGCTGGAGTCGGCAGCTCGGGCTGGAGACCGGGTTGTAACAGGGTTGACTCTGGCTGGCCCAGAGGTAGCGTAGGCAGAAGTCATTGGTCCTAGATCATTTCCCAATAGTACTTCTGCTGGTAAGTTGTCCATAAGTCCCACCTGTACCCTGCCGGATCCAGCGCCCCAGTCAAGATGTACTCGGGCGGTGGGGAGTCGAAACACAGCTCCTCCCGCCACCCTTACTGCAACGGTGTGTCCAGTGCGGTCTTTGTTCTTGACCAAATGAGGTTGGAGCAAGGTAAGTGTGGCTCCGGTGTCGCGTAAACCTTGCGCGGTGCGCCCATTGACTCGTACCTCCTGGCAATGGTGCTGTCGGTTGTCTTGGATGGCCGCTTGTACGGGATCAGCTTCATACAGTACCCCCAGATACTCTTCCGAACTGCTCTCAGCTTCCAAACAGTGTGCCACAGGAGTACGGGAGGTGGAAGGTTGCTTTTGCCCCCACTTGTTTCGGGGACGCTCTAGGGCGCAATCACTGCGATAATGTCCCCATTGTTTGCAACGATGGCACTGAACTGTGGAGAGGTTCGGTTGCTGCGCTGGCCTATGTGGCCCAGAGTCACGAGTTGGCGCTGAAGCCACAGGTGCTTGAAATTTGATGGGAGGTGGTGGATTTGGAGCGGACTGTTCTGTCCGGCGAGCATCGGTGTACTCGTCGGCTAGACGAGCAGCCTCAGGTAGCGTTAGAGGCCTCCGGTCACGTACCCACTCTCTTAGCTCTGGTTGCAGGGCATTGAGAAAATGTTCTAGTAAAAACAACTGTAGTACATCCTCAGCGGTCGTGGCTTTGCATCCAGTGACCCAGTGTGATGCTGTACGATGGAGGCGACATGCCCACTCCGTGTAAGAATCCCCTCCCTTCTTTTGGGATTCCCGAAATCGCCGCCTGTAGGCCTCCGGGGTGACAGCGTACCGGGCTAACAAAGCCTCCTTTACCAGATGGTAGTGTGGTAAGTCTGCATCAGGGATGGCCCGGAAAGCATCGGAAGCTTTCCCAGATAGTTTCCCTGATAATATGGTGACCCATTCCTCCGTGGATACCCGGTGTAAAGCACACTGCCGTTCAAAATCGGCCAAAAATCCGTCAATCTCGTCGTCACTTTCCTGGGAGGACTTAAATGCTGCAAATTGAATCTTTCTCCCCCCAGTGTAACTGAGGCTGAGAGGCTGCTGGGTTGAAAGTCGACGATCTTCCCTTCGCTTACTGGCCTCTGCCTCCGCTGCAGCGAAGACTCGGTCGATCAGTTCCTGTGATGGATTCGGGCCATAGACCGACAATCTGTTCCGAACCGCTTGAACGAGAGCAGCGTCTTCATTGGCCTCTATATTGGTTTCGGTCCACACTGCTGCACGATCCATTTCGATCAGCTCGGCTATCAGTTCCTGACGGGGGCGGTTTCTAGCTGACCTTCCCCGGCTCTCGAGTAGATCCTTCAGGGTCAGCCTTTTCAACTTATCATACTGACTCTCCATCAGGGTAGCACTCTCTCTGGGTACAAAGGACCATCCGACCGCTTGCCACCAATTGTAGCGATAACCCTTATCGCCGGAGGGCTTCACCGCCCGAGACGTCCTTTTCCCAATCGTAAGAGGTGCTGCTAGAATTCCAGAGTCGTCCGTGAGGAAACAGGAACAGCCCTTACAAGGGCTAGTGAATTGTAATATAGCGTTTCCCCCAATAAGAGACAGAACTTCAGTATTGAGGGTGAAGGTGAAGTGTCTTTATTAGTGCCACTCTAGGCCTTATATACACAAGTCTCCTATTGCATGACACACACACCGACCAATAGCAGCAGGGCACACAATCCCTCAACTCTGCCGGTGACGCAATCAGCAATACAATAGAGACGTCTGTAATACACTCAATCCGAACAATGCCATTGTCTGTGACGTAATCAATTAACACAATGGCAGTTTATAATACAATCCAAACTACAATGACATTGCCTGTAACAGTATCAAAATACAATGACATTGTCTGGAACCTAATTAAGAAAAGGCCAGTGAATGACCCGGTGGGCAACTTAATAGTGATGACATCCAAAAGACAGAGCCTCTGTCACAGCAAGTGATTATAATAAAGTATTATCAGAGCACTACAGTGCAAGTGATTATAATAAAGAATTATCAGAACACTGCAGGGCAAGTGATTATAATAAAATATTACCATAATACTGCAGTGCAAGTAATTATATAAATGTATTATCAGAACACTAGAGTGCAAGTGATTAAAATTGTATATATAATCAGAAGAATGCAGTCTAATAACAAAGAACATTTCACATGTTTGTTACATACCAGTATCACTCATGCTGCTGTCCTGCTATGCTATGATAGAGGGTTTATTTATTTGAGGCAGAGGGCCTGGATCTAAACAACATGCAGCAACATGATTTTAGTATAATCAGGGCTTCAATTAATTATTGTCAGGTAGCTTTGCAGGATTATGAAAGAAGGAGAAGCAGAGAAAGGAGCAGCAATCCTCCACTGCAACACACAAGCATTGCATTGATGCAAGAGGGGATGTCTCAGTGCTAAAAAAGTGGCATAAAAAACAATGAAGAAAATACAATGACTGGACTACAGCAGAGGTCCTGGATCTAAGCAATAATTGCTTTATTCGACAGCACACCAGGGCGAATCCTTTGTGTGGCAGGTAAGCAAAACATTTGTTTTTACAATTGGCCCGGACAACCCCTTTAAAATGTTCCACATTATAAGAAAGTGTGAAATGTGATTATTACATGAACACTAGGTCCAGCAGGTAATGCAAAATGAATAGCACTGTGTCCTGTCCTCTACATACCAGGCTGCAGGAGGCAGATCTAGTGGTTATGCAGATATGCCTATAGGTGTCTTTTAACCCTTTTGTTGCCAAGCACGTAACACCTACGTGCTGGCTTGGCTGGGCCTTAAGTGCCAAGCCCGTAGGTGTTACGTGCTTGACTTTGATCGCTTCTAGTTTAAAAAATAAAAATAAAAAATACTCACCTGACCCCTTGTTGGATCCGGCCGGGTCTCCCCTTTAATTTGGTGCCATCCGATCCCCCGTGGGGGGTCGGATGGCTCCAGGAGAGCCCCCGGAATAGGCCGCCCCCCCCCCGCTTCTGCAGCAGCAGCTGCTAACTGTAAAAAAAAAATAAAAATAAAAATGACATTCACTTACCTCCATGTGCGCTGGCTCCCGCTGTCCCTCCTCTTCACCTGGGGGGCCTCCGATCCCCCCCCAGGACTTACCGATCTTCAGGAGAGAGCCTGAGAGGCTCTCTCCCCTTTGATCCTCGATGGCGGCCGCCATCTTGCCGCTAAGCCCCGCCCCCTTGGGGGCGGGGCTTATGACGTCATCCCGGCCCCCGATATCTGGCTTCACCCTTCTCAACTTCTCAGATGCCGGTGATCGGCACAGGGTAAGGAGGTGGCAGGAGATCCTCTGATCTCCTGCCTCCTCCTTCTCCTGTACCGATCACCGGCATCTGTCAGCTGAGCGGCGAGGGACAAGAGCTTGCAATCGAAGGTAAGTACAGTAAAAAAAAAATATTTTTTTTTAATAAAATACTTTTTTTTATTGTGTGGTGTTTTTTTTTTTACAGTTAACCCTTTGTGAGCTGGTAAGGGGTCCATGAGACCCCTTATACCAGTTCACATGGCTGGGGGGGTGGCATTGCCATTAACCCCCGCACCCCCATTACCTGCCTCCCCAAAGGCCAGGGGGGGGCAGAAGAGCCCGGGCCCACATAGGCTATGTGGGCTCGTAGGCTGCAGGGTGGGGGGGCCACCAAAGCTGGCCCCCCCACTCTGTGCCTACAAGCCCCCATAGCTGGTCCCGGGCTGGTTACTTTGGGTAAGGGGGACCCCACGTAATTTTTTTTTTTGGATTTTTAAGGGTTTTTAACCCTTAAAAATCCAAAAAAAAATGGGGTCCCCCTCCCCGGGAAGGGGGACCCTATGTCATTTTTTTTTTTAATTAACCATTTGTCATCCAGCAGCTATAAAAGGCTTCTGGGCAGGAAAGGGTGTCTACCTATACATATGTGGTATCGCTGTAAGCGGGAGAAATTGGGGTTTCTCACGCAATAAGATTTTATTGACAAACTTACATTTTTTATTACAAAAAAACTCTACAAATTGTAAAAAAATATATTTTTTTTATTTTTTTTCACACATTTCACCCAAAAATGTTGAGAATACACCTAAAAAACACAAACAAGACATTTCATGTTAAAGCCCAGACTCTGTTGAAAAAAACAATATATAATTTTCCTGGGAAATCCCTGGAAATCCCTTCGAAAATGACAGTTGAACATGTGTAGCGCAAAACAGTCAAACTCAGTCTGGCAACAGGGAGTGGCAAATGCTGCAGGTAGGCTGGCAGCGAAAGGGTTAAGGAATGATATTTATTAAGTCAATCATTTTATTTTCATAAAATAGTAGCGATTGATGCTGATGTACTGTTTTTATATATTCACTAATGTGACCAAAACTTTAAAATTAATCAAATTTACTAGAAAAAGAGTTTTAGTGAGATCCAACGAATGGTTGGGGTAGAAAGTCAAAAGCTTCAGGAAAAGGGGGCAAATCCTAATGAAGTGTAATGACGGGAATATTGCCTTCCCAGTCTGTGTTAGCTATTTGCACATCTCTGTTCTGTCATTAGCACACGTTTTCTACCTGCTCTGTAAACATGTCCATCCAATGTTTACAAATGAACCTGTTTGCTCTTCCCAGTCTTCTTATCAGCCTGATCCTGTAATTGCACAGCACTTCAGGCCATGTCTCGTGACTATGAACTCAACCACACACACACACACACACACACACACACACACACATTGGTTAACCTGCTGGGCTGGCACAAAGCACACACGGCCTAAGTTAAGCCAAAACACTTCAAGTTTAATTTTCCAAAAACATACAGGTATGGCGCATGACATATGTTTTTCCGAAAAGCGTTGGATTCCCCAGTGGAAGGTCTACTTGAGCACACAAGACCTAGGAGGCATCAAGGTGACCAGCCTGTCCACCTCATTACCCAATACAGCACACATTGGGAAAAATTTCGCAACATTTTGCAGTCACACTGGCACATTTTAATGTTGGATCCCACGATAGCCAAACATGTAGGGCCGAGACCCCTGTTGACAGCTAGACGGGCATGTAACATCAGGGACCGTTTAGTGCACAGTGAGTATAGACCATGGACTGAGGATGTGAAAGGAAGGAAAGTACTGAAGGGATCATATAAATGCAGGCATTGCCAGGCTTGCCCGTTTATGGAAAAAACAGTGTCCTTCATGGGTCCTAAAAGTAAGACTCCCAGACCAATCCAGGGTTTCATTAACTGTTCTTCAAGATGCGTGGTGTTTTTACTTACCTGCCCCTGCAGCAAAAAGTATGTCAGAAAAACAAAGAGGGAATTGAGGATCAGGGTGGGGGAGCATGTGAGGGACATTCGTAAAAGAAATGAAAAAAATCCCATTGCAGAACATTTTAGGACCCACCATAACAGTGACCCTTCAAATTTGCGTGTATGTGGCATATTTAAATTGGAGACGGAGGGAAGAAGAGGGTTCAGAGATATTTGACTCCTCCAATTTGAATCACGTTTAATTTTTGAATTAGGAACCATGACTCCAGATGGGCTCAATACCGACCTGGGCCTCAAGGCCTTTCTTTAATGACTCTGTGGGTCAGTTATTTTCCTTTTTGTCCCTCTTGGTTTGGTTGGGGATTCGAGTTAAAGCCAGATGTAGTTGCATACCTACCTATACTCACTCCTCATCCCACCTTAATTTTGAGTTTGTTGTAGATATTGTGATTGCCCGATGTGGGTTCTAGATAGTGGCGTGCGACTTCACAGAAGATAGGTGATGGATGGTGGATCTCATCATGGTTTTGTGTGGGGGATATAGGTAGTATCAGTGGGCCTTGATTTCAGTATGCCCTTTCTTATTACTATTCAGTGAAAATATGATTTGTAAAGCTGGGCAAATTGCCCCCAATGCAGGGAGGCGGCAGCGTGGATTTGTGTAAAAAAGACTGTGGTGGATGGAGGATCAATGATCCCCAATAATCTCTCTGGTGAGAGGCAGACCTTGACACTTTGATTAATTGAGTTTTGTTCCCCTTTAGTAGCCGGTTGAGCATCAAGATATAATCTGCTATTGAAGCAGATATGGGAGGTACTTAGGGGGTTAATGTGCGTTTGAAATAGTATGACATGAAGTCTGCATGGTTGCGCTCCTATGGGACTTTAGTAGGGCGAATTGGACTTCTACTTTGAGATTGGCCACTTGCTGCGCAAAGAGAGAATTGGATATCGCGCAAATTATGAGGGCGTGGACTCTTGTACTAAAGCACGGCCCCGTCCGGCCCCCCCACCCTGACGAAGCTCCCAGAACGGAGCGAAACGTACGTTGGTGACGGCCCCCTACCACGCCTCCCCCTCCCCTGACGTCACCACGCTACGGTCGGCTGCGATTGGCGGCCGTATGCAGGGAGGAAAGGTGTAACAGCAGACCCATGTGGGGTAGTGCACTATGATGGAGGCGGCGGGGGCAATACAGCACTGAGCACAGGGAAGCAGCTGCTCGTAGGAGGAGGCGACCGCAATACATCAAGCGGGCGGACCTCCGCATCCAAGCTCCGGTCACATGCGCTCCTTTTATTCATATTTCCCTCAGTAAACCTGGACATGTGAGTGCCTGCAGGCTGAGTTACATTGCTAAATAAGCACTTTGCTATTACCCCCACCAAGTGGGATTCGCCGCTTCGAATCAAGTCAAACTTTAGCTGGCTATCTGGAGGATTTGGATCTCCATAATTCCTGCTGCAATATCGTTTACATGCAGTTGTTCACTTTGTGGACTTTGTCCCTCTTATGGATGCCGGCCGGCAAGTGTGACAGCGGTGTGAGTGAGAGGAAGTGTGGAACCCAGGTTCATCCTGGTGGGCGCCCCTGTTTTTAACTAGCAATTGCCTTTTATCCATGTGTGTACAGATATTTGTGTGCCCTATGTTTGTCATATGACATGTGCCATACCTGTATGTTTTTGGATAATTAAACTTGAAGTGTTTTGGCTTAACTTAGGCCGTGTGTGCGGTTGAGTTCATAGTTGTTTCTGGTTAAGCTGGGTGCCCTAATTACGGGCAGTGCACAACCTGCCCTGATTAGGGGTCACTCCCTGGTTTTTATTTTGCCCTGAAGGCTTTTTGGTCATGTCTCATGACTGCTGTTTGGGGGAATTAAGCACTTTCACTCACCACCATGGTGGTGTCTGTGTTATGACCATTGGCAGACTGGGGCCAAAAATCAGTCTGGGATTTTGCCAAGTGCGCTACAGGAGGCTCTAGCAATACAGGGCCAGATAATGGACAGGTGGTATGGGTGGGTATGACCAGTCTGATGGTATTGAAGTTTTAGCATTTTATAGACAGATAATGGACATGGGTGGGTTATACCAGTCTGATGGTATTGAAGTTTTAGCGTTTTAGGGACAGATAATGGACAGGGGTGGGTATGACCAGTCTGATGGTATTGAAGTTTTAGTGTTTTAGGGACAGATAATGGACAGGAGTGGGTATGACCAGTCTGATGGTATTGAAGTTTTAGTGTTTTAGGGACAGATAATGGACATGGGTGGGTATGACCAGTCTGATGGTATTGTAGTTTTAGCATTTTAGGGACAGATAATGGACAGGGGTGGGTATGACCAATCTGATGGTATTGTAGTTTTAGCATTTTAGGGACAGATAATGGACAGGGGTGGGTATGACCAATCTGATGGTATTGTAGTTTTAGCATTTTAGGGACAGATAATGGACATGGGTGGGTATGACCAATCTGATGGTATTGTAGTTTTAGCATTTTAGGGACAGATAATGGACAGAGGTGGGTATGACCAGTCTGATGGTATTGAAGTTTTAGCATTTTAGGGACAGATAATGGACAGGGGTGGGTATGACCAGTCTGATGGTATTGAAGTTTTAATGTTTTAGGAAGAGATAATGGACAGGGGTGGGTATGACCAATCTGATGGTATTGATGTTTTAGTGTTTTAGGGACAGATAATGGACAGGAGTGGGTTTGACCAATCTGATGGTATAGACGTTTTAGTGTTTTAGGGACAGATAATGGACAGGAGTGGGTATGACCAATCTGATGGTATAGACGTTTTAGTGTTTTAGGGACAGATAATGGACAGGAGTGGGTATGACCAGTCTGATGGTATAGAAGTTTTAGTGTTTTAGGAAGAGATAATGGACAGGGGTGGGTATGACCAGTCTGATGGTATAGAAGTTTTAGTGTTTTAGGAAGAGATAATAGACAGGGGTGGGTATGACCAATCTGATGGTATTGTAGTTTTAGCATTTTAGGGACAGATAATGGACAGGGGTGGGTATGACCAGTCTGATGGTATAGAAGTTTTAGTGTTTTAGGGACAGATAATGGACAGGGGTGGGTATGACCAGTCTGATGGTATTGAGGTTTTAGCATTTTAGGGCCAGATAATGGACAAGGGTTGGTATGACAAATCTGATGGTATTGAAGTTTTAACGTTTTAGCGACAGATAATGGACAGGAGTGGATATGACCAGTCTGATGGTATAGAAGTTTTAGTGTTTTAGGGACAGATAATGTGGTGGGGGTGGGCATGGTCCCCCACAGCTATGATGCAGAGGCTAGGGAGTACAGGGGGTTGGCAGAAAATGGGGTTGACTTTGAGTGTTATAAACAGTAGTTCAGCCTAGTTCCCCCCCGGTCTTCCTTATGGCAAGTAGGCTGTGGTTATGACGAAATAAAAATGTTAAAAACAGATCTGTTCATCTCTTTCTGTAGGTTCTCTAAATGCACCCTTATGCTGTGTACAGTGAAGCCATTTAACGCAGACAAAGATGTTTACACGCAGTTGAAGATTAGGAGTTTGTTGGGAATTGCACTAATATCCCAGACAGGGATTTCATGTTGAAAGGAAGCCTCACATTTAAATGAGTTCTTGTTCACGTTGAAGTGACAGATCCTTCTGGCTGTTTGAAAAAGCTCCCCTGTTACTCTTTTCAAGCTGTTCTCTCTGCTGCCTTTTTTCCATATTTTCTGTTGACAGCTACCTCTAGTAAAGAGAGTCTAGTAAAGCCTCCAAACATACTGTACACATACCAATATGCACATAGCAAGGACTCTTCGGACTTGGTGAACTTACTTTTTTAAACAGAATACTTGGCCCCTCCATTAACACTTTGCTTCCATACTTTGGCCTGCCAGTAAAGTGCTTGCTGTAGATTGAATAAGACCTAAAAGAATGAAAACCTTCACAGATAGATATATTTATTACTAGTGATGAGTGAACTGCGTCCGGCCCAAACACGTAAAAGCTGTCTGAGGGTCTGCTGAGCAGCCCATCATCCTGCTTCACCTTTGCAGCAGCAATAAGCTGCTGTAACTCATGTGAGCCTCGATCCACAGTCCATGGTCAACGACAGTGTCATGTTAGAATAGTCTCCTGCCAGGGTCACAAAAAGATGGGCAATGCTCCCTCATGGGAAGCTGCTGTGACTCACGTGAGCCCCGATCCACAGTCCATGGTCAGCGATGACATCATGTTGGAATTGGCCCCTGCTGGGTCCACACAAAGATGGCCGCCCTCACTCATGGGAAGCTACTGTAACTCACGTGAGCCTCGATCCACAGTCTGTGGTCAGTGACAGCATCATGTTGGAATTGTCCCCTGCAGGGTCCACACAAAGATGGCCGCCCTCACTCATGGGAAGCTACTGTAACTCACGTGAGCCTCGATCCACAGTCTGTGGTCAGTGACAGCATCATGTTGGAATTGTCCCCTGCAGGGGCCACACAAAGATGGCTGCCCCTCTTACTCATGGTGATTCTGCTGATGCTAGGCTGTAGAATGCCAACATGGTTTTCAATGTAGAAATATTTTTCTACAGCTTTAGAGAATTAAAATAAGATGGGAGTGCTTCTGGCCTCATGTTGTCTAAGGCTTAGTCCAAGGCTAGCGGCTCTGAGCGTGCTAATGGCCACATCCTTTGCTACCCTCTAACAGGGATCGTGCCTGCACCCGGCATTTGTGCAGGGCACACGCCCTACTAGAGGGATAGCAGGGATGCTGTCACGGCTCCTGCATGCGCCATTGGACCGGGAAACAAGGAAAGTGTATCTGAGGGGTTTCACACAGTGGGGCATCCCAATTTTGGATACCCCGGGGGGAGGAACTGATATCTATCTATAAGATTCCCGGGCCGATCACCGTGGGTTTTGGTCAACTTTAAAGTGGAACAAAATTTAGAATATCCTGGGTTTTGGTCCTTGCCCCCAGAATGCCCCACTGTGTGAAACCACTCAGGTCGCCCGATCTGACTCACCCTTCTCCGGTCCTACGGCGCATGTGTAGCCTCTTGTCCAATTAGTGCGATGGCATGTGGATCCCAGCGCACTAGTCGCCGCATTGCCCGCTACCCTCTAACAGGGAGCATGCCCACGCCAGCCAAAAGAGAGAGCAGGGATGTGGCCTAGCTGCCCTGGAATTTTATACATTTCAGGGCCGTTGGGGCGGCGGTTTTGGTCCACTTTAAGAACATTAGCAAACGAGCATGTACCCCTCTTTTTCCTCCACACTTTTTTCCCTATTTCATGTTTTCTTCTTTCTTCCCTATTTTATATTTTCTTCTTTTTTTCTTAATCAAAGGTGAGACTGATGCCTATGATTCTGATACCTACCAATGTGGATTTAGCTTCTCTATCTGTATTAGGCCTAATATTTTTACTTTTATTACCAATGACAATTATTGAGACAGCAAAAAACCAGATGGCAATTAGTGTATTAAATGTATAACTATAAGCCTAATAGGCTTACCATAAAGAAAGGGATGACACATTTTAATGAAGCATGGGGGAGGGCAGGTTGGAGAGGGCCTTTTTAATCATTAGCTCCTTTTAGATAGTCCAGTGTTCTGTGGTGCTAAGTATCCTTAAGTCACATTCACCCTTTAATAGAAGAGGTCCTCCTGTATTTACAGCAGATCCCCAGCTAGGTGCAAGGGAGGGTCCTCTTTCTGAAAGCCCCATGCACAGGGTGAGGTGTTTGAAGTCAACTCCAGATCATTGCGAAGGTAACAAATTTCTGTGTTAATAAAACACTTCTGTGCATGTATTCAGGAAGACACACAGATAGTCCCAGCACTGTATACAAGTATTGGGAAGATTGTTCTTATTACTGTAATTAGGCTTGACACTAGCCTTTCACACCCCTCTCGCTCTTACACATGGCCTGTGTGGTACGAGACAGTGTCTGGAAATCTCAGTATTTGTGATAGCCAGAAACAGCTACTGGTTTCCCTTGAAGAACCATATGTGCCCAGCAGGACATTAAGCGTGATGGAAGAGCTCTACCACACGCTGGGCCCTGATTCTGAAATGTGCATACTTCACTCTTTGAAGCAGGCTATTGCTGATCAGTTTTAAAGGCTGCACCAAGACTCATGTTTCCTAAAAAAAAAGAACTCTTTTTAGCCAGGGACTGTCTACTTATTTGGTCATTTGCCCATTGTTCGATTCTCCTTACCATATGATGATTCATTCAACAATGTAACCAATTAATCAACTTAATCTGAACAGCTTTGCCAAGCAAGATGAGAGAAGGAGACTGTCTGCTGCACCTGCAATTAATCCACAGGCCAAAGGTGCCCCGACGTATGACACCCAGACACCTACCACTTATGTTTTGTCTAAGCACACGGCCCCATAGCTACATCTGTGTCTGTGTGCGTGTGTGAGGGATTCATGAGAGGTTCTTTTTGTTCAATAATAATGCAAAACCTTGACTGAGAGCATGCAGACATTGCCGCCATTGTGTAAAGCAAAATCCTTTACAGCAGTCTCATCTACTCATCCCAGAAAGGCCCCTCAAACATCTTAACCAAATCACCTGCTGTAGTTTCAGAACCACATAAATACTGGCAACTATTATTTTCCTTTTTTTGTAGGACCCAATAAACATATGCAACTAAGTCCTATAGAAACTCTCTCAGGATCCACCTAATCAATACAGTTAGGTCCATAGACTTTGTGGTGGAAATGGAGAAGATTGCTTAGCTAAACAACACCATCATGGTCAGTGCGCAAAAACACTCAGATGGAGCTCAAACAATTCCTTATGCTCCTAGGCCCAAGATTCATGGCTGCGTGATCAGGTGAATCGCACCGAATGGCAAGCGCACGGGAGAATCGCAAATGGCGTTTTCCTGCGCAAATTTGCTCCTTCCCCAAAGAAAATCTGCAGTTTTGAAGTGCAAATGGCCTTGCCCCATGCGCATTTGGCCAGTTAAGTGCTTAACTGCTCCTGATGGTCCTCCATGTTTCTCTCCTTTCCTTCACTGTTTCTCCATAGCAATCTGATCTCTCCAGCTTCTGTGTTCTCTGCGATGCTCTATTTGCCATTTTGGACTGTATTCTCTGGAGAACCTGTGTTCTATATTTTTTTGGGGAGGATATTCTGATTCCAGTTAACGCCTAATGTTTTTTGGCCCAATGTTTTGGCTCAAATGTTGTCTTTAAACCTCCATCCCCTGTCTGGTTTACATATTAAGCCTTAATAATTTAACTATAATTTTTTTATTTTTTGTGTTTTTGGGGCCTAATATCCAAATTTTTGTTGTTTTGACCTTAATTTTTGAGAGTTCTGACAACTTTTAATCATTTTTTTCAAACAAAAAAAAAAAGGCTTTAATCCCTAAAAAGAACTTGCAGCTGACACTTTCATTGTTCAAAAACATGCGGAATGCAGCCGGCATGTGTTTTCGGAATTAAAAAAGCACGTTACTCATAATAACTCCACGAATGTGATGGAGGAAATTCACTTTTCAAATTGCCACATTTGCACACGCTTCTCTGCCCTCTAAACATATCATAAATATGGCGCCAAAGACAGTTTGGGGAGCCAAAATGGCACTAGAAAAATTTTAGGTGCAAATTGGCGCATTGGCGAACGAACGCTAGTGTGCAAATTGGTGTAAAAACAATTGCACATCCCATTTTGATGACCATTAATTATGTGGAAGCCCAATCGCAATTTGGTGATCCAAGTAGCGTGTGCAAAGTCAGCGCATGACCATGAATCGACCCTTATATGCAAAGATAATAGGGTAGGGTAGTTTCTAGGAAAAATAGCAATCAGGCCGAGAAACCCCCCCCCCCCCCATCATAGTATCCAGTGCCACACCACACCAACAATTATTAGGGAGAATGCCAGGGGACCCTCAAGAGGGAAGGGTGCTTTTATACTCACCCTGGTTATTGCATTCTGCCTCCATCATCCGCATCTCAGGCAGGTGACATAGGAGTCCCATGACTGGTTATGTCACTAGTCTGGACCACAGAGGATAAGAAGCAAAATGCGAGAGTCAGGGTGAGTACGACAGCATGCTTCCCAGCCACACACTGTTCCTGTTGGTGCTGCCCTTCTCCACAAATACTACCCCAGGCGAAATTCAAAGATCCAAGGGGGCACTCCAGTATTATGCAGGGGGTGCCATGCTTAGAGCCAAAAAGCAAGACTCAGCAGTCAGCTCAGCCCCCCCCCCCCGCCTTTTTGATGCACAGAACGGCTACAGCACTCACCCAGGCCTAGAAACATCCTTTGTGGTATCCATGGTTTATCTTTCAGGAGTCAAGTTATTATAAAAGATTAAATGAGTCCTATCAGAGCACAGTTGTCCCTAGTAGGCAGCTGAGGCTAATGGTGTAACAGGGTGGTGACTTATCCATTGGTTTCAAAGGTTAATGTTAAAGTAGGCTAGGGATGCACGGGGTTTAGGTCTACCTGCCTCTGAGGAATGAATTTGAATAATTAGTTAGGTCACACCCCATCAATAATGATTGGTCTTTAGGCCTTGAGCTTGTCTTTTGATTGTGGAGTGAAGCTGAGCAGAAGTTTGGAGTAAGTATCTGGAAGAGGGCAGGGGCAGTGTCAGTGAATGAGAGCACTGGCCTTGACCCACGAGGGATGCTGGAACAACACCCTGAAAGGACTTCTCACTGGAGGGGTACTTGTAGTTGAGGAGTACTCCTAGAGGCCAGACCCAGTGGGGACTAACCAGTCAGAGGTGAGCACCTGGGGCATCTGATGCACGTGCCAGGTACCCCATGCCTACAAGCTGCATTATTCTAATAAAAGTCAGTACACAGCTGCCATAATAATTCTGAATAAAGCCATATAAATAACCTGTTCTATAGCTTACAAAAAATCAATGGGATCTCAAGGTTGAAAAGTATTCAGGAGAAGGGTACAATATATATATCAAGGCATTAGATACAATGGAACACAATGAAGAACTGGATTCAATTTGGCACAGCAATGACATTACAAAGGCCTGAATGTTCCCCAAAACTGATAAACTGCCAAGAGGCCTTCAGCAACATCAAAGTAGCCTGCAAGAATATTTGGCTGTGGACCTGCATATGACAACAATCCACATTCTTCATGGGCAGTGGTAAAACAGAAGCCTGTTCTTAGAAAGAAAAATATCCAAGCCCATATATGTTTTGCCAAAACCTACCACTGAATAAAGAAAAAGGATTTTCACCTTTCAGCAGGATAGCTACCCAAAACATATCTTCATAAGAATCGCTTCCTCAGAGGACAATAAGAGTTTTGAAATGGCCAAGCCAAAGCCCTGACCTGAATAAAATGAAAAATCTGTGGGGTGATTTGGTTGCATGCAGGGCATGCCCTCTCAATCTGCCATGTGCCATGCTGATAGACACTTACCTGAAAAAACTGAATGCTATTATAAAGGCAAACAGTCATTCAACAAAGTATTAATTTAGGGTGTGCGTATTTTTACAACCTCATTATATATTTTAATTCTTGCACCGCCAAAGATTTTAGAGCAAATCAAAGAATAGTAAATTGCTCCCCTAAAGGCCCCCTTTGGCAATCAGCGACATAAGCTATTTTAGATGTTGAAGGAGAGCATGCAGATGCTGCACTCCTGAACTGCATTGGAGCAGCCATCTTGCTACACACCTGACAGGCCTGACGACACAAACCGGGTGCTTGCTCCCTGGCCGAGCCCTAGTGATTTCCAGCAATGATACATTCAGTTATGGTACACACAGCTCAACAATGGGGGTCAGCCTAATCAGTTATAATAACTACAAATAATCGGAAAGCACTTCAACCTAACTGCCATTATGAGACAGCTTAGATTGTAGCTAAATCAATTAGCATACGGCTGTTATTTAGACATCATACTGCTGCCTGTTAGTGCTTCTATCAATATTAAGCAAAGGCTTGAGTAGCGGGAACAGGTTCCTCACGCTGTGTGAGGGGTGCACAAAGCAAGCAATATATGATGAGACATGAATCCCGGGACAGGTTTTATTGGATGTAGGTTGATGCCTCCTGGCAGAAGACAGGATGTAAGAATAGGCAGGAGGGGGAGGAAAAGGGGGAAAGCAGCTGTGTATAGTGAGAGTTGGGAGCGATCTATTTCCCCGTCGTTAGACCATGATAGAGTGTACCTTTATGGGGGCCAAGTAATTGAGCCCTGTTCATAGCCTTGAATTGATTCAATAGGATAAAACAATTTTGTCATCACTGTGAAAAAGGGAGACCTCTGCTTCTGGAGTCTTTTAGACTTGAGTTCGGTGGTTGCTTCTCTTTGAGTATGACTTTTAAATCATACAGTATTCAACATGATAAACCCACTATCATCAATGGGTCTGCTCAATCCCACAGGGCTGCTGTGAAACCAACCTTTTCTATGACACCTGCAGTGCACGAGCTGGCCATGGTGCCAATTCTGGCATCCCTCTGGCTTCAGTGCTCTTCTGGGCCAGGTCTATCCAAATACCCAAGTGGTTATGCACATCTGTAGAAGAGGTGGATGCTTTCTGCAGGTGAGGTAAGGATACACATTTTCCAAGGGCTTCAGAGGATGCCCTCTGGAAGAGGAACCACGAAGATGCATCCACCCTCATTAATTAATTAGAAACATTTGAACAAGTTATTATGTATGAATTTTGAGAATTTGCATTGATTGCACTGGCACCATATATTGCATTTGCACTTTTTCCACAGACCACAGTTGTATATCAATGTTTTTACTTAGGCCAGGGTTGTATATTTACTATGTTTTTACTTAGGCTATTATCTAGATAGAGTCCGTGGAGCATTCCACCAGTGATCTATGTTTTTTAAATAGTTAGTATTGTCTATGTCTTTGGTGTATCTATGGAATAGAAGTTTTTGTACCTATAAATTGATCATAAATATATTTTACACAGAGTGTGGCATTGTTTTAGTGGAGTACTTCATGGGGCTTTCTCGGGGCGCAGTCTTGTTTTTGTTACTATAAGTGTAAGGCACCACTTGTATGCACCGCCTGCTTCAGGTAATAATTTAATTTTGCTTTCTTTTTACATTTACCTTTTATTTAAAATTAATAATTTAAAAGACATTTTATCTCTTGCATTGTATGTCCCAAATGGGGCTCTCATAGAGGCACCTTGGCGTGGTGGTGCAGCTCCTTTAAGTCTTTAGTAACCTAATTGCCCTGCTGACTTTTACCTCCCAGGTTAGTTATAAAATGGTCTGAGCAGCTGCCACTCCCCTCTTGTTCACTTTGAATTTGTGCAAGCACATGGGGTGTGGGGTCTAGGCTGTATTGCAAGGTCTTGACGGACTGCACATGAGTTTTAGGGCAACCTCAGGTAAGCCTGCTCCCTTTTTATCTCTTGCATTGTATGTCCCAAATGGGGCTCTCATAGATTAGAGTTAGGACTGCACCCATATAGGCACCTTGGCGTGGTTGTGCAGCTTAGCATACTTCTGCAGATGTGTGTGACCGAGCCTCTGTCTTTACCAGATTTAGAGACAGATTATAGGTTGGTCTGCAAGCTAACAGGGTTGAGTGCTGCGGCTCCTTTAAGTCTTTAGTAACCTAATTGCCCTTCTGACTTGCACCTCCCAGGTTAGTTATAAAATGGTCTGAGCAGCTGCCACTCCCCTTTGTTCACATTAAACAAAATAGTTTAAGTTCAGGGGCAAGGGAACAGGACACATAGGATACCAATATAATCATTATCAACATAATGATGGTAAGTCTGGGAAAGGTTCTCATTTATCCAATCCATGCTACATCTGTGGCAATTAGCCAAACATACAAACCTGCTGTATTTGCCCTGAAGAAGTTACATCGTCAGCTGAGAAAATCAGTGACATGACTAGCAAATTGTCTTCGGGAAAAAATAAAGCCAGTCCAGTGCCTTGATTTCTTACTACAGATGCAGCAATGGTAAGGCAGGTACTGTTAAATAAGCTGAGCTGTATTGGGCAGTATAGATTAGGAGCCTTATTTATGAACCATCAGCACCACACAGTGCCACTGTTTTGGCCTCAGCAGCATTTAAGAAAGAAAAAAACTGTAACATCTATATGGCCGCAGGCTAGTGCTTTGTTTTAGCGCCGAAAATGATGCAGCGCCAGGAGCTCTGGTTGATGCAGCGCCAGATGAAACCTGGGGCTGTAGCTCAAGATCCCATAGAGCACAATGCGCAGAACTGGATTGTAGTGTTTAAAGCTTATAATTAATATTAAACACATTTTTAAGTACAGAACTTGCATTGTGACGTGTCAATAATTCACAGGACCTAAATTAACCAAAATGTTTTTTGGGGGGGGTTATTAAAATTGATTTTAAGGGCTTCTTTTGCTTAACAATGTGTGATCACGGGGGTTATTCATGAAGGGATAGCGGCAGGTAGTGCCTCGTAGCGGCAGGCAGCGTCTGGTCAATGCCGGGTGCTGTAGGCAAAACCACATTTATGAAAGCGAATCTGGTGAGCATCTCTAACAGCGCCACATAGCGTCCGATATATTATTACAGGTGGCTCAGCATATAGCGCCGGTGCTCTAGCTTCCAGAGCGCCAGGTATTACCTTTCGCTCAGTGTCGTTCTCCCATATATTTCAATGGCAGTTCATTTGCTTGTGTTTAAACTGGACCTTCAGCGTGATTTAACGAAAAGCCCAAACTCTTAAAAAACGGTTCCCCAGCATCTAAAATAATATATTTTAAGTTTTTATTTGCTTACTTATTATTCTTTCCCCCACTGGGCTGCAACTCTGTTCAGGAATTTAGGATACGGGCACCGCCATCTTGACTCAGAAGCATCACACTTACTGAGGAGAGGAGAGTGGGATAAGGTACAGGGGGGTGGGTTATAGCTGTGCTTTGCTGAGACAGAGCAGAGCTGGGGTCAGGTAAAGGTCAGCAGTCCCAGAATGCAGAGCAGCACAGTCAGGAGGCACTTCCTGTTTGCAGGCTGCCTGATAAGATGGCGGCTTCCATAAGCCGCCATCTTGGATGTTTGAAGGCTTATAACATGCAGTAGATTCAGGTAGGATGATTTTTAATGTGGACAATCTGTATGTACAGGGTGTGGGAAACATATAAGATAGACTCTTATTCAGAGTGAAGGTCCGCTTTAAACAGCGTGTTTGACATTTTTAATAGTTTTTTTTTTGCTCAAATCATTGTGTGACATCTCCTGGCTGCGAACAAACATTTTTAGAAACTTTTCGGACTTTTTATACTTTTATGCAGAATTGTCATTACAGGTCTGGCACTAAAGTGTTAATGTCACAGTGTTAAAAACAATGTCATTCCATGTGTTTTCGCTTTGTTACAGGTGGATATGTGTTCAAAAACAGACTTTAATCACACAGCATATGGCGCTCTATGCTATAGCGACCAGATCCAGAGCGCCAACGCTGTGTGTATGTGTCCTTTTTTGGTATGGAGTGGAGTGCCGAGAGTCGGTCGCACTGAGCTGGCGCTACCTTTCGCTCCCTGCAGCTCTGTACTGGTGTTAGAGCACCCAACATACATCACATTCATCAATGCCGGCCAGGTTACTACAGCGACTGAGGTGCTCTGTGACAGTGCCCGATACATGTTTACAGTGTCTACTAGCGGTTGCTCTAAGCGCTGCTATCCAGACGCTTGTCTGCGGATACCTGGCGTTAGTAATGAATCAGCCTCCAGGACACCAACAACTAAAACGCAGCATAAACGCACTGTAAAGTCCGGCTCCTTTGTCCCCAGCAGTGATTTCTTGTAACTGTAATAAACAAAACTCTGACCAGCGCCAGAAAAATATAGCGCCAAAGATTTCAAGGAGGAACAAATTCATAAATCTGCTGGGGAGTGTCGGAAAAACGTCAGTACAAAGTGGCGCTCACTGCCACTGGGATCATCAACCAGCGGATCCAACAGGCGCTGACATAGGCCGGCCACTATCTAGTGCAACAATCAAAGCTAATTAGTAGCGTACTGCGCAGCAACTGCTAGCACCAATGTTGTACAAAGCACAGCGCCAGATAAGACGGGAAAGCCGGCGCTCCGAAGCGAATCATAAATAAGGCCCTTAGTTACATAAGGTTTTCTTTTTTTTTTTTCACAAAGTCAATCCGTATTAAAAAGAAAAGAAAACAGTTCAAAGCAGACAGGTCTTCTTCTAATGAATTCTGATATAAAGACGTTCTTTATTATCGCTGAAAAAGCATTTTGTTGTCTGTGTTATGCTTTGATTTTAGCTTCTTTTCTGCTACCTCTATGGGAAAAATGTGAAAAAAATGTGACTTTGACTAACAATGATGTCAAGAGCTGTCACTGATTTTCAAATGTTTTCACTGAAAAATAAACACTATAATGCACCGTGCATTGAGCAGAAAGCAGCGTATTGAGGGCCATACAAAACTTAATGACAAAAAAAAAGGTCTTTCCAGACATCGATTCCCCTCCGCTCAGTAGGAGGTGGCACCACTACACAATCAGTGTGCCTCTAAAAAAAAGGTCACTGGAATTTAGAAGAATGATGATGATGATGCTTTCTTCTATGTCATCGCGGTGATGTGTGTGAAGCACTCGCAGGTTTAAAGCAAATCTGTCACCAGATCACAGGGTTGCCTAACAGATTTAAACAATGCTGGATTTGCTTGTACATATTAAAGTCATGCTGAAAAGCAGAGGTGAAAAAAAAAAAAGTCAGCCCTGATTTTGCTGCTTTCTCTTCCACCGTAACCATTGGCATTACAGAGAAAAATCTGCATAAAGCTCTCGGCTCTGCTCTGTGCGTGAACAATAAGCTTGATTTACTTAAAAGAATATTGTGCTGCCTCTTAGGGAATCAAATTGTTTTCTTTTCTAGGTTTAGAGGAAAAAAAAAATATCCGGTTTAGGATTTGATGTTGATAGTGAGCCCATCTGAGATCACTTTCACCCAAAGTTTTGGCGCTAATTTAGACAAATTTGTTACATGAGAATACGTTGCTGGTCAGAGTTTGGCTGAATGATCTATTAAGCAAGTCTTTTCTTCATAATAACTAATACTGTACTATTGTAAATCATGAGAAAAGCAATGAAAGAAACTATGTTTCAATACTTCGGGAGTTAGTTAAGAAGGGATAGCGCCAGGTTGTGCCTCGCAGCGGCAGGCGGCGTCTGGTGAACGCCGTGCACTGTAGGCAAAACCACATTTATGAAAGCGAATCTGGTGAGCGCCTCTAACAGCACCATGTAGTGTCCAATGTATTATTACAGGTGGCTCAGCGTATAGCACCGCGCTCTAGCTTCCAGAGCGCCAGGTATTATCTTTCGCTAAATGTCGCTCTCCCATACATTTCAATGGCCGTTCATTTGCTTGTGTTTAAACAGCTTGTTTGACATTTTTTTTTTTTGCTGAAATCATTGTGTGACCTCTCCTGGCTGCAAACAAACACTTTTAGAAACTTATTTGACTTTTTATATTTTTATGCAGAAATGTCATTACAGATCTGGCACTAAAGTGTTAATGTCACAGTGTTAAAACAATGTCATTCCATGTGTTTTCACTTTGTTACTGGTGAATATGTGTTCAAAAACAGACTTTAATCATCACAGCGTCTGGCGCTCTGTGCTATAACGAGCAGATTTAGAGCGCCGACGCTGTGTGTGTCCTTTTTTGAGTATAGTGTGGAGCACCGAGTGCTGGGCGCACTGAGCTGGCGCTACCTTTTGCTCCCTTGTACTAGTGTTAGGGCGCCCAACATACATCACATTCATCAAAGCAGGCCAGGTTACTACAGCGACTGAGGCGCTCTGTTACAGTGCCCGATACCCGCTTACAGCGTCTACTAGCGGTCGTTCTAATACACACGCTCATCTGCCGATACCTGGCGTTAGTAATGAATCAGCCTCTTCATTTTAGGTATTTAAGAAACGCTTACTGCATGTAGCGCCAGGTTGCGTCAGGTCAATTTCTGCTGCATCCGTAATTCCTAAGGAAAAAATGAATAGTGCCTCTCATAGCACCATATAGCGTCCCATGAATCAGCATCATTTGAGCGCCATCGCTGTTTTCCCACATCGTATCATGCGCACATGGGGCGCTCTGTGTCATTTTCCCATAGGCCTGAATTAAACTTTCTAGTTGTGTCATTTTTGGACGCTTTTTTATTTTTGTGCTCATGCCTGTGACACAGGATCCCTGGCCTGTTTGGAATGGTTTTTTTTATTATTTTCTGCACTTATGTTTTGTACTGTGAACTAGTGTTTTTTGCGCTGCAAATCATGTGTCATGTTTTTCAAGTGTCCCTAATGTTATTTTGTGTGTTTGTGCATTGTCACTGTGCTCTTTTAAAATGCCATTTTGTTCCATTGCACCTGGCGCAGTATGCCTGAGTGTGCTGGTTTAAGATCGCCAGTGCGTGTGCTTTGATTTTTTATGTTAAATACAATAGTATTCAGGCTCTCCCCCCTAGCGCTACCTTCATAGGACAAAAAAAAACGCACCACAGGCAAAGTCTTCAGCGCCGAACACCAGAGCATCTGCTGACTGTGGCCACAGTTGTACCTGTGGCGCAGAGGGTGTCTCTCGGGAGACGCTAAAGTGACACTATTATTAACTTTACAGTCAGTGATATTGAGTCTGATCTATCTTGAAGCGTCCTTCACTCTGAATAAGAGTCCATCTTATATGTTTCCCGCACCCTGTACATACAGATTGCTCACATTAAAAATCATCCTACCTGCATCTACTGCATGTTATAAGCCTTTAAACATCCAAGATGGCGGCTCATGGAACATCAGGCAGCCTGCAAACAGGAAGTGTCTTCTGACTGTGTCGCTCCTCATTCTGGGATTGCTGTCCTTTCCCTGACCCCATCTCTGCTCTGTCTGAGCAAAGCACAGCTATAACCTGCCCCCTGTACTTTATCCTGCTCTCCTCTCCTCAGTATGTGTGATGCTTCTGAGTCAAGATGGCGGCGCCCGTATCCTAGAGTCCTGAACAGAGTTGCAGCCCAGAGGGGGAAAGAAGAATAAGTAAGTGACTAAAAACTTAAAATATATTAATTTTAGATGCTGGGGAATAGTTTTTTAAGGGTTTGGGCTTTTCATTAAATCATGGTGAAGGTCCGGTTTAATGATGCTCAGTGCCAATATTTAGCTGTTTTGCACGATTTAGCAAACAGAAAAAAGAAGCAGCTCCGATGTTTCTGGCGGACTGCGTCTAATTTATCACCTAGCGCCAAAGAGTTTGTGGTGACCGGCGCTCTGGGACATACAGTGCAATGGATAATATGTGCGTAGCTTAGGTTGAGTGCAACACTTAGGGGGATTGAAAGCCTCCCCCATACAGCTAAAGACCCTCCCACCCCCATGTTCTAGCACATAGGTTTATATGGATGTTCATAATACAGATCCTTTACTAAGAAGACAGATCTCCATAACAAAGATGATATTGAAAAAACGGGGAGGCCGATTCATTAATAGCGCCAGGTAGCGACAGATGAGCGACTGTAGCGTGATTTTTTCTGCGCCAGCCAGTATTCGCTGTGCTTGGCCGGCATTAGCTTGATGACAGCGACTCAGTCGGTGTGCGGTAATGCTGAATACGGGCTGGGGGGTCGCTGTTTCACAGGTCCAGCGTTGTATGTGAGCGCCTGACAACGAATGGCCAGAGCGAACGGCTAGCTTCATATTCATCAAAAAATCACGCTCCGAATGTGCTGTCGCTGTCCATTCCTTGTTTAAACCCCAGAGCGCTGGCGGCGATGTGTATTAACTAGTTTTTAACCCCTAAACAACCATATTTTTTGAATGTAACATTATACATGTTTTTATAATCATTTTGTAATATGAATACATTAATCTCAGACCTGTTAGATCAATTCTGCACATATTTTTTTTTATTTTTTTTTTTACTTAAAAATAAATCCTAACATTGCAGAAGTGGTCTCCGATTTTTTGACATTAAAAAAAAAAAAAAAAAAAATTATTACCAATTAATTATGAATAATTATAGATTGCTCCATTGAAATGCATTGGACATCGCCAGGGAGCGACAGCTCATACCTGGCGCTGTGAGGGAATTTGCAGCGGCGCTGTTCGGTCCAGGCGGCTTCATGATGAATGCCGCGCTAGCCGTCGCTCTCGCCGGCGCTAGCCTCATTTTGCTTGATAAATGCGTCATTGTGACCGCCGCCGGGCATACTTGAGTCGGTAGTCGCCGTTAGCTGCCGCTACCTGGCGCTCGTCAGACACTACCTGGCGCTATCGCTTGATGAATAAGGGCCTAAGAAACAGCTTACTCATTGCAGCTCAATCGTCCGAGATGCTCCGACTGGAACTTGCACAACCAAAAAGTCAAATTGTAGCCAGCATTTTCCTCCCATAAAACTTTTATCAAGATAATTACAATTCAAGTCCCAGTATACAAAATACAAAAGCTCCCTATGGAGCTGATGACACGTTTCAGGCCATCGCAAGGCCATGGTCCATAGGAAGCTTCTCTGTTTTTATACTTGTCCATTCACTGGATTTTAATTATGTAAATAAAAGTGACATTTAATAGGCAGTGACGTGGTTAACCACCACACATACCATGCAAATGGCACTCGGCAGGCGGGCAGGTTGTTTAACACAATGTAAAGTGTGCAGCAGATAGGAAGCCAACGTACACTTATGTGAGCCAACTGCTGCAGAATCTATGGGCTCAGCTCCATTCAGTTATGCAAAATATTATTTTATAGAAAGAGTAGTAGATGCTTGGAACACATTTCCAGCAGAGGTAGTTGAAAATTCACCAGTCAGTGAATGCCTGGGATAAGCATACACCTTTCCTAGGATAAAGAGAACAGACAGTATACACATACGGGCAGACTAGATGGACCATATTGTATAGCGAGGCCGTGACCTGCGCATGCGTCTTTAGAATGAGGTATCACTGGAATGAGGTTAGATGAGTTGGGCATCCTAGTTTGGCATGTTTGGCATGCCATGGACAGACAATTCCCTATGCCATGGATGGACAATTCCCAATGCTATTGACGAACAATTCCCTATGCCATGGATGGACAATTCCCAATGCTATTGACGAACAATTCCCTATGCCATGGACATACAATTCCCTATGCCATGGTTGGATAATTCCCTATGCCATGGATGGATAATTCCCTATGCCATGGACAGACAATTCCCTATGCCATGGACAGACAATTCCCTATGCCATGGATGGATAATTCCCTATGCCATGGATGGACAATTCCCTATGCCATGGATGGACAATTCCCTATGCCATGGACAGACAATTCCCTATGCCATGGATGGGCAATTCCCTATGCCATGGACAGACAATTCCCTATGCCATGGATGGACAATTCCCTATGCCATGGACAGACAATTCCCTATGCCATGGATGGACAATTCCCTATGCCATGGACGGACAATTTCCTATGCCATGGATGGACAATTCCCTATGCCATGGACGGACAATTTCCTATGCCATGGATGGACAATTCCCTATGCCATGGACGGACAATTTCCTATGCCATGGATGGACAATTCCCTATGTCCTACGGATGGACAATTTCCTATGCCATGGATGGACAATTCCCTATGTCCTACGGATGGACAATTTCCTATGCCATGGATGGACAATTCCCTATGCCATAGAGGGACAATTCCCTATGCCATGGATGGACAATTCCCTATGTCACAGACAGACAATTCCCTATGCCACAGACAGACAATTCCCTATGCCATGGATGGACAATTCCCTATGCCACAGACAGACAATTCCCTATGCCATGGATGGACAATTCCCTATGCCATGGATGGACAATTCCCTATGTCACAGACAGACAATTCCCTATGCCACAGACAGACAATTCCCTATGCCATGGATGGACAATTCCCTATGCCACAGACAGACAATTCCCTATGCCACAGACAGACAATTCCCTATGCCATGAATGGACAATTCCCTATGCCATAGATGGACAATTCCCTATTCCATGGATGGACAATTCCCTTTGCCACAGACAGACAATTCCCTATGCCATGGACGGACAATTCCCTATGCCACAGACAGACAATTCCCTATGCCATGGACGGACAATTCCCTATGCCACAGACAGACAATTCCCTATGCCATGGACAGACAATTCCCTATACCATGAACAGACAATTCCCTATGCCATGAACAGACAATTCCCTATGCCATAGATTGACAATTCCCTATGCCACAGATGGACAATTCCCTCTGCCATAGATGGAAAATTCCCTATGCCATAGATTGACAATTCCCTATGCCATGGACAGACAATTCCCTTTGCCATGGATGGGCAATTCCCTATGCCATGGATGGACAATTCCCTATGCCACGAACAAACAATGCCCTATGCCAGGAATGGACCGTTTCCTATGGAGGGACAATTCCCTATGCCATGGATGGACAATTCTCTATGTCATGGACAGGCCGATACGACATGTAAATTTGAGGAAAAAGCTAACAGAGATTGCCTCACCTCACTCCCTAAACCATTGGGAATGCACCCTTGTGGGAGCTGCACACAATGCAACTCCATCATAAGGTGCAACTCCTTTAACCATCCATCATCAGGTAAACTCTATTCCCTACAAGGCTTCTTCAACTGCAACTGCAATAATGTAATTTACTTATTAAAATGCCCTTGTGGCAAGGCGTACGTGGGTCAAACACAAAGAGCTATTAAACACTGTATAAGCGAACATCGGAGCGCTAGCCGCCGGTTTGATTTCACCTCCCCAGTAGCTTAACACTTTGCGGAAGCAAATCACCAGGTATCCCAACTGAGATTCCTGGTGATCGAAAAAGTTTTTCCACATAAAAGAGGAGGTGACCTCACAAACCGCCTTTCCAGGCGTGAGTTACACTGGATTTATGAGCTAAGTACCAAGACCCCCAGGGGCATGAACGAAGACTGTGACCTATCCCCCTTCCTATGATAGACCAGCCTAATTATCCTTTCTATTACTAACTTATATCATGTTTTCTCACCTTTGTAGCTGAAAATCACTCCACATATGACTGATCAACCAAGCACGTAATCCTAATAAGACAAGCGTCAGGCCTAACATGGGTATGTGTGCTATATCAATCCTTGCATCCTGTATAATTACTATACAACACAGTCTAGTTATAAGGCACCCCAATAAAAATACCTAAATAGGTGTTAGCTTTTAATTAATAACAACATATTGGAATTAAACCCTCAATGGATATCTTAGCAACACCTATGTCCCACAATTTTGGACACTTTTGTGAACCATTAACCTTCTAGTCTTGGTAATTTGATATAGGCCCTACCTTTTAAAGTGGACCAACACGCAGGGGGGATGGGCCCGGGAATCTATAAGATTCCCGGGCCGATCAGATCCCTCCCCGTGGGGCATCCGAAATCGGGATGTCCCACGGGGTGAAACCCCCCAGGAAGCCCACAATCCTACCTTTTCCACGTTCCAGCGGTGCATGCACGTCCGCCGCCTCTTGCGTGTCCCTCTAGCAGGGCGCGCTCCCGCGCCGGCCGTTCGTGAATGGCTGGCGCGGGTGCGCTCCCTGTAAGAGGGACGCGCGGGAGGCGGCGGCGGACGCGCTCTGCTTGTCCGGCGCTGCCTCTCGCTTGTCCGCCGGCGGGGATTGGCTTCAGCGGTCACATGGGAGCGGGGAGAGGTGAGTTTTCGGGGCTTTATGGGAGGTTTCACACAGCGGTGCACCCCCGATCGGGGTGCCCCACCGAAGTGGACCAAAACCCAGGATAGTCAAAATCCTGGGTGTTGGTCCACTTACCCAGCTTACAACACATCCTATAGTGGATATGATCATCCATACCCTTTGTCGCCACAGGGACATGAGGGCTAGGCCCATTCTTCATACCCTAAACTACTAATATACAGTACAGACATCCCTGCACAGGTACCCATAGAGATAGCAGCCGCCCATCAATAACATCGTACTAGGAGTATACCGATTATGGATGCCTTAGCAACGTTATCTTTATCAAGTTCCACTTTGAGGCCACAAGTGTCCTGTATGACTTTCCAGTTATTCTTTGTTAAGGTGACCACTCTAACCACATTTATCCCTTCTCTTAGATTAGCGTAACAATGGGATTCCTCCTTATGATATTTAGGACTGTCCCCTTTAAAACAAGGAGTAATTACATAACTTGTAATAATCCATAATAGCTTAATCACCAATTTGGAAACTTCTATCAGGTATTCCAGTATTAATATTACCTCTGTGGTCTAGTTACCATATCTTGTTATGGTGCTGTAATTACGGGATTCATAAGATTATGTCTGTACATATGCTGCATTAGCTGTATAAATAATAAACCATTATATGTTACACTAATGCTTTATTTCTTCTTTTTTATAGATGGATTCCCCTCTGCTTTTTTCCCCCACGAGTGCTTCTACTCACCCAGCATCGTTCCGCTGTTCTCCGTTGTGACGCACGACCCGTGCGCCTGCGCGCTGCCATCTTGTGGCTGGCAAGTATGCCGGCCATCAAGTGGCTGGCGCGAGGCCGGGACGCACGTCACCGGAAGTGATGCGGGGTGACGCAAACAGTGTTCGCGTCAACACTGCGTCACATGGCCGGCCCGGGGGGGAACCCGCGTTTTCAAGCGCTTTAAAAACAGCTGTGTGTAGCGAAAATGACAGGCACCAAATCCTCCGCTCGGACGGTGGCAGACTGGACCCACAGCAGACTTCAATAGCCTCGCCTGATACTTATTAACCCTGTGTGGTGGACTTCTAAAATGGACTCAGCATAGAGCAGCACTGAGCTTGCAATTACAAGTGCCTCCAGCACTACCCTTCAGGTACCACATCTCTTTTTGAGACTCCCATTGCCATCCTTCTTTGCATTAACCTATAGAATACTGTGTCCTCAACTGAACTTCAATAGCCAAAATTACAAACAGTATTCAGACCATCATGTAAATAACATTTTGTACATATTGCATATATTATCTTTGTGTTTTTGGTATATGAGTGTCCCCCGTACCCAATGTATTATAGTCCCTCAAGTGTACCTAAACCACCACAGTGTGATTTATGAATTTTGTCCAAATAAATTTACTATTTTTTGCATCATACATTATAGTGTGAAGGTGTGCATTTATAAATTTGTTCTCTATGTTGGGCAATTCCCTATGCTACGGATGGACCATTTTCTACGAATGGACAATTCCCTATGCCATAGATGGACAATTCCCTATGCCACAGATGGACAATTCCTTATGCCATGGATGGACAATTCCCTATGCCATGGATGGACAATTCCCTATGCCATGGATGGACAATTCCCTATGCCATGGATGGACAATTCCCTATGCCATAGATGGACAATTCCCTATGCCACAGATGGACAATTCCTTATGCCATGGATGGACAATTCCCTATGCCATGGATGGACAATTCCCTATGCCATGGATGGACAATTCCCTATGCCATGGATGGACAATTCCCTATGCCATGGATGGACAATTTCCTATGCCATGGACAGACAGTTCCCTATGCCATGGATGGACAATTTCCTATGCTATGGATGGACAATTCCCTATGCTATGGATGGACAATTCCCTATGCTATGGATGGACAATTCCCTATGCCATGGACAGACAATTCCCTATGCTATGGACAGACAATTCCCTATGCCATGGATGGACAATTCCCTATGTCAGGATGCCCCTCTGTGTGAAACCCTCTGGGGTCACTCGCGATACCGCAGCGCATGAGCAGGCCACGGCTACTTCCCCGACAAAGTGCATTAATATTGTATTTCGCTAAAAATAGGGCCCTTAAATAATGCATATATTTTTAATCATATTCGATTTGCTGCATTTCCTCATTAGCTGGATGGACATTAGTCCCTTACTGGCTGCTCTAGGCAGGGGACACGCCTGGTGCTGCTGGCACTGCTTCTACCATTAAAGTGGACCAAAAACAGTCCTGGAGTCTCATAGACTCCAGGGCCTTCTAATTCCCTCTCCTCAGGGGACGTCCGGCAGAAGCATCACTTACATGTTTTTTGGGCTGTGCGCCTATTGAGTGTGCGGCTAAGATCCCATTCAGCTCCTCCAGCTTAATTTGCACGGCTGGAGAAGGCGATTGGAGGAGAGCTGCATCTACACTGTGCACTCCTGTTAAGGTAAGGAAAGCAGGTGAATGGTGGGGTTTCACACAGGGGAGCATCCCAAATCAGGATTAACCAGGAGAACTGACCAAAACCTGGGATAGTGAAAAATCAATGATTTTGGTCTACTTTTAACAGGAGCAATGGGGGCTTTAAAATGTTTAATTTTTAACTGGTTTCATTCAATAGTACTCTTGTCCCAGGGGCAGTTACTAAACTTTCTTTGACATGCCTGGTATCTCCATTTAATGTCATAGAACAGATTTAGAAGCATGGCATGTAGTGTAAGCAAGTAAGAAATATGTATAAAGTTAAAAGCTCATATGTTCTCCCTGACTCAGATTTATATTCATAGCTCACAAGGATCTTTCTACATTTCTCCATAATCCCTTTCAAGCAGTTTGAAAGCCATGATTTTCACTAATATCCTCCGCATCCCTTATCTCACAGGCAGTACATTTTGGATGGTTTTGACATTCTATCTTTCCAAGCAATAGATATGGCAATTTCTCCCAAGTCATATGTTTTAGTGGCAAGACCAGCAATTGCCATACTGCATGATAACCGGTGCCTGGGATTTGAAAATCTTGCAGTGCTGAATCCTTTCTGAAAGTCAATTTCAGGCAGGGAAAACAAAACGCCATACTACCTTTAATGTAGAGCTGGCGATCACTGCTATTCCGGTGCTAAAACAATTACCAGAATGCCTAATCCACTTCCATGCCACCCGCGCAATGGCGTTGCCATCTACAAACAGCTTACATCCATTCAACCTTAGACGGACTGCCCTGTCACAGAAACTATGGCACGTCCCCCACTATTCATGTCAATGGAGCAGAGCATGCCATGGTGCCTGTGACAAATGGCGTGGGAGGGTCTGTTGGTCACTGAATGGACGCCAGTGGCTTGACAATGACGGTGACAGCACAGGACCACACGGACTGGGATTGGGTGACCAGTAAGTGTCTCAGAACTGCACGATCAGCAATCTGCTGGGTGGAATTAAAGGTAAGTATGGGCCTAGAATAGAACACCAAAACTGGCAGGGTGAGCGAAATTAGCAATTTATTGTTCTACTCCCAGGAAGAGAACTATTGGCCGGGAGGTTGTCAATGCAATTGGAGGAGATGCAGCTGTTCTATGGCTGCACAGGTTTTTCCTGTCCCACATCACATGGAGCTCCAACAGGAAAAGGTAAATATCTCTCAGGACTCACTGATGATGTGAAGAGTTGGGTTAGTGTTGGGTTTTGATTCACTTTAACCACACAAACAGCCTTAAGACATAGATAGCTAAAGATAGTTTTCTTTGACTGGGACCTAATCCCTTCACTATTAATATACTATAGCTTGTCCCAGGATCATAAAACTATCCTACATGAAAAAGGAATAGTGCCAATCAGAGAATTAGGAAATAGGAAAGGCGACAGTAGGGAAGAGTAGAATAGGAAGGAATGAGAAGGCTTGTCTTCAGGGAAAGGACACTACCCTCAGTTGGGAGAGCCTGGATAGAGTTTCCCATAAAGGAGACGCAAGGATTTCATACTTTCTAAAAAAAAATGTAATTTGTCTTTCAATGTAGAGGACAGTTTCTTGTTAAGCTTTGGCCAGTTGAAAGTCATTCAACAGCATGTTGAAGTGTACTCACCTTTTTTCCCCTGCAGCTCATCAGTCAGAACCCGGTGATAAGCAACTCACCTGATCACTGGATCTAAGCCTGTGTGCATCCCTTGCTTCCTGCCTCTTCCTGAGGTCTGAACCTCATTTACCAGTGCTTTTGGGCAAGGTGCCACCCCCTGCCATCAGTCACAGGGGTGCGGCAATGCCCTTTCTATTTACTACACTGAAAGGGGGGGTATGTCAGGCTTTGAATCACTCCCTCCATTGCAATGCATAGAGAGGACATGGCAGAGCTGCAGGATGTGGTGGCTGCGGCCGGGCTTCAGATCCATCAGGTGCGTTACTGCTCGCTGGACTAGCATCAATCAGCTGCATACTACAAAAGGCAAGTACAACTTTGTGTTTTTTATTTGGCTGTTGAATCACTTCATCAACCTATTCCTGACATTCTTCATGGGATCACATTAATTTCCCAAAAGACAGCTATTGCCATCTGAGGTGGTAAAAAATATATCAGATCGGGTTCGTTGGGAAGCTCTCTCACATCCTCAGGGTCTACATACTTCCCAATAAAGCTACCCATATGGGAATGTGAAATGAGAGACCTCCTCTATGAACCTATAGGTCCAGCTCCAAACATTCCGAATAAAACAAAGCTAACAAACAGTCTCCGCGTAGACTGCAGTTTCTGAAACACAGGGGAGAGGGAAATAGTTGTCAACTCTAGACGCACCAGGTACCACCTTAACGGAGCTTGGCTCAGCCGAGTGTCGATAAAGCACTGGGTGGGTTTCCTCCCATAAACTGCTCACGTCAGGTCCTTCCACGGCATTTCTGTTGGATTAAGGGCAGGACTTTGATTTTGCTATTCCAAAACATATTCTTCTTTAATCTTTCCTGAATGTTCTTGTTCTTGCAATCCTGCCATGCACACCATTGCTTTTCAGTATCTTCCAGACTGTGGATGCATTAATATTAAAGTTAACTATTGTGAATAAGGCCTTTAGTTACAGTGTGTACTGGGTAGGGTAATAATGCTGCTGAATATCCTGATTAGTGGAGTCCAAACACTTAAGAGATATTTTGTAACATTTTACAGCCTGATAAGCAACTCTCCCTCTGATGGATTACAAAATCTTTACATACAGTGGAGCATCACGAGTTGGGCTGCCCCAGGGACAGGCCATTCTGGGTTTTGTTCCAATTTAACTATTTAGTTTTGATGTTTATTAACATTTGCCTATTTTATGTGTATATCTCTTGCCCCTGATTGGCTTTTGTGATGGGGCAGTTATACAGGGGAGCTGCAGCACTGTTTAAATGGCAAGACTCCTCATTAAAGAAGTGTAGAGAGCCTCTCCACAGATAATGGCTTACCCCACACCCGGGCTACTCCAGTCTCTGCTACACAAAGACATTTTTGTAGACCATCACGCTGGGAAAGAACTTTGTAAGGTAACTATTTAGAACATTTGTGTTTTGTGCTTTCTGCCAGACGCATCCTGCAGACCAGTGTAAAATTACTAATCCTGGCAATAAAATGGCATTCAGCCATTAAACTTCAATACAACCTGCAGGCTTTAAACACGGTCAGATATATGCCGCATAACTAATCATTTCCTATTTTGGAATGTCACACTCGCCGTGAATTTAAAATTTAATTACACTTGTAAAAATTAAATACTAAACGGTGCACCCAGCGTTGGAGGTTGTTTGACAGGAGTCACAATACTCATAGCTGCGGCATTCACCAGAAATGCCAATTTAAAGTGGCACAACACCCTGCGCTCTGTGTCTGAGCACCTCAGGCAATGTTGCAGCGGCACCCCAGTTTTTCCAACGCTGTGGCCACTCCCACCCGGCATTTTTTAGATTGCCAGTTTGCCAATCTCAGGAATGCTCGTTAACTTGGCCTCAGCAAAGCCGGGGAGGCAACTGGGGACAGCATAAACACCATGGGAAAAGCAAGTTTACCAGCAACCCTGGGAGTTTCACACAGCAGGGCATCCCAATTTGGGGCTATGGGCTATTAGAATCCAGGATTGCACCGTGCATCTTTACAGCTACTTTAATTTGCAGCAGTGAACTGAAACTGTACCATGTTATTTTAATAGATTTGTGTTTTTTATTTGTTATGTTTGTTTTGCTTAAAAGGGCCTCTTTGACTGATCTCTCTGCCCCCCATAGGCTTCCATAGGTTAAAGCCCATTTGGATAGTGAGGAAAGGAAAGGCAACACTGCTGAACCTGTGATTGGCTGACTCAGAGGTCACGAGATCATGGCTGCCATGGAAAGTGACTGCCTCAGTGATGAGGATTGCAGCACTAAGGTGAATATTTTTTTTTTCTAAGTATCCGAATTGACCTTTGCTTGGGGAAAGGGGCCAGGGGGCAGGGATGGCATTAGGGGCTGGCAAACCGGGTCATCAACAAAGAAGCCCCTGGCTTTAAGGGCAAGAGCTTGCTATTATCGGGGGTGTCAGGTGCAGTGTAAAGCGCTGGCACTAGCGGCAGCAGACATCATTTTTATTGGCATCAGTAGACCTCCTTATAGTGCCCACTGCCTGTCTCCTGTATGTTTCCCCCCCACCCACTTCCTGTGCCTTTCTGCTGCTGAGGAAAGCCCAAGCTGCTCACAAAAGGTGGGGAGGGGGAAGGATGTCAGGGACAGAAAGTTAGGAAAGCGTGGACTTGGCTTTGCCTCATAGGCTGGAGGTCACCCGTTAAAATTACTTTATATTAAACATACCCACAACCAAATTTTCAGCAAACGATAATACTCACTTCTTTTTGAAACCGACACAGCTAGCCTCTGCTCCACCCTGACCCCTCCTTGCAGAGAAAGCCGTGTCAGGTGACTATGATGTGGTGCAGGAAAACACCCAAGGGGTGTTCCAGGGATCTGGACCCCCCCCCCCCCCAGACTTGGTTGAGCCCAGCACCACTGTGGCTGCCTTTTGCGGCTCTCTTGAGCACAGGATGGCCACTGTTTGTATTAGGGGTGCTACTGAACCCCCCCCGATAACATTCCTGCTCCAGGGGAGCACCCAAGAGGGTGTTTCAGGGGTGGGACATCCCCCCATATTTGGTTGAGCCCAGCACCACTGTGGCTGCCTTTTTCAGCACTCTTGAGAACAGGGTGGTCACTATCTGCATTAGGAGGTGCTACTGAACCCCACAGATAAAATGTCTGGTCCAGGAGAGCACCCAAGGGGGGTGGTCCAAAGGTTTGGACTTCTCCCATTCTTGGTTGAGCATAGCACCACTGTGGCTGCCTTTTCCAGCACTCTTGAGAACAAGGTGGTCACTGTCTGCATTAGGAGGTGCTACTGAACCCCACAGATAAAATTCCTGTTCCAGGAGAGCACCCAAGATGGTGGTCCAGAGGTCTGGACGTCCCCCATACTTGGTTGAGCATAGCACCACTGCAGCTGCCTTTTGCAGCACTCTTGCGCACAGACCCCTTCCCCATCTCAGAAGTTTTATGTATAATGATTCCTCTGTCTGACTTGCAAGCAACCCACAGGTTATTTTATTGAAATATGTACATGTTGGCAATGTCCGTTGTGTCATTGTCTGCCTGTGAAACTACATCAATTTGCTGGATGAAGGGAAAGGGTTAATTATACATCCAGCATTAAAGATATTCCAGCCAAGCTTATTGTTAACTTTCACTAAAATGATGGATAATTAGAAGAAATGGGTTTGTTGGTGCACTATTCTGCTTTTACAGGGGCAAACTTCTCATCTTCAGCAGCCTGTCTCTCAAGCTAGCCTGAGCTGGAATAAATGGTACTGCTATAGCAATGGTATTGCTTTTGTGTGTGTGGATGCTTTTACCCAACATGCAATGCTGTGAGCCAATATTAGAGTGGTTAATGCTACTGTTTCTAACAATCTGGCCCAGGAGACAGGCAGCTTGGGGTGATCAGTTCTCCCCTGTAAAATTGCAGGGGTTATTTTAAAAACCTGTCACCCTGTTTTCTGTTTCTTTCAGTAAAGGAGAACAAGAAGCCTGTCAGGAGTTGTAATCCCTCCTTTTTCATCTAGCACGTTTTTATAGATTGGAGGGGAGGGGAAAAGGACACTTTCCTGGATAGTGGCTATAAGTTCCAGGTTTACATGTAGGCTTCACTAACCCTCCTCACCCCAGGCGAAACTGTAGGAATGTCAGCTTTTCCTTGCTGCAAGCGAGTCCTTTGCTGGCCTCTGCAGCCTATGTCATCCTGAATGGCAGCAATCCTCCAGTGGGTGGGCCCCGGTGCAAACACTGAATGGGGCCCCATCATGGCTCCTCACATTTTAACTAAACTAAATACATAAAGACTAAAACAGCCGAAAGAAATGATCACCAATATAAGAAATAAGGCGGAGAAACAACAATGATGGGGCCCCTGACCTCTGCACCCCCTATAGTTACACCCCTGGGTGAGTGTCTGACTGGTGATCTCACAGACAGGCAATATTTTCCCTTGAAAAAAAAACCTGTCGCTGACCGAACGTGTGGGGGAGCACCGCTTCACTGGAACCCCCTTTTCTATTATCCAGCTCCTCCAGTTTGGTTTCTGATTGCCTTATTATCATCTTGTATTTATTTATTTATTTATTTCAATTTAATGTATCAGTGATTTGGGTTATTATACACACATTGGTGTATTTCTTTTTTCATTATTGGTAGTATTAAAGTGGACCAACACCCAGGATTTTGACTATCCTGGGTTTTGGTCCACTTCGGTGGGGCGCAATCAGAGCGCTCAGAGCCGCTGTGGTATGCACGTACAAGCGGCGTCCAACCACTGAGCGTTGGAGGCTGCGTCTCGTGCTTCCCTCTAACAGGGAGCGCGCCCGCGCCGGCCATTCACAAACGGCCGCCGCGGGTGCGTGCCCTGCTAGAGAGAAGCTTGAGACGCGCCCGCGCATGCGCCGTTGGAACGGGTTAAGGAAAGGTTTCTGGGCTTCCTGGGGGGTTTCACCCCGCGGGACATCCCGATTTTGGATGCCCCGCGGGGAGGGATCTGATCGCCCCCCCTGGGTGTTGGTCCACTTTAATATTAGTCATCTGATCATTACTATTATGTTATGTTGTGAGTACTGAATTTTTCTGGGCTTGCAATACCTTATTGTATTTTTCTTCATGCTCTTTATTTAGCACTTTTGGCTAGTGTTGGGTGAACCCTTAAAGTTTGGGGTTCGCCAAATTTGGCCAAACTATGAACAAAATTTCAATTCAGGTATCCGAACTTCACCTGAACCCAGTTCCCATTGAAATCAAAGGCGATTCTGCCTCTGGGGGCCCCTTCACTCCCTCTCCTCACCCTCCCGAGTCTATCAAGGGAACCCCAGAGGCCGGGCTGTAAAAAAACATTTTGTTGGCGGGTGTAGGGGGGGGGGGGAGTGGGCAGCAGGAAGCAGCTGTACACTTACCTGAGCTGGCAATCCGGCAGCTGCAGCTAGGCAGCACTCCTTATACCAGCTGCCAGCGTCCTCACTCATGGGAGCAGCGCCCATCTTCCTGTAATCTCGGCCGTAGCCAGCTTGACAATGAAAGAACACCCACCGTGGACTGGATCACCGGACTCAGGTAAGTCATATAGCCTCATGCGGATGCTGCACACTCTGCATAGGGTTAAGCTGGTTGATGGGCTTCTCAGCAGCTACCATCCAGCTTTTCCGCGTTCAGACCAAGGCCTCGATTCAATAAAGGTAGAAAACAATTCTCATGGTAGTAAAAAATTCAATTGATGAGAAAAAAGCCTGAGAATGTCATTGTTACTGAATCACTAGATAAAAAGACAATGAAAGTAAATGGCAGCTTTTACTACAGTGTAGAAAGGCGTAAACAGTTCTCTACTTATCTTAGGAGTAAAAAAGTGCCATTGACTTTCATTGTTTTCTTATCTGGTGATTCAGTAACAGCGACATTCTCAGGCTTTTTTCTCATGAATTGAATCTTTTACTACCATGAGAATTTTTTTCTACCTTTATTGAATTGAGGCCCAAATGCAGAATTCTAACAGGGACTTCTGGCTGAGGTCTGTATTTGGGTTGGGGACCCAAACTCGCAAAGTTTAGTACGAAACAAAACTTTGCGGTTCTGGTTTGTCCAGCACTAATTGTGGCTATTTAATTGGTGTTTAGTATATCGCTATTTGCATAAAATTAATATTTATACATTTATAAATATTTATTCCGGTAGTTATATAGTTTTGGGTAATTTATTAATATTTATAGAATTTCATGAGCTATATATTTATAGATGTCAGTGTCAGGGTGTTCATGTGTGGGAAGAGGGTTATTTTATTTTAATTGTTTTCATGGGGTATTTTTAGAATATTTTTTGATTTAATTAATTGTGATTTAATGTTTTTGGAGTTGTTGTACTTTGTGCTGCAGTCTTCTAGAACCACAAGGTTTTGGTTTATTGCGGATTAGTTGGTCTTTGATTCACCTGCTTCTATAGGACGCACATGCTTCCTGGTCCCCCATCAGATGGATAAGAACAAGGAAAAACGTATCTTCTTGATGTTGAACATGGCACTTGGCTAGTGTGTGTAGGTGGGTTTATCAGTGTTGGTAAGATTTTTTTTTTTGTATGCATGTTGGCTATTTCAGACTGAATTATGCTCATATAAATTGTTTAAACCTTGTAACTTGTCTTGCAATTGTTCATATTGTTTATATAGGTTGTTTTGCTTTTAGGCAGGCTTTTGATGACCCTTGTCAGGCTAGTCTGCCATCTGGCTAGGATGGAGATGTGCCCAACATGGTAAACATTAAAAATCCATATAAATATGCTGGATGGCAGGATGAGAGGTCACCTATACACCCAGCATCACACAATATCCAGCCAAACATGTTTTTTCTCTTTTTTTTAATGGAAGGAAAAGGAAATTAGTGGGAGAGGTTCTGTCTTGATACACTCAAACCTGACACCGCTGGATTTTATTTCTTCCAGGAGAAATAACTACAAGCTTGGCAGGAGTTTTATTCAGTTCAGTTGTTTAAGTGACCCCCTCCTTCCATTATCCGACATGTTTATATGGCTTTTTATTATTAGACAATTTGTGATAAACCGCTTTAAAACCGGTCCTTCATTTAATGAAAAGCCCAAACTCTTAAAAAAGTATTTCAAAGCATCTAAAATTCATATATTTTAAGTTCTAAATCACTTATTATTCTTTCTCTCACTGGGCTGCAACTCTGTTCAGGACTCTAGGATACTGGCGCCGCCATCTTGCTTCAGAAACATCACATACTAAGGAGAGGAGAGGGGTGAAAAGTACAGGGGGTGGGGTCATAGCTGTGCTTTGCACAAACAGAGCAGAGCTGGGGTCAGGTAAAGGACAGCAATCCCAGAATGAAGAGCAGCACAGTCAGAAGACACTTCCTCTCTGCAGGCATCCTGAGACTCCATGGGCCGCCATCTTGGATGTTTAAAAGCTCAGAAAATGCACTAGGTGGATGTAGAATGGTTCTTATTGTTGGCAATCTGTATGTTCAGGGTGAGGGAAACATACAAGAAAGGCTCATATTTAAGGCGAAGGTCCGGTTTAAGGCATGTCCACATGATATTTACTGCACCTGCATGACCCAGTCATGTAAGATATAAGTGAGGAGATCCAGGTAAAGTTGGGTTTTGCCTCACCTGTGGGTGACTTTGCAGTTGCTGAATTCTTAAACTGGACCTTCACCATGATTTAATGAAAAGCCCAAACTCTTAAAAAACGGTTCCCCAGCATCTAAAATTAATATATTTTACGTTTTTAGTCACTAACTTATTATTCTTTCCCCCACTGGGCTGCAACTCTGTTCAGGAATTTAGGATACGGGCGCCGCCATCTTGACTCAGAAGCATCACATTTACTGAGGAGAGGAGAGTGAGATAAGGTACAGGGGGGCGGGTTATAGCTGTGCTTTGCTCAGACAGAGCAGAGCTGGGGTCAGGTAAAGGTCAGCAGTCCCAGAATGCCGAGCAGCACAGTCAGGAGGCACTTCCTGTTTGCAGGCTGCCTGATAAGATGGCGGCTTCCATAAGCTGCCATCTTGGATGTTTAAAGGCTCATAACATGCAGTAGATGCAGGTAGGATGATTTTTAATGTGGCCAATCTGTATGTACAGGGTGTGGGAAACATATAAGATAGACTCTTATTCAGAGTGAAGGTCCGCTTTAAGAACATTTTGGATGCGGAATAATTTGCTTACAGCTGTAACCAGTAATGAATGATCCCGATTTCTTTTTCATTTGTTGTTGCCTCACCAAGAGGTTGAGCAGGACAAGCATGTTACTGGATATAAACTCTCAGTGATGTTGTCTCTTGTATATAGATCTATTATGGAATTAGTGGCTTATTTGCTTAAATACAAAAAACGTTTCAAATAAATGCAGATTTAATTTGTCTTGTGCGTTCATTGCATTTTAAATGTTTTTAATCTGTCTATTTGTGTATTTGGGACTCTATGAATAAATACATCTTTCTATTTTTTAGTATAATAGAGTTTCGAGAGATTTTCAAGCATTATACATGAAGAGAGTATGGGGGGGGGGGGGGGTACAGAATGGAAAAGAAAGGGGGGGAGTGAACATTTCTCAACATTCAATTGCGACATAATAGACACAGAGATCATACAGGCACCATGGGCAGCGAAATATATAATATAAGGATTCCTTGCAATTGATCAGAGAGGGGGGATCACTGCCAAGCACCCCCCCCATCCAACGGGGAGAGGGGGGCAGGGGGAGGCTGGCAGGAGGCCGCCTCCAGTCAGACAACCAGCCTTCCCATCTAACCGGGAGCAGGCCCAAAAAACATGCTACATATTGAAGTTTACATGTCATCAATTGTCTGCCTATATACACCGGCAGTCCAATGACGGCTAGAGTGGTCAAGAGCAACAAGTAATTCTCTAGAGTTCACTGCAAGGGGGTCAGTCTGAGTAGTAATGGGGGGGGGTGAAGAAGGAAGGGAGCAGGGGAAAGGAGAGGTGAAAGGGGAAAAGTTTTATGTTTGGGGAGGGGCTAGGATCTAACTTGCATTCAAGTATGGCTAGGCTGATCAACCAGGGATAGTAGGCGGGTATCCCCGAAGTCTATCCAGCTGGACCAGGTCAGGGTTAGTTGTTGTTGGGTGCCCATGATATCTGAGACCAGTTCCTCCATTCAGCAGATCTGTTCGTTAGTTCCAGCAGCTTGGAATGATTGCTTTCATAGCTGAGATAAAGTGTCTCCGAATGCCTTTTTGATGCTGGAAACAGAGCCTGGGATCAGTGACAAGGAGGCTACATTTGGGCTATTAATGATTTTAATTCATGTCACCTGTTTATAGATGGACAGAATGCTTTCCCATTGGGGTTTTGATGTTTGGGCATCCCCACCAGATATGAACCATGATACCCAGTTTGTTCTGGCATCTCCAGCACCTGTCTGAATGAGATTTCATATTGATGTCTACTGGCCATCCGTACCATGTGGAAATTGCTTTATAACTCCTTTCCTGCATGACACAGGCTAATGACAGGCCATGAGTGTATATTTTGGTCAGGTCTGGTTCTGTAAGTTTCTCCCATGCATTAATAAATGTGGAGGGAGCAGTCTGCATTGCTCTTTGGAGCGTGGAATAGAACACTGAAATTGCATATGTGGGAGCTGAGGGGGGGGGGGGGGATCTGCATAATCAGAGCTTCAAAGTCCATTGGGGGGAATTGTGAGGTCTCTAATAGGTTGTTGAAGGTCACATATGCAGTAAGTTGCCTATGAGACGTGGCCGCTATTTGATCTCTCTCTGAGATCTTCTAATAAGGCGACTCTTCCGTCTTTTACAACTTGTCCTATCATGGTGGTAAAGGAAGCTTCATATTAGGAAAGTCCTGGCAGAAATCCAAGGGACAAAGCCAGGGTTGTCGAATATAGCGGTTAGGGGTCCGGGCCTATGCATTCTATTATTTGTGCATTAAAAAGGATCCCAGGTCTCTAAAAAGTGTTGCATCAGGAGAGGGTGGATTCTCTTTGAGATTTCGCATCTTTCTATTTTTGGATACATTTTGGTTGTGCAACATTTTGTTTGGGGCATCCCACATTGTTTGCAATGCTGGCACACACATTTGATACAGGTTTTGCATTGTAGGTGATTAATAATTAAAACTGCTTAAACAATAGTTAAGTAGATCAACTGTATTATTTAAATAGTTAATGAACCCACATATACTTCCATTTAAATTGGTAGTGGTTTTTTTTACTGAATTTCACAATAACATGGGTTAGAATCCCTGGCAGCTTCCAGAAAGGATTTAGGTCTGCTTAAACCTAGAAAATGAAAAGGCTTCTTAATCTATCCAAAATGTGTTATATGGCATAACTCCAACTGTTTTTATCATCTGCTTATGTTTATAATGTATCCATTCGAAAAGCCTGATGTGCCAAATTCTTCAGAATGAATGCTGGTATCAGCGCCTATTTCTTAATTGATTATTCATAGTCAGCGACATTCCAGAGATTCTTTGGTGGGTAAGACCACTTCTGCCTAGTTGATGGCAATGGATATTGGGAATGCTTACCCTCACTGGCAGCATGGCGTTAGTAAATCAGGTCAGGATGACTGGATTTATGTAGGCATTACAGATGTATTCTATTATGTGTCTCTTCTGTAATATATTATGTAAACTCTGTTTCCCACAGAACTATTTAAAATAGCATGAAAATGTTCGCAGAGCCGGGTCTTTCAGCTAATGACACAGAAACTCTCTATATTACCAAGACTGTTTACCAAATGTTACAAGGCAAGGCGGAATATTTCATTCTGTTGCCTTAGTTATTCAGCCTTTCTTAGATCATTTACTAGTTTCATCTCAGTGGGGATTTGCATGAATGAAATACTTATTTTGCAAAGGCGAAATTCAGTAAGGCATGCTAAGCATGTGTCTCTAAGTGCCAATCCATCAATATAATATATACTTTTGATTGAAAGATATATGAAAGAAGAAACAACAGACATGCATCATATATCTTTATTAAATACAAAATCTGCATCTGTGCCCAAGTTTGTTTCAGGAAGAGGGATATGGTTAGACATAGGTTACAAAATCTGTGTGAGATTAAATTAAAAGAAAATTAAATTAGGGACATATTTATGTGGGGAAAATGGTCCGGAGAACACAGAAGGTTCCAAGAGAATTTGGGCCCATGGTAATGATCAGCCCTGTGGCTATTCCATCCAAAGCCAACTCAACAGATTCAACCACTAGCAAGGGATAAAATTAGTATCATTTCCAGCCATGGAGTAGCTGCAACTCATAATTATTTATTACCGGTATTTTTATTTATTAATTTTCCATAACATTTAGACAAAGAATGGTGTGCTTCTTTTTTACATTTTTATGACAATCAAAGCTTCCAACCTTATTAAAGTAGCATGGCGTTTTGCATAGTATCTTAATAACAGGCATTGCCTCTCCTAAAAGAGAAAGGAAGAAGAAAAAAAGGTGGGATGAAGGAAGGAAAGGGGTTCAAGTAGGAAATGTCCATTGTGATGAATAGTATTAGTGGACAAATCATCCCATAGCCCTAAGCTGTGGTGTCCGATCATCAAATATGTAGATCATGAAAGCAACCCACCTATTACCATTCAAGTGTTGACCTTTAAAACAGGGATATTCCCTAACTATCATCCATGAGTAACATCATTGCATATACCTGCATTCAGTCCAGCTTTTCAGTGACTATTTCTTCTATTTCAGCTATGAATTGTATGTTTTTTATTAGGAGGACTATTGTGAAAAAATGGACCAGTGATATAAATCCATATAAACATGCTGAATTTTGGGAGGAGAGGTCACTTATACACCCGGCATCTAGAAATATCCAGCCAGGCATTATTCTTCCTTTTAACGGAAGGAAGATGGTTGACAGGTTCCAAGAGAATATGGGTCCATGGTAATGATCAGCCCTGTGGCTAGTCCATCCAAAGCCAACTCAACAGATTCAACCACTAGCAAGGGATAAAATTAGTATCATTTCCAGCCATGGGGAGGAGAGGTCACTTATACACCCTGCATCTAGAAATATCCAGCCAGGCATTATTCTTCCTTTTAACGGAAGGAAGATGGTTGACAGGTTCTGTCCCCCCCCCCCCCCGATACACTAAACCTATTACCCCTGGATTTTATTCCTACCTTGAGAGAATAAACCACAAGCTTGGCAGACGTTTTATTCAGTTTGGGTGTATAAGTGACCCCTCCTCTCATTAGCTGATGTGCTTTTATGGAGTCTTAATATTACACAATTACAAGAAACAGCAGTATGCTAAAAGATAGGCATCACATGGCTGTTGTTGTTAATGGTGTTCGCGTCTTAATATGTTTGTAAGTGATGAAGGATAGGTAAAGTTTGCCTGTTTTCCGATAATACATAGGTGAGTAGGATGGATATTCCTGGAGGTGTCTGCAACATGGAACATTATTTGGCTTTACTAAATAAATGGTTCAAACTATGGAACCTGGAGTTCAGTGTCTCTAAATGTAAAATCATAACCTCTCTGACTATCATATGGGCAGTTCTGTGTCAACCAGCAGTACTGATTACTGACAGATTACTGACAGACAGTACTGATGGACAGTGTAGCCAGCAGGTAGGATACCCTGCAGTAGGAAGACAGGGTTGTCATGTCGCTATACAGAGCTCTGATGAGGCCACTTCTGGTATTGTGTGCAATTCTAGAAACCTCACCTATAAAAAACACATTGATCAAATAGCACGGGTCCAAAGGAGGGCTACAAAAGTGGTGGAAGAACTTAAAAACGTACACATTTATCAGGAAGTAACTTATTTGTTATTATTTACAGCCCCAAAGGTAGAAGTTAAAGAGTCAAATGATTTTTTTAAGGTTTAGGAGGAAAGTGTTTATAAGAAGAAACTTCATGATTCAACCTGGGGACACAGCCTGATGCTTATTGGAAGGAAGATCAATGTCAGAAATATTATTTTACTGCAAGTGTAGTAGATACTTGGAATACACTTCCAGCAAACCTGATTGAATTAAGCATACATCTAACACAATATGGTCTTCTGCTCTCACCCTTCTATGTTTGTATGTTGTGCTACAGCTCAGCATTTTCTGCAGTTTTCTGCCATTCATCTCATCCCATTCCATAAAAGTCTGGATCAGCAAGTTATAAGTGGTGTGCTGCTCTAATTTATCTAGATGTTCACTGCAGTAACCCTTTGGAATCCGTGTAGAGAAAAGCAGAGTTATCCCCAAGCTATCTTCCTTCACCACAAACTGGCTTCTCTGTACCTAGGAGTTTTTTTTGACCTCTTTTGAAAAAAGTGGTGGAAGAACTTAAAGTGGACCTTCACCCTGAATAAGAGCCTTCTTATATGTTTCCCACACCCTGTACATACAGATTGCTCACATTACCTGAACAGAGTTGAAGCCCAGAGGGGGTAAGAATAATAAGTAAGAGACTAAAAACTTTAAATATATTAATTTTAGATGCTGGGGAATAGTTTTTTAAGGGTTTGGGCTTTTCATTAAATCATGCTGAAGGTCCGGTTTAAAAACGTAAAATGTATCAGGAAATAATTTACTTGTTTTCATTTACAGCCTCAAGGGAAAAAGGGAAAGAGGGGACTTTTATGTTTAATCTTGTTTTTATTGAGTTTTTTTAAGCATATCACAGTTAACAATTATACATGACACAAAACACGGTACAATACACATTTCAATACAATACAATACCATCCCCCCACCCACTAACCCCCTTTCCCCTCATCACCTGCCACTGTCCTCCTACCCAGCCCGTGGGTCTGCTAATACCAGCCACCCGGCCAAACATTCCCCCCACCCATTTCCCACGCACGGAGCATGGGGTGTCTACCCACCCATACTATGACTAAATGTGAAAAAAAGAACACAGAGCTAACTTTTTATAAAATAATCCACTGACTCAATAGTGAATAGAAAAATGTCCAAACATATATAATAGTCCAATAAATATCAAATAAATCAATTATGAATAACTGTGAAAAAGGTGTTTTCTTTTAACATCCACATCCCAAAGTGCTTGCTATTAGTCTTCTGTGTGCATCACACCCTTATGTGCAGATCCTTACCAGAATGACATCATAGAAAAGCCGAAGTGATTATTAATTGAATCTCCTCCCAGCGTTGCTGAATCACCAATTTGAAAGGGTCATCCACATCCACTTAAATCTCCAGGGTACCCGTCTTTATCATAAACTCTCGAATACCTGGTTAAAGTCGCTGTCTGCGACGAAACGCGTTGGATTTGGCGGTACACACACTGGAGGATAGGAGGATTAAGGACGAGCTCCTGTTAGAGTATTCACCACCTGCTTGGTTCTTTGCATCGGCCGACGGGAACATTAAAACCTGGTGGTGAGACCTGCTACATCCATTTTGCTCTATGTAGAGAGCTGACATGCTGTTTTTCTTTTATCAAATTGTGAGTGTGATTCCTAGATTTTATCTCTATTAAAAAGTTTTTAAACGGTATTGCACTAGTTTTGCTATACATTTTTATCTCCCTCCATGTATGGATCATGATCCATTGATATGTTATACCCTGAGAGTTTATGATAAAGACGGGTACCCTGGAGATTTAAGTGGATGTGGATGACCCTTTCAAATTGGTGATTCAGCAACGCTGGGAGGAGATTCAATTAACAATCACTTTGGCTTTTCTATGATGTCATTCTGGTAAGGATCTGCACATAAGGGTGTGATGCACACAGAAGACTAATAGCAAGCACTTTGGGATATGGATGTTAAAAGAAAACACCTTTTTCACAGTTATTCATAATTGATTTATTTGATATTTATTGGACTATTATATATGTTTGGACATTTTTCTATTCACTATAGAGTCAGTGGATTATTTTATAAAAAGTTAGCTCTGTGTTCTTTTTTTCACATTTTGTTTGGATATATTGGGATTATTCCAACATGTTGAGCTGTTCTTGTATATTTCCAATTTTTTATTTATTTTTCATCTTAATTTGGAAGCGCGGTGTAGCACATTTTATCATACTATGACTAAAATGACGGGAGCCAGGCCCGTGTGCCAACAAGACGTCCCTGGGTAATCCCCCCTATGCCCTCCGGCCTGAGCCTGCAGTCATCCGGGGCTTAGAGCCCCTCGGCCCTTGTTCAATTTTAAGCCAGATAAAAGGTGAAAGACTCCAACACGCACGTAAAACACCTACAAACACCTCGACAGGAGCACACAGACACGGGGTTCCTACCCAGAAAGGGGGGGGGTGAGTCCCACATCCACCCTTACTACCTGTCTGAGCCCGCCACGGCAAGAGGGGACTTTTAAATGGGTGAATGGATTCTTTAAGGTTCAGGAGGGAAGTGGTTATAAGAAGAAACTTAATGAGTGAACCTGGGGACACAGCCTAAAGCTAATTGGAAGGAAGATCAGGACCAATGTCAGAAATATTATTTTACTGCACGCGTCATCCATTCTACTAAGCAGGGTCATCCATTCTACTAAGTTTTTCATGTGACCCCTCTTGCAAGCTGTGACACCCTATAAATTGGCTGCGCTAGAGCTGGTTGAGGGTCAATTTCCTACTTCTCCTTTCAACCCTACCAACCCCAGACTTACTGTGGCTGTCCATTGATCCCAGCCCAGCTCATAAAAAGGGTTGCCTCCAAAATGAATTATTCCCTGGATTAATCTGATCTAAAGTTACCACATTTCTAGTCAAATGCAAAACCCTGGTTTTGGTATGCTTTAAAATAATAATGTGTTTATATTGCCATTGTATGCTTGCGCATATATAAAGGGATGTGTGATTAATTATTGTTATGCACCAGGGATGTGAGAAGCAAGGTAAGAAATCGGGGGGTTGCCCCGGGGGAGGGGGGAGGATTCAACTGACCGTACACCATACTCTATAGTTAGTTTTGGTCCACTTTAAAGCTATAATGATTTTAATAACTACTCATTTTATAAATAAAAGTAATAATGTAGACACAGCAGACAATTCAACTGTACCTACACCAATCTACCTACACCAATCTGTTTTCATAGTATTCCTTTTACACTAAAATACATGTCAATTATTTGCATTAGGCTGGCATTAATATATATGAAAATAAATCTGGTGAGCTCCTCTAATAGCATCATGTAGCGTCACATGTATTACTAGCGGCGGCTCAGTGTAAAGCGCTGGCACTGTATGTTCAGCAGCGTCATGTAGTACTTGTCGCTCAGTAGTGCTCTCCCATACATTTCAATGATGTTTTATTTGGTTGTGTATAAATAGCATTTTCCTAAAGTAATGTTCTACATTTTTGGTTCAAATCATTGTGTGGCCTCTCCTGCCCAGCAACCAAACACTTTTATTGTGATTTGTTTTTAATTTTTTGTTCTACAGAATTGTATGTGCAGGTCTGCCATTGCAGTGTCACAGTGTTAAAACAATGTCATTCTTACGTTGGCCAACATTTATGAGCCTAACAGGCTACAGCACCAATTTCTCGCTTCCACTATTGATAAACTACAGAACTTCAAGGAAGGCTCGCTGGTTGTGGGAGGGGACCTGAACTGCACCGTAAACCCTCTAGTAGACACCTCTAACGCAAGCTCCACCATTGCCTACAGATCTCTGAAGCGGATTAAACTGGCGCTTCAAAGTGTACAAGTAGTTGACGCCTGGAGATTTGCTCACCCAGATGGTAGGGACTATACTTATTTCTCTCCCATTCATTCGAAATACTCAAGGATAGATTATTTATTTCTGTCCCAGAGGGACCTTGAGTGGATTAAAGCGGTTGAGACTAGCACAATTACATTCACGGACCATGCACCGGTGGTCCTTAGAATAGTGCTCCCGGGGAGGACTAACAGAGAGTGGAATTGGAGACTAAATACTAGCATCTTAAAGGATGCGGTAGTGGCTGACAGGGTGAAAGAACAGATCACCCAGTATTTTAGAGAAAATGTGGTGGAAGACATGGACCCTCTTACAATTTGGGAAGCACACAAGTGCACAGTGCGGGGGTTTCTCATACAAGAGGGAGCGAGATTAAAAAAGGAAAGATTGGCTAAAATTGATGGGCTTACCCAGAGAGTGGCCTTCCTGGAGTCCCAAAATAAAAAATCACTTCTGGAGAGGCACCTACAGGAACTGGTGGAAAAGAGAAAGGAGCTCAGGGCTGCCCTTTTAGTGGCCGCCAGGAGGGCCTTTACATTCAGAAATGGGCTCAATTACGAACAGAGTAATAAGCCGGGCAGACTACTCGCGGGAGCCCTTAACCTGAGAGGCCTCATGGCCCGGGTGGCCGGGATTAGAGACTCAGTTGGAGTCTTGCATCAGTCAGAGAAAGATATTGCGGAACAGTTTAGAGATATTATTTGGCTCTTTACAATCTCCCTGGCCATGCCTCGAAGGGAGGATGCAAAACCCAGATGGCGGAGTACTGTAGAACAGCCCAAATGCCCCAACTACCTAAGGATGGATCAGTTGAAGAGTGACAGCTAGCAATCAAAGAAACCAGGCCAGGTAGGGCCCGGGCCCGGATGGATTCCCCAGTCAGTATTACAAGGCGTTTGCTCCCCAGTTGTTTCCACATATGGTGCGAGCCTTTGAGAGTGTCGCAAAAACTGGGGTCCTCTCGCCGAACTCCCTGGAGGCCCGTATTGTGGTCATTCCGAATGTGGGAAAAGATAGTCAGTGCCAAAACTATAGACCAATATCCCTGCTAAATGTGGATATAAATCTATATGCGAAGGTGCTGGCGAGAAGATTGGCTGGATTCCTGCCAGCATAGGTCAAGCAAGATCAGGTGGGCTTCATTCACGGTAGGGAGGCCGGTGATAACAAGGTGAAAGCGCTGAATGTACACTGGTGGGCCACCTCCCACAGGCTAAGGGCCATAATGCTTTCCACAGACACCGAAAAGGCATTTGATAGGGTTGATTGGGAGTGGATTGGGTGAGTTTTGGAGCACATTGGCCTGGGGGAGATGGCCCGGAACAGGATCTTGGCCCTATACTCAAAACCTCGGGCGAGAGTTAGGGTGAATAACGTGACCTTGGACGGGTTTCTGATTCAAAATGGGACTAGGCAGGGCTGTCCCCTATCCCCGTTGATTTTTGCAATAACTTTAGGGCCATTCTTGAGGATGGTAAACTTGAACTCTGACATCAAGGGGATCCAGGTGGGGGATAAGGAGAAAAAGGTAGCCGCTTACGCGGACGATATGCTGTTCTGGGTTTCAATTCCCTGTTTGCTCCAGGAATTTGAGAGATTTGGGAGATTATCTAATCTGAAAATAAACTACTCAAAATCAGTAGCTTTGAATATTTCTATCCCGACCAGTGAGAGGACGAGCCTCGGGGAGACGTTCCCATTCAAGTGGGAGTCAAGGAGTATCACCTATCTAGGGATACAACTACCAGCGGAGTTGTCTCAGCTGTTTCAGCTGAATTTCTCCCTCTTGTCAATAAGCTAAAGGCGGATTTGAATAAGTGGAACAGTTTGAAACTATCATGGTTTGGGAAACTAGCAGTTTTGAAGATGAACATACTTCCAAGGTTGCTGTACCTGATCCAATGCATCCCAACAAAACTCCTGAGCTCTTTCATTATGGATGTCCGGAGAACCTTTTATGGGTTCCTATGGGCTGGGAAGCTTCCCAGATCAAAAAGAACTACTCTTATTCTACAGAGGGCCAGGGGAGGGCTGGGTCTTCCTTGCATTGATACTTATTTAAAGGCAGCGCACCTGGCAAGGATTGTTGATTGGCAGGTGAACAAATCCCAGAAGGATTGGGTATCAATTGAAAATGAGTTTTGTGGGTGCCTGGTGGCTCACCTGAGTGCCCTAAAGAGGGTAGACATCCCAGAAAAGGCTAGATCTCACCCAATCATTGGAGCTACATTAGACATATTTAGACACGTCTGCAAATGTTACCGGGGTCTCCTCGGTGCCCGGGCCTCTCCTTCCACTTCACAACAATCCGGGCTTCCCTCCTGGTCGGGATAAATCCTTTTTGAGCCATTGCAGTGGTCCAAGCCCGCTTAGAGTCACCTACTTACTCTCACAAGGTGAGTTTATGCAGAAGCAGGACCTACAAGATAAATTAGGGGGGCAAATGCCCCACTTGGAATATCTTCAAATGTGACACTTTGTTAAGTCTAAGAGTTTGAAGGGCAAGGTTGAGAGGGAACTCACAACGTTTGAGAGAACTAGTTTGGGGGAAGGCCCTAGGAACCATCTCATGTCTTGGGCATACAATTTGCTATTGGAGGGGGGTCCGGCTCCGAGGAGATCCTGGGAAGGAAGATGGGAGAAAGACCTGAATCTAGAACTGACTAAGGAGGATTGGGAAAAAGATATATCAGAGATCACACAAAGGAATGGCCAATTCCTCTACTCAAGAGACGAATTATAAATTAATCACTAGGTGGTACAGAACTCCGGATGTGCTACATAGAATGTTCCCGTCCACCCCGGATAATTGCTGAATGTGTAATCATAAGGGAGCGGACATGCTGCATATATGGTGGTCGTGCCCGTGTATAGTCCCTTTCTGGAAGGAGATACATAGTATGGTTGGGAAAATTTTGGGTTTCACCCCAGAGTGGGACCCAGCCTACTACCTGCTAAATTGGAGAAGAGAGGGGGTTAGGTCACAGGACCTCAGCCCTTTAGGTATTCACCTAACCAATGCTGCCAGAAGGGTAATACCTAGGAGATGGAGATCAAAAGACGTCCCAACAGTGAAGGATTGGTTCCAACAACTAAATCATGTGGAGGAAATGGAAGAAGTTTTACACTTAAAGCAAGACAGGGTTGAGGCGTACAGGAAGATCTGGACAATTTGGTCCCTTTTTAAGACCTCTCAAGAGTATAGGGTAGTGATGAATTCAACAGCTCGGCAATAGACTAGTCATAGAGACTCACTGGACTCTTGTACGTTTAAAGCTTGGGTGGCGGGCTAGGTCCTCGTGGGGCTCCTCTTTCTCCCCCCTCCCCCCCCCCTGCCCCGGGGGCCCTATGTTTGTCCCTTTCTTCTTTCCCTTTTCCCTGGTGCTTTTGTCTTCTCTCCTTTCCTCCCCACACCTCTTTCTGTTTTAACGCTGGCCCCTCTATGAACGGCTGGCTATCCGATTCTTGTTCTTTTCTTTCTTGATCTAGCTCTTTATTTAAAGATGAGGCAGTGGTGGCAAGCCATTGAAGATGCTCTGTATAATAGGTTGTAGCTAACGTCAGCACGGTGCCCTATATGTACTGTCTTATGAGGCTGCGACCTGAACCTGTCTTGATGCTATGGCCAGAAGGTCAAATGTTTGTACACCATGTCTCTTGCCTCGAAAAAATTTTGAATAAAGATCAGTATGTTTAAAAGAAACAATGTCATTCCATATGTTTTCACTCTGGTGCTGGTGGATATGTGTTGAGAAACAGACTTTTATCACATAGCTTCTGGCGCTCAACGCTAGAGGGCCCAGTTTTAGAGCGCCGACCCTGGTTGTGTGTAGTTTTTTCTTAAATATGGACTTCAGCACGGAGTGGTGGACACACTTAACTGGTGCTACCTATCATTCGCTGAAGCGTTGTCCTGTTGTTAGATGTAGCGTAGTCTTGGACGCTTTAACCTTGGGACACCACCTCTCTCTACAGTGAATCAGGGAGAGCGCTTCTACAGCGCCCACCACACATCACATTCATCAGTGCTGGACAGGATAGTACAGCCCCGTTTGTCCGGCCGCCATGCTAGGTCACAGCGCCAGACACCCGCATGCATCGACCACTTGCAGACGCTCTAAGCGCCGCTACTTAGACGCTCACATGGCAATACATGGCGCTAGTCTTAAATTAGCCTCCACGTCTCTAGGTGTGACTACGAATTCACTTCATCACCTGCTGTACTGTGTTTTATAAGTACAACCAGCATTTATTTTCAGCTTCAATATTTAGTTAACTCTTTTATAACTTTATAACTATAACAGGAAATGTTAAATATGACACTTCTAACAATCTTATAAGGAAATGATTAACAGGATATAAATGTTAATAATGTTTAGAAATATCCAGAGACAGGCAAATGTTTTGCGTGTATCTTACTTTGATGTGTGTTTCTTTAAAACAATAAGTATACAACTATTATTATTATTACCAATGTTCTTAATATTAGGCATTGCATGATATCTAAAGCAAAATACATATATAATAATAGTTATATGCAATACAAAGAGTGACCTGCACTCTGCAAATATCAAATTGATGCCAACCAAAACAGCAGGGCACTGCCCCAAAATTACTTTCACATAAGAATTGTAATGTAAAAATTACACATTTATTTGAATCTCATGGATTTACGTTAAAAGCTATGACATACTGGTAAAAACAGAATAAACTGGATCAATATCCAATGTGGCCCCCACACTAAGCACTCGGCGTCCGATTTAAGAAATAAAAAAAGGCAGTGGTTGTGCGGCCACTGGTTCGCGTCTCATTTAACACTAACGCCGGGCGCTCTGGTTAAAGCAGACCACTTGTAACCTGGCGCTGTAGCTCAAGATTCTATAGAGCACAATGGGCAGAACCGGATTGAGCTGTTTAATGCTTATAATTAATATTACAAACATTTATTTGTAAAGAACTTGCATTGGGACACTTTAAGGAAGTGGCAGTTTGGAGTTGCCACGCAACGCGTCAGTGGTGGTGACATGCTGGACATTGGAGTGGGACTCAAATATTGATCATGCGGTAATGTAGATTCATCTTTGTTTTCATTAATACCTAGTAAGGTTTGTGATTGTGATTCAGTTTGGCTGCCATTGCGGCAGGCTTATACCATATATGCCCTGGAGCTTCATTCCTTTTAGAACTTGCACTTTCAGCACTTGCACCTTTATGCACTTAGCACTTTCTTTCTACTGATTCTATTGAGCATTGAGACTCATCTAACTGTTTCTTTATATAGATATCTCTATAGTAGACACTCTCTTTTGATCTTATATGCACTTTAATAGTGTCACTTGCACAGTTCTTATGAAATTCCTGGGCATAAATAGGTTAGACTTTTCATTCCTTGGGCTATAATATGGCCTTATATTAATATATTTTTTATTATTGACAATCAATATCCACTTGTTTAGATCTGTAATAGGTTATATATTAGTAAGGATATAATTCCATTAGTCCTAATATCTCCTTTCCAGCAATTCTGTTTTTAATTGTTTTTATGTATGTCTAGACCAATAGAGAATAAAGCCTTGTGATAAAACTTCTGATAATTTCCTTGATGGTTCTGTTGAGCGGCTAAATGGGTGGACCCCTGGGTCTGAGCTGGTAGGCCCTTTCCTCAAATATACATATTCGCCTGAACTTGCATTGGGACTTGAATGACTGAAACGCAGGACCTAGATGTCACAAAATGATTTTTTGGGGGTTATTAAAATTTATTTTAATTGCTTCTTTTGCTTAACAATGTGTAATTTGGACCCAAAGGTAAACTTGCTTCACCAGATCTATAGCATGACCCCTACTGTGTATAAAATGCACAAATATGCACCTACATAGTTCTCATCAGCCTTTGGTGCTGTTCTGTATTTATGGATCATGGGCAACGTTTGGATAGCAGCAGATCAGGTTGGGTTACAGATCAGTGTGTGACCTGGCTACCACCTTATGGGATCTTAAGTACCACCAATGGTGATGACTTGAATAGATTGGAAATTGTGTTTTTTGGATACATCAATTTTCTGCTTACTACTATAGAGGAACTTCTAAATGCTAAATTGCTGGTACTTTTAAAAATACATCACCAGGCCCCGATAATGATATGTTCTAGGTATAGATGCAGCTTTCTTTAAAACTCTACTTGATGCACTGGTACATCATGCTATCTGTAAATATTCAATACATCTGGCTTCTGTGCTGAGATAATTCAGGTGAGCTGTGATGTGTCAGTTAACAATTGCTGTATCTGTACAATGTACACTACACAGGTGTAGTTGCTTTGGAAATGTTGTGGAAACTGGATATGATTGGAGGATTTGGGGGCTTATAATATGAGAGCTTTCTCCCTAGCAAATCACCCCTTTAGCAAAGCTGATGGATATTTTCTTCTTGAAAGAAGGAAATGTGAAGGTCGGCTACAACAACTAGTCATGTTTCCATTTTCGTTCTGTCATCTGGTATGAATGAAAAAAAAAAATAAAGTAATACAGCAATATACTATGATATAAGGGGTGATTTACTATGTTCACTACCGTTTGCTACTTGACATAAAAGTATGTTCGTTGAATGGGCAATGTGTGACAGCGGTGAGTAAGCAAAGCTTACTGCAGCCAACACCAGTGAACACAGACTTTTGCAATGCATTTTACTATGTTTGCGCAGCACACAGGTATTTACATTTTAAAGTGGTTTGGAGGAGGTCGGCGAACTTCTGTGGCAGAATTCTTAAGCAAAAAACATGAAATCTTGCTGAAAACACACTTGTATAGCATATGTCAGCATTTGAGGGGTCTCAGAATAGATGTGGGGTATCTTCGGAGTGTCTGGGCTGTTTGAAAAGCTTAAGAATAAAAGTTTATTTGAAAATATAAGTCATTTAAAAACATTATTTATTTTTCACATACTGGGAAACTTTCTAATTTTCACTCTTTAACAATAAGTTAAAGATGCTAAAAAAAAAAAACCTGTGACAATCTAAATAACATTGATTCCTATGGGGTTCACCACCAAAAGCAGGGAATTGCTAAATTATTTGCCAGCATTCCACGAGCTAAACTGAAATAGAAATAAATACAAGAAACATGGACATCGCTTGGAACAGTCAAAATTTCATTTGGTAAATTCGTAAAGCTGACAGATGCCCGCGCAACGTTTTGTGAATTACCCCCATAGTAAAAACACTATCACATGGGCATATTTCCTTAACCAGGCTATAAATACATCTGATGGGTGCATGTTCATTGTTAGAATATTAGATGTAAAACCTGCAGTTGTTTTTTTGCATTTAAAACATTACGGAAAATAGAAAATGATACACAATATAACATCAAAGAAATTACATTTATTATTCGGTCACTTACAAGCCCCATTCACTCCCACTCATCCTCCTTCCCTCGTAATTATCAGAACATAAAGGAATTTTGAGATGCTTTAGTAAAAATGCTATAGTAAACAAGCACTGCGATATAAATCTTAGGGCCTGATTTACTTTATTGTTTTACAGTGCACCAATTTCTTGCCATGGTGTGCTACATTATGCTATGTTTTTTCAGCACACCACAGTGTAAAACACCCTAACAGCAAGCTGCCATTTAAAACAGATTCTACATAGGCTACACCAGGGTGCTCCAATATAGACCACCTAGATTTATTCAGCAGACACACAAAACACACATATCTTACAAAACTGGTGCTAATAACTACAGAGAAGTTTAAAAAAAATAAAAAATCTCAATAAACTTCAATGTTCAGGTGTGAAACAATAGGGGGTGTGACGGCACTGGGGGCAAGGAGGCCAGGGGCCCATCATCATTGCTCCTCTGCCTTATTTATCATATTTGTGTTCACTTGCAATGTTTTAAAGAAAGGAAGCAGAATGCATGTCCGCTTTTTCAGTCCTTAGTTGTCTATCTGCATCCAAGTGAGTTAAAAAATACTGTATGAGCCTTGAAAGGGCCCCATTTAATGTTCGCTCCAGGGGGCCTATCACATTTAGTTATGCCACTGTCAATGTTCAATGTTGTGCATCTCTCGTGTTCCCAAAGTGTTAGCCCAAATTGTAATGAGAAGAAAACAAAAAAAGCATAAAATTCACTGCTGTAAACTAATAGTTTAGTATATGTGTGAGTTTACACGTTTATAAATGGGATTTTCACCTATGATGGTGTGTGCTGATGTGGCGCACACTGCCATAATGCTTGATAAATTAGGCCCTAATCTACATTCCTAAATTTAGTTAGAGAACATAAACTTACCAATTAGGGGCTTTTGTCTTCTCCAGTTGGAGTGCAGCTTCAGAACAGAAACCTCTGTTTAACCCTTGCCTGCCCCTGTTTCTTCATGGTCACAAAATGATGGTAAAATGAAGGACTACATTCCTAGTGTGAGATGGAGACACCTTAGGTTTCCATACCTTTCTCTGCAGTATTAAAAGAACAAAAAGCTAATTAAAACTCAAACTAGAAATATCTAAGTTGATACAAATGTTTGAATGTAGATTTATCTAATTGCAAGCCAGTAATATTAGCCAGTATATTTTAATGTTAAAAGGGAAAATTAAAAGACCTTGACTAACAATATACAGTAAGGCAAAAGGGAAAGTTGTTTCTATAATCTCCTATCAGGGAAGCCCTCCCCTTACATCATGGTCATATCAAAATGCAATTGGGTGTTCTGTGTTGCATTGTCTTTCCATGTATGTCCACGTGTTGCCATGTTTATGTTCTGCATTGTGTTTCCAGGTAATGCCATATAGTGCATTATGTTGGCATCTATGTCCATGTGTTGCATTGTGTTGCCATCAATGTCCATGTGTTGCATTGTGTTGCCATGTATGTTTATGGTTTTCATTTTGTTGCCATGTATAGCAATATAGTGCATTGTGTTGGCATGTATTCCCATGTGCTGCATTGTGTTGCCGTGTATGCCTCTGTGTTGCATTGTGTTGGCATGTATTCCCATGTGCTGCATTGTGTTGCCGTGTATGCCTCTGTGTTGCATTGTGTTGGCATGTGTTTCCATGTACTGCATTGGGTTGGCATGTATTTCTATTTGCTGCATTGTGTTGCCATGTATGTCCCTGTGTTGCATTGTACTGGCGTGTATTTCCATCTGCTGCATTGTGTTGCCATGTATGCCCCTGTGTTCCGTTGTGTTGCCATGTATGGCCATATAGTACATTGTATTGCAATGTATGTCCATGTGTTGCATTGTGTTGGCATGCATTTCCATGTGTTGCCATGTATGGCCATATAGTACATTGTATTGCAATGTATGTCCATGTGTTGCATTGTGTTGGCAAGTTTTTCCATGTGTTGCCATGTATGGCCATATGTTGCACTGGGTTGGCATGCTTTGTATGTGTTGCATTGTGTTGGCATGTATTTCCATGTTTTGCCATGTATGGCCATATAGTACATTGTGTTGCCATGTATGTCCATGTGTTGCATTGTGTTGCCATGTATGTCCTTGTGTTGCATTGTCCTGGCATGTATTTCCATGTGCTGCATTGTGTTGCCATGTATGTCCCTGTGTTTCGTTGTGTTGCCATGTATGGCCATATAGTACATTGTATTGCAATGTATGTCCATGTGTTGCATTGTGTTGGCATGCATTTCCATGTGTTGCCATGTATGGCCATATAGTACATTGTATTGCAATGTATGTCCATGTGTTGCATTGTGTTGGCAAGTTTTTCCATGTGTTGCCATGTATGGCCATATGTTGCACTGGGTTGGCATGCTTTTTATGTGTTGCATTGTGTTGGCATGTATTTCCATGTGTTGCCATGTATGGCCATATAGTACATTGTGTTGCCATGTATGTCCATGTGTTGCATTGTGTTGCCATGTATGTCCTTGTGTTGCATTGTCCTGGCATGTATTTCCATGTGCTGCATTGTGTTGCCATGTATGTCCCTGTGTTTCGTTGTGTTGCCGTGTATGGCCATATAGTACATTGTATTTCCATGTGTTGCATTGTGTTGGCAAGTTTTTCCATGTGTTGCATTGTGTTGCCATGTATGGCCATATGTTGCATTGGGTTGGCATGTTTTTTTATGTGTTGCATTGGGTTGGCATGTTTTTATGTGTTGCATTGTGTTGGCATGTATTTACATGTGTTGCATTAAGCTGGCATGTATGTCCCTGTGTATGGATTTTAGTACTATATTATTATTTAGGGTGATATGACATATTGTTTCAAGTTTCTTGCTTTCTTTTACTTCCCCTTTTTGTGTATGTTTTGTTTTTCTCCTTATTTTTTATTGATTGCATTCTATCAGTTTTATATAAATATATATGTGTACGTGTGTGTGTATGTGTGTGTGTGTGTGTGTGTGTGTGTGTGTGTGTGTGTATTTGTAATTTAGAATCCACAGCTGTATCCTCTTTCTAAAGTTATTAACTAGTAGTTTTTTTGTAATATTTATATTTATAATATTTATATGTGTATGTCCTATTGCAGTGCAGTGTTCATATTGTATACTGTACATCTGCATTCAAAGTTAGTGTTTACCTTTAAAATCTAGTCTATAAACATATATATCCATTTACATTCAATAAAAAACGTGTGTGTGGAAAAAATAATAGCCGAGCATTGACAATGACAAAGCATTAGAAAAGCAAACGAATTGTTAACCCTTAATATTTATTTTTTCAACCAATACTTTAAATATTGATTAACAGACTGCTGTAATCATAGTCCATGAAGTATTTTTCATCCTGAAATTCAATACACATCTTCCCCCTTGAGAAGGACAGTTAGCAACAGACATTCCCTGTCCCCCATAGCCATTCATATAAGTCACTTTGTCAGCCTTTGTGGCTAGCCCAGGCATTCCAATAGGACAAGGTAAGACTATGGGTCACATCTCAGCTATAGGATCAAAAGGGATGACCTCTGTTCTCCTGTGTTCCTGAACTGTGATTGTGTAGAAATCAATAAGGTCTCATTCAAGTTTATCAATCAGCCTCACATTTAGCCTCCCAAATGAGCCTGATGTTTAGATGTCACATGAGAAGCAGAAACAAAACGATAAACACGAAATAGATGGCCACATGCAGAGCCATTTATATTATTAAAAGGCACTGGAAGGGTTACTATTTTTCGGTACTAGGGTCACATCTGATAACACACTAGAAGAATCCACCGGTAGAATCGTAATGATAAATCTGTACTAACGAATACTTTTGCCAGGACTGATGTTTGCATTTCAATTTAAGCAAACCCTTTGAAATAATTTAACAACTGCATGTAAAATCAGGGTGAATATATTATCCTATATAATTGTATGGTAAACATTGGCAATGAAACCCTACTATAAAATTACAGCTTGCAAATTCCTCAATGGTCTCCAGTCCAGCTGATGTTGATATATATATATATATATATATATATATATATATATATATATATATGTTTTGTATAGGTAGCGGGCTTGCAATTTTTGGAAAGACTGGTTTTGAGAGAATATCTAACTTAACACACAATAAGGTAGAAAAAAATATTATGTAAAATAATGTCCTGTACTTACAATACAGTTTAAATACATTTTAAACAAATGTATAAATAGCAAAAAACCTTTGGGAAACTTAAATTAATTTAGAAAGGTTTATTTAAATGTTTAAATAGCCCAATAGGTTCCAACTGTGTATATTTAAATATTAGAAAAAATCTGTACTTAACTTGGATGGTTACCCAATCACAAGAAAACGACAACCAGGGTTTAGATTTAAACATTTTTCTTCCACTTTAATGGGTGCTGAATGAGAAAGTCTCTTAAAACTCGCGACTAAAAATGCAAAGGGTATTTATATCATGTGGATAACCCTTTAAGTGCTGCATTTTAATGAACATTTGCACTTGTAAATATAATGAATGTAATCACAAAAAATAATGGAAAGCATTTCTAGGTGGTTGAATGGTTGCTCTTTTTTTCTCACGCGTTTTTATTTAATTTTTGTGATATATATATATATATATATATATATATATATATCACTAGCTAGAGACTAGTGAAACATTCCCATGTCTAAATAGCATAGTACAATGTGAATGGCAGCAGTGAGGCTCGTTTATTGCTGTCGGTAGGCTGCATGTGGTTGAAAGTGTGAATATTTCATTGAGATGTCTGTAATCCATCTTCCGGAAAGCGCCTGGAATTATTTCACGAGAGCCTTTAGAAGAGATTATGGGAGCTTTAGGGCTAAATCCCCTTGTTTCTGTCTTTTGGTTAGTCTTTCTACCCTGTTCCAAAATGGTTCCAGAATATTAGAAATTCCCTCAGCTCCATTCGGTCCCCTTTTCGAATCAAACAAACCCTGTTTTCACTTGGACATGATTTGGCATGGTGTCATTTCTCTTTATTCAGGGGGGAAACTTTCAACAGAAGCAGAGGGACACTTGGAGCAATGTTAGATTTGTAATAATCATAATAGTACAGGTCACCAGACTTCCAACACATATAAACGCTTACAATGTGTTTCCCACTGCCCCATGAAACTACAAAATCTATGACATCTGGGCAAGTCTTCACAAGTATGTGTTTGTATTTGATTTTTTTGTCCCCTAATAACTTGATTTAAAAACCACAAACAATTATAACAGTGTTTCTGGAAATGCATATTATTTATAATTATGATCAGCAATGGTGGTTTTTGAGTCTATTGAGGCCAGTGGCATTAGCAATGCAGGCTGCCTGGACACATAGCAAGCCAGTGTGTGGCTCGCTGCTGGGGCGTTTGGCTTCTTTGTAGAAAGGCAGCAGCAGTGGTTTCTTGTGAAACTTTTACTGAGGAGGACAATTGAAGGTGATCAGCCCTAGTATAAGTGATCAGAGGGTGGCTTGATGTAAATGTGTGAGTGTGATGAAGTCTGGCCAGCACTAATCTCCGGCACCCTTTCTATAATGTAGCAGAATGCTGCGCCCCGGCACTCCGCACCTGCACTGTGAATAGAGGAGCTGCTCTATAGAGGACACGCTCGCTGCCCCGCCATTGCCGGCCAGTGTGAATAGGGCCGCCAGCCACGCTCCCCCCCCCCCCCACCTCCCCACACACCCTCCTTTGATCCCCCAGAATGTCTTCTAATTTGTCCCTTTTTCATTGGAACACCATTTCCATGTCTCTTCTCTCTATTCTCTTCTTTCTTTCCCAAATCACGTATCAAGAATCAAGGACAAAAGTTTTGTCTTTATTTAGCTTCAACATGCCCCACGCCCTGTGACGGCGCCTTATCCCTTTTTCTATAATGTTATCATCATTATTTGATTCATTATTATTATTATTATCTACTTATCTATGCCTTTACCGAGTTTATTGCCCACGTGATGCTATGAAGTTTTACCCATTAATTTGTATAACTATATATCCACCCCTCTGTCTGTCTGTCTATCTATCTATCTATCTATCTATCTATCTATCTATCTATCTATCTCCTACCTTCTTTCTCTTGATCTATGACCACTCTTTCAATTTTCTCTTTATTTGTATCTTTATGTCTACCTACATTACTATCTACCCGTCTATGAATGTATCATCTGTCTGTATATCTATCTATCTATCTATCTATCTATCTATCTATCTATCTATCTAGTCCTACTTCATCCTGATTATCACCACTCTTTTCTTTTTATCTTTCTTTTTTTTATCTTTTTTTCTACTTATATACCTATCTGTCTATGTATGTCTGTATGTGTGTCTGTGTCTACTTCCTATCGTTTATAACCACTTTTCTTTCCTTGTGTTATCTGTATGTCTACCTACATAACTATCTATCTAAGTGTGCATCTATATATCCCTTATCTATCTATCTATCTATCTATCCTTCCTTCCTTCCTTTTATCTATCTGGTCTTTATTACATGTCACCGCTTTGAACGTTTCATTTTGTTATAGCGCAGTTATCGTTTAGACTATATTCTTATGCAAAAAAGACAAATATGTGCATGTGTTTACAATGTCTGCGTTCTATTATAATGTATTCATCTTTCCATATATACTTGACATGCGTTTCTTCTTTTATACCCTATATATCTCCCCTTTTCCTTTTCTCTCCCCTCTCCCCATCTATCTTTGTGAAGCTTTGTGATTTAAACTCGTTTCCCTCTGATTTAAGCAGCCCAGCAATTTCTTTTATGTCACTCGTTCCATTTCTCTCACTGATAAAACAAACGCTAAGATCATCTGCTTTGGACTTGGGGGATGCTCCAAGGAATTGGCATTATGTGTGATGGAGCAGGGGCAATGATAGTGTACATTGCTTGGTTCCAGAATCAAAGCAAAGGTGAGAGAGGTGATGAGTGGCATAGACTGTAGCAGTGCCCACCCACATACCCATTGTTTGCCCACACATACTTCGTTGTGTGCCCCCACATATCTCACTGTATGTCTCCCACATAACTCGTTGCATGTTTCCTAGATACCTCATAGCATTCCACCATCATACCACTACTGCATACACCCATCATATCCCTACTGTATGCCCCCCATACCTCATTGTATGCCCCCACCATACCCCTACTATATACCCCCATCATATTCCTACTTTCTGCCTCAATAATACACCTACTGTATACCCCCATCATATCTCTACTGTTTCCCCCATCATACCCCTGCGGTATACCACTATATTATGCCTACTGTATACTCCCATCATATACCTGCTGTATGCACCCATCATGCCCATACTTTATGCTTCCATTATATCCTTACTGTACGCCTCATCATATCCCTACTGTATCCATCCCCCTCCATGCCCCTACTGGATACCACCATCATACCCCCTACGGTATGGCCCCACCAAACCACTACTGTATATCACCATCATATACCTATTGTATGCCCCCATCACACCCATACTGTATACCACCATCATACCCCTACGGTATGTCCACATCTTACTACTACTGTATAGCACGATATATATGATGGTGGTATACAGTAGGTGTATGATGGTGGTATTCCTACTGTATACAACCTCATATACCTTCTGTATAACACAATCATATCCCTACTATATGCTCCCATCATATGGAGGCAGTAGGGGTATGATGGCAACATGCAGCAGGTATATGATGGGGGTATACAGTAGGGATATGATGGTGGTATACAGTAAGGGTATGATGGGGCAAACAGTAAGGATATGATGGGGTATACAGTAAGTGTATTTTGGGGGCAGACAGTAGGGATATGATGGGAGTATATAGTAGGGGTATGATGGGAGAATACAGCGGGGTATGGGGCATACAGTGGGGTATGATGGGGGTTCACAATGAGCTATGTGAGGAGGGATTATGCGGTATCTAGTAGGTGTATTATGGGGGCATACAGTGGTGTATGGAGCGCATACAATGAGGTATGATGGGGGTATACAGTAGGTGTATTATGGGGGCAGACAGTAGGGATATGGTAAGGGTATAAAGTAGGTCTATGATGGGGGCATGCAGTGAGGTATGTGGGCATACACATATAGTGAGGTAGGATGGGGGTATACAATGAGGTATGTGGGAAGCATAGAGTTGGTGGATGATGAAGTATATAGTAGGTGCATGATGGGAGCATACAGTGGGGTATGGAGGGGTGGGTAGAAGCCTTTTACACCTTCCAATAGAGAGAAACTAGGGGCATACAGTTCCGCTAAATACCCCACTGTATGCTCCCACCATACCCCCAATATATGCCCCTGCTGCCCATCATATCCTCTCTTTCCAGCCCAGGCACTGTAATGTATGGCATGCCAGGTGTGTAGCTAGGAGGGGGGCTGAGGGACACTTGCCCCGGGGGAAGCAGGTGAGGGGGTGCCAAAGGGGGCCTGAAAACAGGTAGGGACACCATTTTGAATCTTTGCCCCTGGTGCCAGGAAGCCTAGCTACTCCTCTGTGGCATGCCCTCTGCCTTCCTCCAAATACACAAGTCAACATTTGTTTTTCGAATTACAATGATGTTAATCTGCAAGTGGAAGAAGAGGCAGAAGAAAAAAAAATGATGTTCCGAAGCACTTTTTAATCTAATGTAAAACAACCACGGGGGTCTGAGGGAAAATGACTGCGATAGCTATAGACACAAATAACTAAATTACCAAAACGTTAGTGTATCTGCAAGCTTCATTAATATGGAACAGACTCCCCGGTTAATCTCCAAAAGCCAATGTTCCCCTGTAAAAGAGCACTTTGGGAGGAATGGGAGGTGAGATCAATCACTCCCAATGCAGCAAGGTTTCCGTGCAGGAGAAGCCATTTACACCTTCCAATAGAGAGGAGACCAGGGCTCATATATCACCCGAGAACAAATGATTATGAATTGGTAAATGCCCCCTCAAGCTAAGAACTAGTCACTGCCATTTATCATTTCTGGGGCTTCCTATGTTTCATATCATCTGGCTTCTTAGAAGGAAAGCCAGGAAAGTCAGGCCAGCCAGATATGGGCAGCAGCTCCTAAAGAGATTTTATTTGAGGGGGGTAGGAATAGGTTGATCAGTGACTCCAAAGTCCACTTACCAGAATTTAAGTACAACATATATTTATAAAAACGTATAATATGTAACACCTAAACAAATAGAGTGTTTGAGTCATTTCGAAAACCTACTTCCAGGACTCCATCAGGGCACCCTCTAGAACAGTTGGTACATTGCTATACAGGAGATTGAATAGGATTAAGGAGCCAGTGCAATTTGGCAAAGCTTCTTCAATCCCTAAAATAAAAGAGGCAAGGGTGAGTAGATGTTCCTGATCTTATTCTGTGGAGCATATTCCATGGTCTGACAGGTGCTACTGACAGCCCCCAAACTCATTATAAAGATGTCTGTCCCATAGGACTGGGTGAATTTACCCTTGTGCTGACGGTGCTAGGAGGATAGGACGAATACAGGGTTCCCCGGCCTTATCCTAAATGATCCATTCGCAATCTGTTACTGGTTCTATTCATCTTTACCACGATGGAGCTCTAGTTTAAGGTTTGCAGTTCAGTTCCAAAGAGAGGGTATTGGGTTGGTATGTATAAGGGTAAAGGTTAAGTAAGTAGTAAGCTTTGGTTTAGAAGGTGTTATGTGTCATGGATTGGTTATATTTCAGGAAGTATTTAGGGGGAAACCTACGAAATGATTCTCCGGCCATTTAGTTCGCTAGCTTATAGTGGATAATCCAATAGGAATCAATGTTATTTTTGGAGAGATTGCGTCTATTTTTTTTTAGCATCTTTTACTTATTTTTCACACATGAACATCAAGGTACCAAGTATGCGAAAAACAACTAATAATAATGTTTTTACATGACTTTTATATTTCAAATAAACGTTTTTTTCTTCAGTTTTTTTAAACAACTTTGACAGTGTACCCCTGTCACCCAACTGTGTGTTAGGACCTAAAGGTATACTGTCCTTAAAGGGATTGTCCAGGCTAAGTGTAAAAACAAATCATTGTTTGCTGAACTGACATACAGATAAATCAACTTGGTGAGCTGCTGAATGCAGTATAGCTGTTGTTCCTGAAATCCTGCACTTTTTTCTGTAGCGCGTGGAATTTTTTTTTCACGACCACCTCTTTTTAGCATTGATAAAGGACATATACTAAGAAGCAATGGATGGCTATCCTTCTGTAGACGGACAAATATTTTTGTGTTTCTCATAGTCTGATGCAAGAGCCGGATAGCTGTCCTGAAGAAAATCCAGGGTCTGGACTACAGGAAAGTGCTAGATCTCAACAACAGCTTTGTTAGGCAGCACTTCAGGGCGAATCCCTTGCATGGAAGGTAAGCAATGATTTTTTTTTTTTAACTTAGCCTAGACAATCACTTTTTACTTAGGATTTAGGATTGAGGTTAGGATTGAATGATTGATACAGATGAAAAAGACACATGACTACCAAGTTCAACATGACCCTTAAAGTGGACCAACACGCAGAGGGGATCGGCCCGGGAATCTATAAGATTCCCGGGCCGATCAGATCCTTCCCCGCGGGGCATCCGAAATCGGGATGTCCCGCGGGGTGAAACCCCCCAGGAAGCCCACAATCCTACCTTTTCCACATTCCAGCTGCGCATGCGCGTCCGCTGCCTCCCACGCGTCCTTCTAGCAGGGCGCGCTACCGCGCCAGCCGTTTGTGAATGGCCGGTGCGGGTGCGCTCCCTGTAAGAGGGATGCGCGAGAGGCGGCGGCGGCGGGCGCGCTCTGCTTGTCCGGCGCTGCCTCTCGCTTGTCCGGCGGTGGGGATTGGCTGCAGCAGTCACGTGGGAGCGGGGTGAGGTGAGTTTTCGGGGCTTTCTGGGGGGGTTTCACACAGCGAGGCACCCCCCGATCGGGGTGCCCCACCGAAGTGGACCAAAACCCAGGATAGTCAAAATCCTGGGTGTTGGTCCACTTTAAAGGAGCTCTATCATGAAAAATGGCCCAGTGATAAAAATCCATATAAATATGCTGGATGGTGGGAGGACAGGTCACTTATACACCCCAAATATCCAACCAGGCTTGTTTCTTTTTATTTTAATGGAAGGTAGAGGAAAGCAGGGGTGGCCGACTTTGTCACACCTGATACAATAAACCTGGCGCCCTTGGACTGAATTTCTACCAGGAGAATAAACCACAAGCTTGGCAGGAGTTTGATTCAGTTTGGGTATATAAGTGACCCCTCCTCTCCTTAGCCCACGTGTTTATATAGATTTTTATAATGACACAATTTCATGACAGTGCTGCTTTAAGGACAAGGATATAGGTTAAGGTGGTGGATATAAATGCTATATATATATAGCATATATACGCCATATATATATAGATATATATGCTTGAAAGAGGTCTGGTAAAAAGGAAAACACTGCTCTATGTTAGGAGTGGCAAATGACAAGGCGAGGTTCATCAGCCGTAGAGTTTTGGGTTTTCATGGCTTGTTTTTAGGGTCACCTTAGGAGTTTTTAGACGTTTTACAAAGTTTGCAGCATTGCTGGAGGCTTTTTTGCGTGTTTACCATATCCCATGCGATAACACTGCTTCAATATAACACAATGAAAAAGACACCAGCTGGGGAAATATTAAACAGAAAAGCTCTCAATATTTTTTGTAGTTACAGAGCATTGACCATAACCTTCCAGTGACCTTGACGAAGTGGTCTACTGTGCAACTGGAGGAACCCAACACATATGTAAGGCATTGCCTCCCAAGCCTGCTGTTACAATGGTGTTTTCATAACTTGTGAAGGGCACATGCATTGCAATCATTATGAAGAGTGTCTCAGCTTCTCTTTCTGACTGGCCATGAGGATATTTATGGCCTTGTAAGTCTCACACATGTCAGTCTGGGGGCTTTAGAAAAAGATGGCGACTGGTCTGCAATGGGGCCCCTCTCTCTCTTTCTCTCTGGAGGACAGACACAGTGAGGTCAGTGGTGGGGAAGTACAGACACGCTGTGTTCTGCTAAACACTTACCCCCGGCCAGCCTTTGCATTGCATTGCATCTGTGACCCGGCTCTGTTTTCTTTAGGGGGTCCCGTATAATAAGGTGCCGGAGACTGGCGCTTGTATTTGTGAGCAGCACAGTAGGCAGCTCTTCTGCTGGCCTTTTACTACAACTTGTAGCCTTTTTTACCAGTCAATAGACATATTTTCCAGTCTCTCCATCCAGCTTGTAAAAACAGAGCGTGTAAAACAAAGCATTCCACCCCATCTTGTATAGAGAAGCCTGCTAGGCACACTCATCCCGAATCCACATCCTAACCACAAGCCTGGCTTCTCTTTTATCGCAAATCACAGACAGCCACAAATTCAAGGGCTCCCCAAACATTGCTTTAACGAAATCTACAACTAGAGACAGAGATTGAGAGAGGGTAAGAGAGCGAGAAAGAGAGAGAGAGAGAGAGAGACAGAAAGAAAGAGAGAGAGAGAGAGAGAGACAGAAAGAGAGAGAGAGAGAGAGAGAGAGAGAGAGAGAGAGAGAAAATGTCACGTTTTAAATGGTCAAGAAAGTTTGTTCTTTAAATTAAAATAGATACAAGACTCCTAGATGCATTTCGACCAGCTGTGTATTAATGGTGATCTAAAACGAGTGGCATATATATATATATATATATATATATATATATATATATTAGTATATACCATATATAGAAATGGATGATGTTTGAAGCTCTGCATGAAATAAAGTAATAGCTCATCACATCATTTTTATTTCTGTTGGTAATAAAAAGTAAATCGTTTATATTATATATAGTGGTATATTTTAGTAGATACTATATACTGCAATGAAGGCTGTTTAAAGTTGGGTAGGAATGTAAGAAAAAGCTCTGGTTAGCTATTATAGAGTTGGTGATAAAAAAAAGAAAATGGGTTATACAGTATATTGTTTTTTTTTACTATATATTATACAGTATATACAATATATTGTAATGGAGGCTGTTTGAAGCTGGGTATGAATTAAAGCAAATAGCTCATCTGATTATCTTCTATAGTATTGGTGATTTAAAGCAATCAAAGTTTATACTACTGTTTCTATTGTACGATACTATAGTAGATACTGTATACTATAATACAGGCTGTTAGAAGCTCTGCAGAAATGAAACAAGCTGATTCGCTTTTGAATAGTTAGTGATATAAATAGTATACTTCCTATTAAACTATACAATAGTAGCTATTAATATTTATACCGCAGAAGAGACTGTTGGAGAAAATAGCTAATCTAATAAACTTTAATAGTTGTAATTATATCAAGCAAATTGCTAATAATATATATACTATACATAGTATATATACTATATTATATATATAGTAGATACTATAAACTGTAAGGGGTTCTGATGAATCCTTGCAGGAATAAAAAAAAAATAATTACTCTGATTCGTTTATAGTATTGGAGAAATAAATTGAATGGCTTATGCTATATAAATATATTGTACGATAGTATAGTAGATACTACAGCTATATACTGCGATAGAGGCTGTTTGAAGCTCCGCAGGAAGAAAAAAAAAGAATTAGTTCATCCGATGAGGTTTTATAAACTTTGTTGATATCAAGTTTTTAGCTTTCTATTATACTTTGGTAAGTATTCTCTGCTATATACTGTGATGGAGGCTGTTTGAAGCTCTGCGGGAATTAATTAAATAGTTAAAATGATGAGGTGTTATATTATAAGTGATATAAAGCGTGTGCCATATATATATTATACTATGCAATGATAGATAGTATACTATATACTGTGATGGAGGCTATTTGAAGCTCTGCAGCAATAAGGTAAATATCTGCTCTGATTAGAAGCCGCATCTCACCAGTAAAAACACTTTTTGTAGCCTATTTAGAAAGGCATGAAACTATTTAGATTGTGTTGTAGGCAAATGAGCTGCTTGACCTTTTTCCAGGACACATTTGATCCCGGGACACCGGGATATGTCGCTCTTATTTTTACAGACTGCTTTTAAAAGAGATCGAACCAGTTGGCATTTGTTTGACTACTTCTTTGCACCCCCCTTTTTTTTTGTAGACTTTCTATAATTGCTTTGAAATGTTTTCATAAATTACCCTGAGAGATGTGTCATAGTAAATTACCTTAGTAATAAAATGTAAAAAATGCAAATGGTGCGGGCGTTTATGACGATGTAAGCCATTGGTTGATATGCACTATTTCCCCTGTCTCTGGCACGAGATGCCGGGCGATGGGGAAGGCGCAGTGTGACAGCAGAGAGCGGCCACCTCGGGTGTCATCTAGCAGGGAGACTCCAGTGCGGGTCATTTGCTCGTCCCCCGCCGAAAACACATTATCCCCCTCCGTATTTACATACTTTCTAATATTTGTCAAACAGCCATCAATTATAAGCGGAATGAAAGGTTCCCCAGTCCTCACAGATCAGCCTAATGAAGACATTTACCTTTCTGCTGGCGGGGGGGCTGACATGACATGACGCCTTATAGATCTATAGGGTTCTGCTCTCTGACAGCAGCCCTCCCAGGTACCCGAACACCTAACTTCCTCATGGGGGTCACCACCACCCGACTGATGGGTGCACTTCTGCCCGACATTCATAACGGCAGCTTAATACCGAGACAGCAGAGCTTTTATCATACACCGGTCACTGCCCCTGCGGACCCGGCCATGTATAGCGGCCATAAGGCGGACACGCTGCCTAAGGCCCCAAAGCAAGTTTATAAATCAGCATCCAGATAGGGATTAACTAAAGGTCCACCCACAACCGGCAGACATCTAAAAAAAAAAAAAAAAAAATATATATATATATATATATATATATATACCAAATGACATAAAAACATAGAAACATCAAAAGCATATATATATATATAATGTATATATATATATATATATATATATATATATATATATATATATATATATATATATTAGAGAGAGGGAATATGTGCATCAAATGCAATAGTTTATTAAAGTAAAAAATATAAAGAACATATATATATATATATATATATATATATATATATATAGAGAGAGAGAGAGAGAGAGAGAGAGAGAGAGAGAGAGAGAGAGAATATGCACCAAATAATTACATACAAACACGGAAAGTAAGAACTTTATACAAATGTCTGAACAGATATGAAGATACACACACATTCACACACACATACAGATATATTTATTAGAGAGGGATAATATGTGATATCGGCGCCAAATGTAATAGAAACATAAAACCATATAACGGCATTACACAAATATATCATATGTCGTTCATATATATTTATATATAGAGAGAGAGCGAGAGAGAGGGAGAGATGCAGCATATATATATATATATATATATATATATATATATATATATATATATATATATATATATATCTAGAGAGAGGGGGTATTATATAGAGAGGGAATAAATGCAACAAATGCAAGTACTCTCGACCAAATGTTAAGACACACATCTATCTACCTATCTATCTATCTATCTATCTATCTATCTATCTATCTATCTAAGATGAGAGCACAGTAACACTATATCTTTTGTATATATTCTTTACTGTTTCTGTGTTATTTAATTATTGCATTCGGTGTATTCTCTTTCACTGTGTTATATATTGGAGGTGTTTTCAGTAAATCGCCCCACCCCCCACATTCTATTGCCCCCATATTCAGTGAGCACAGGTTTATATAGGTGCACATCCACAGCACATCAGGACGTTGCAGAATGCCAGCGTGCACAGGTGTATATATACATGTGTATGTCCCTGGCTGGCTGTGAGTTGGGGGGGGGGGGGGCATTGCTGGGCAGGATGGCTGCAGAGTTCTCCCTGTGACAGCTCGGTGGCTGCCTGTGTCCCGACACGGCGGCCCGGTGATGGATGGCGGCGCTCTGCCTGATAGCATTAGCGGTGATGGATGGGGCCGGGTGCGGGGGGTCAAGCGATGGTCGCCCCATCTCCTCCGACTCGAGCTCGGTAAAATTAAATCACATTTCAGCATGCAAATAGCATCACTCAGCATGGCATCCCGTGTGGGCGCCGCCCCGGCCCGGATAACATGTTGTCACAGCGCCCGTAATCAGGTTGGGGAATTGCACGAGGCACCGGAACCATGTGCGGCTATAGTGCCCCGCACTGTGTGTCCCAATGTCGCCCCATGCCTGCAGCCTCTGCTATCCCCGGCCACTGCTAGCCAATGGTTATTTTCAGCAGTGGCTACATACTATATATATACTGCAAACATCCTCCTCATGCCCCATCTGCCCCCCTCACTATAGAGTACAGCATCTGCCTCCACTGCTAATGGCGGCCTGGGCTCTGCTGCCAACTCACAATGACCCTGCCATTCTGCCCTCACTACTACCATAGTGCCCACACTGCCAGTACATTCTCTATTCACAGTCCATATACTGATTCCATATGCCTCCACCCGTACACTGCTACACTGCCCACACTGCCAATACGCTCTCTATACACTGTTTATACACTGCCCATCAAATGCTTCCATATGCCTCCTATATGCTACTCCCCACACTGCTTATACACTGCTATACTGCCCACACCGCAAATACACTCTCTATATACTGTTTATAGACTGCCCAGCAAATGCTTCATAAATACCTCCTATATGCTACTCTTCACACTGCCATACTGCCCACAAACTGCCTAAGCAATGCCCACACATATACACTGTCTATACACTACCCATACAATGTTCCATATGCCTCCTATTCTCTACCCCCCACACATACCATACACTGATACCCACACTACCTATACTCTGCCATTTCACTGCCCAAACTGCCAACACAATGTCCACACTGCGCATACCCTGAGCCTTACATGACCAATACACTGCCTATAAACTGCCCACACTGCCCAATCCCCTCAGTGCCTATACACTGCCCACACTGCATAAAAAACCTCCTATACACTGCCAACACTGCATATACACTTCTCATATACACCCCACACACACTGCATTTACACTTCTCCCTGTAGTGCATATACACTGATATATACTGTCCCCACTGCCTACACATTGCACACACTGCCCATGCTGCCCATACACTAATTTCCTCCTTTACACTGCCCACATTGTTTATTCTTTGCCGCACTCTGCCCATACTGCCTATACCCTGCCCAATCCAGTACCTATACACTACTCCCCACACTACCTATATGCAGCTTATATACTGGTTGCAGTGTCCACACTCTGCCTATACATTGGTCATACACTGCCTATTTACTATTCCCCATATTGCCTATACACTGCTCATACATTGCCTATTTAATAATTCCCACACCGCCTATACACTACTGATACACTGCCCACACCCTGCCGGTAGCATACTCCCCAACACTGTTTATATACAGTCTATACACTAATCCAAATTCTGCCCACACTCCTTTTAGACTGCATATATACTGCCCACTTTTTACACTGCCCACATTACCTACAGTGCCAACACAATGCACACACTACTCACATTGCCTAAACACTACCCATATTCCCCAACCTACATATAAATTACCCAGACTGTCCACATACTGCAAACACTGCCCATACACAGAACCCCACACTTCTTATACAGTGCCCACACTGCCTATACACTGCCCACAACACTAATACACTGCGCACACACTGATCCATACACTGCATATACATTTCCTATTCCTATTGCCAACACACTGCGTATACACTATCCACAAACTCCCCACGCTGCCTTACACACCTGAGACAAATTACTTACCCTGCCAAAACACTGCCCACATAGCCTATCCACTGCCCACATAGCCTAAACACCGCCCACACACTGGTCACAATGCATATACTCTGCACACACTGCATATGTACTGGCCATACCTTGCCTATACACAGTCTATGTACTGCCCACACACTGGTCCTCACCTTGCGAATACATTACATTCAACACTACCCACAATATCCACACTGCATATACACTGTTCACACAATGATCATATACCGCCTACACACTGCCAGCACTGCCTATAAACTTTTCACACTGCATATCCACTACCTATACACTGTCCACACTGCTAACTCTGGCCACAGTGCTTATACATTTTCCATACTGCCTATTCACTGCCTCAACAATGCCTAAACCTTGCCCACAAACTGCTCACATTGCCTGCACACTTCCCACACACTGCCTATACACTGCCCACACTGCTAACTCTGGCCACAGTGCTTAGAAACTTTCCATACTGCCTATTCACTACCTCAACAATGCCTATACCTTGCCCACAAACTGCTCACATTGCCTGCACACTTCCCACACACTGCCTATACACTGCCCACACTGCTAACTCTGGCCACAGTGCTTATACATTTTCCATACTGCCTATTCACTGCCTCAACAATGCCTAAACCTTGCCCACAAACTGCTCACATTGTCTGCACACTTCCCAAACACTACAAACAAGTTGTGTGTAACCAGCTCACCCCTGTGATATTGTGCTCCGGCACGGACTCAAAAGAGGCTCCCAAAAACTCTCCAGTAAGGATGCATATATTTGAGAATCCAGCCAAAGTTAAAATGTAACTTTTACTTGTAAATTTTAAAAGTTCAAAAAAAGAGATCCATACATGTGCTCTCAGCAGCCCCCTCAGCACCCTCCAACACTGTGTTGGAGGGTGCTGAGGGGGCTGCTGAGAGCACATGTATGGATCTCTTTTTTTGAACTTTTAAAATTTACAAGTAAAAGTTACATTTTAACTTTGGCTGGATTCTCAAATATATGCATACTTCCCAAACACTGCCTACACACTGCCCACACTGCTAACTCTGGCCACGGTGCTTATAAACTTTCCAAACTGCCTATTCACAGCCCAAACTGCCTAAACCCTGCCTAAACCTTGCCCACAAATTGCTCACATTGCCTGCACACTTCCCACACACTGCCTATACACTGCCCAAACTGCTAACTCTGGCCACAGTGCTTATACATTTTCCAAGCTGCTTATTCACAGCCCAAACTGCCTAAACCTTGCCCACAAATTGCTCACATTGCCTGCACACTTCCCACACACTGCCTACACACTGCCCACACTGCTAACTCTGGCCACGGTGCTTATAAACTTTCCAAACTGCCTATTCACAGCCCAAACTGCCTAAACCCTGCCTATACCTTGCCCAAAAACTAATCACATTGCCTGCACACTGTCCACACTGCCTATACACTGTCCACACTGCTAAGAAGCTGGCCATACACTGAGTATTAATCGAATATAAATGCTGCCTTTACATTTACACTGATGCCCACTCTGTATCTACACTGACCACAAATTGATCACACTGCTGATACACTGATCCCCACACTACCTCCACACTGCCAACACATTGACCACATGCTCTACTCACTGTGCATTCACTGTCCACACGGTCTATACACCGGCCACATACTGCCTATATACTACCACATGCCACATTGGCTTCAGCATATACACTCCCCATGCAAACACTGCACCCAATGCTGCCTAAACACTAATTCCCACACTGTCACAATCTATTTATACCCTGGAATGTAACCATAACCGGAGGGCATCCGCTAAGCTTAAAGGAAATGGTGCTTCCTCTAGTGACGTAGCAGGGGATTCTTCTCTGTAAGAGCAGTGAGATGGGGAAATCTCGGACAGAGGAGGTAGTTATTATTATTATTGTTTATTTATATAGCGCCATCATCTTCCGTAGCGCTTTACAAAGTAGTAATTACAGACAGGGTAGAAACATACGGTACATATACTATTTCAAATGCAGTTTTACAGATTTGACAGTGGATATTCAAGATACAATAGGGGAGAGAGCCCTGCCCTTGCGAGCTTACAGTCTAAAGGTAGTTATGAAGAATACATTAAAAGAGTTTAAAAGTGGCCTGAATACCTTCCTTGCATGTAATAACATTACCAGCTATGGCTACTAGACCACTAAAAGTAGATTTTTTTTTATATTAAGACAAGAGTGGATGGACTGAAGTCTTTTTTCAGCTTTACATACTATGTTACTAGGATTCACTGCCTATACACTGCCCATGTACAGGGGCGGACTGGGATTCAAAAACGGCCCTGGACTTTTTTGGTCACACCGGCCCTTCTGTACTGTGGCCGGCCCCATAAAGTATGTTACATTACATGCAGGCAGTGCCACTTCTAGCCGGCCCTGTAACAGCAATGTTGCTATCACTACCGAGTGATGTTGCATTACACTGCTTACGTTGGCACCAGTCGGGGCAACTTTAAAACCGGGAATAGGCGAGTTAGTTTTGGCGACCTGGAGGGCTTCACACAGTGGTTCATCCGGAGTGCAAGGACCAAAACCCAGGATAGTCAAAATCCTGATTTTGGTCCAATTTAGAGTAGACCAATTGCCAGGATTTTGCCTATCCTTATTAGCTTTTCTAATTGTGTGACACCCCCCAGATCTCCTACTCCACTCACCTTTCAGCCTTTCCTGTGCTCACGGCGTTTGTCCAATCAGAGCTTTAGGCCGTTGTTTTGGCTTGTGTGTTGGTATAGGAAGCGGGAGCAGCTGCATCCCCGGTTTCCTTGTGAATGGCTTGGAGCAGGAGCGCGCTTAGCTGCAGGGATTAAAGTGGACCAACACCCAGGATTTTGATTATCCTGGGTTTTGGTCCACTTCCTCGGGGGACCCCGCTGCGCGAAACCCCCCAAAACGCCCTATTCAACTCACCTGACCCCGCTGCTACGGCGCATGTGCGCCCGCGCGTCCAATCAGCGCGCTCGGAGTCACAGAGGTATGCGCGTCAATGCGACGTCTTACCTCTGCGGCTCCGAGCACGCTGGCGGCCGCATCTCGCGCTTCCTTCTAACAGGGAGCATGCCCTTGCCGTCCATTCACAAACGGGCACGCGCCCTGCTAGAGAGAAGCGCGAGATGCGGCCGTGGCCTGCGCATGCGCCGTTGGACCAGGAGTCAGGTAAGGTTTGCTCACGTCCTTGGGGGTTTCACACAGATCTTGGATGCCCCGCAGGGTGGGATTGGATCGGTTGATCCTCCTGGGTGTTGGTCTGCTTTAAGCAAGGGAAATAGGGAAAGGTAAGGGGTTTCCTGGACGATCTGGAAGGGGCCACACAGTAGGGCATCCCAAATCATCTATTTGGCCAGCCATGGAGGTGATTGGTCCATGAGAGCGCATACTCCCCACCATGCCAGAGCCCAGAGATGCCAGTGCCACAGCTAAAAAAAAAAAAAAAAAAAGAAAATGGTACTTACCAGACAGCGATGATCAGTTTTCCAGCAGTGGCCCCTTGTCTCCTCCTGAACTCTACTGTGTCCCACGACCCCGCCTGCCAGAGACTCACTGCTAGTCTGCTGAGCATGCGCAGAGCAGTAGCAGCTTCTTCTCTCCCCGCCTGGTCGGGGACAGCATGTGGGGGAACTAAGATGATGCAGCTCTGTCCCCTCCCGGCGGGGAAAAGAAGTTGCACACAGGCCACAAACTTCGCTGGCCGCGTCAGGCCGGTAAGAAAAGGAGGCTAGTGGGGGGCTGCGCGGACAAGGCAGGTGGGCGAGGGGCCGCGGAGTCAAGCAGGTGGGCGAGGGGGCCGCGGGGACTTCGGTGTGGCGGCCCGACGGCCAGATGGGAGGCAGCGGCCTACCGGGATTTGTCCCGGTATGCCCTACGGCCAGTCCGCCCCTGCCCATGTAGTAGGAGTAGGGGTGTTGGGAAAGGTATACACAGAGAGGATAGGGTTAACAGGGTCCACTTGGGTCTTCTTGCTTGGGCCTAGGAAGGGTGAAAAAATGGAAATGCCAGCCAAGGGAAAAGAAGGGGCTCAGTTACTCACTGAAACTGGATCTGGTTCCCTAAACAAGGGGTATCCACAAAAATTCAAAAATGAGGTCCACTTACCAGGTGGGTGCACGAGGTGCAGGGAGGTTTACATGTAGAAAGGTGTGCCCCAGCCATGGGTGCTCCAAGCAGTAGGATGAGCCTGGGGCTTTCTAGGGAGCCCCTTGCCTTCTCTGGGCATCCGCAGTGAGTCCAGCCAGGTCCTCTGTGGGAAAGATTGGAAAGGTTTAGTAATGGTGGGAACAGTGGGATCCCTAGGCCTAGAAGACATCAAGAGTGGGACTTACCTTGGCTGGGGATGTTCCTCCTCGGCCCTCATCCTGGAGGTGCTGAAGCTGGATGGGTTGGGGGAGGGGGTGCTGCAGGGACGCCATGGGGACGTCTGGCCATGTGAAGCTGCAGAAGCACTGTGTTCTTTGGCGGGAATGTGCTGCGTCTGGCTGGACGGCTGTGTCCTGACCTGGGAATTTGGGATCCGCCAGTCTTCCCTGGTGTGAGTTGCCCCCTCCATAGTGTGATCCTCTACATAGGGAGCGGGTGGCCTTTTGCAGTGGAGTTACCTCCGGCAGGCTGCCCCCTCCCCTCTCCCGATACTTTTCTCCATTAGGATGGTGGATGAGAGGACAGTGGGAGGAGTCACTTTATAATAAGAGATAAGTGGGTGAAGTTGTCTTATAGCAGGTAGCTAGTAGATGGAGCTAGAGAGAAGGGGTGGGGCACCCATTAATCAGAGACCAGGAGGGGTGGAGTTAGAATTCAAGCCAGAGGGAAAAGGGTGAGTTAGGCCCTCATTATATGTAGTGGGTGGTGTTTCCCTCAACACAAGGGATATGGTGGGTGGAATTTATGGTAGGTCACAAGGTGCGTCGACCTTAAAAAGCTCAGTTTCGCACCAGATCAGGGAGAGTGGTGGGAACAGCAAGCACGGTGCAGGAGGATACATTGATTTGGCATACATTGATTTGGCATACATTGCTTTGGCATGCGCTCTCTCTTCCTGTCAGAACGCTGCTGCCCCTGAAAGGAGAACCAGGCAAATAGTAGTGGCACACCCCTGAATTCCTTTGCCATAGACCACCAATAATAGGGCTAAACTTGTGGTATAAACCTCCGCATCATCAGACAGTGGACATTGGGATATTGGGAGAACAGCCAGGGTGATGAGAATGTCTCACAGACCCTGCCCATTATGCTAATTATTATGTGGCATCACAGAGCCAAGGACCCCGCCCAAATATTTCAAAAGATAATAGGTGAAACTGTAAACCTTGATATCGCAGCTATTGCTTCTGCATTTAGGAAACAGTTTAGGACACTGCCAAATGTAGCCTCCCACAATGGTCTAACAATTACCTCTGTCATCTGTATCCCTTTAACTGAACTGTGACATTATTGAGAAAGTTGATACCATGACTTTTGCCTATGGAAGTTACTGCCTGAATTAATGAACTACCCTGGTTAATACAGAGCTGAGTTGTGTGTCGGATTTTTGGCCAACAGGGACATACACCTGTTGAATCATAAATGCTGTGACTATGACATAAATCCCTTAGATTACATGCGCTGTGACCATGACATCTATCTGTTGGATTACAAACAAGGATGACCCTATGTGTCAAAAGAGTGCCATATAGGCACTCCCCTAAAAGTATACCTGACACCTATACACAATCCACACTGCCAATATTGCCTATTCTGTACCCACACTGTTAAACACTGACCCTACCCTGCCCACACAGCCAACTCACTGCCAACACTGCTCACACTGCTTACACCTTCGTCATACACAGCGTATATACAACCCACACTGCCAATACATAGCCTACATTGGCCATACACTGCCTATATGCTGCCCATACTTCCCACACACTGCCAACACTGATCCTTACACTGCTTATACCCTTCCCACACACTTCCCACATTGCCTTTACACTGCCCATACTGCTTAAACATTTCTTATACACTACACATACATTGCCCACACTGGCCATACACCTATGCTTACACTGGCCATAAACTGATACCACACAGCCCACACTGTCTACATGCTGCCTCACACACTGCTATTACCATGCTTCCCACACTGCCTATACATTGTTTATATAATGCCTATGCACTGCTCCCCACACTGCCTATACACTGCTCATTCACTACCCACATTGCCCATACTCTGATCCTCATTATGTCTTTTACTGCCCACAATGCCTATGCATGGCTCATACTGCTCACACTGCCTATACACTACTATTACACTGCCCATACACTGTTGACCACACTGCCATACACTGATCCACACACTGCCCGTACATTGATCCCCACACTGTCCATTCACTGATCCCACACTGCCCATACACTGCCCACAAATCCCATACACTGATTCCCCACACTGCCCATACACTGCCCACAAATCCCATACACTGATTCCCCACACTGCCCATACACTGCCCACAAATCCCATACACTGATTCCCCACACTGCCCATACACTGCCCACAAATCCCATACACTGATTCCCCACACTGCCCATACACTGCCCACAAATCCCATACACTGATTCCACACACTGCCCATACACTGCCCACAAATCCCATACACTGATTCCACACACTGCCCATACACTGCCCACAAATCCCATACACTGATTCCACACACTGCCCATACACTGCCCACAAATCCCATACACTGATTCCACACACTGCCCATACACTGCCCACAAATCCCATACACTGATTCCCCACACTGCCCATACACTTCCCACACAATGCCTATACCCATGATGCATATGTATTGCCCAACCCACATGCTCAAACACTGCCAACACTGCCTATGTACTGCCCATACACTGTCTACACACTGTCCATACACTGTGCTCCACGCTGCCTATACACTGCTCCTTATAGTGTCTTTTCAATGACCACACTGTGCAAACTGAATATACATTACCCACAGACTGCCTATCTACTGCCCACACACTGCCTATCCACTGGCCACACACTGCCTATCTACTGCCCACACACTGCCTATCCACTGCCCACAGACTGCCTATCTACTGCCCACACACTGCCTATCCACTGCCCACACACTGCCTATCCACTGCCCACAGACTGCCTATCCACTGCCCACACACTGCCTATCTACTGCCCACACACTGCCTATACACTGCCCACAGACACTGGCTGCATTGCCTATATACAGATGTTTTTTAACTAAATAAATTGATGTAATGTTACTTACATTTGACTAAATTATTGCTTGAATAATTTATTTTGGGTGGATAGTGCTAATACTGGATGCTACTTGTTTGTGGCTGCTGGAGCCACATAATCTGGGATGGTGTTAATGTAGATTTGGTGGCACCGTATTGGGCATATTACACCCATCACTATAAATTGTTTTGAGATTGGTGGTGCAGAATCCTTTTTCTTTTGTTTGTTTAGTGCAAGATACAAAGCGCTACGGAAGATGATGGTGCTATATAAATAAACAATAATAATAATAGTATGTAATCAACAGAGAGAAATGGGAAGGAAAACTGCCCACAGAGACTATGACATTGATTCAATAAGAATTGAAAAAAATGATCATGGTAGTAAAATTTAAAACAATTCATAAGAATTTCAGTTACTGAATCACCAGCTAGGAAGACAATGAAAGTCAAAGGCACTTTTTACTACAATGTAAAAGGAGTAAAACCTTTTCCTACTTTTCTTAAGAATAAAAAGTGTGAGGGAAAGTCCAGCTCATGCTTCCTAAGCATATGAATAATTAAAGCGTTTAACATTATTATTAGAGACCACTACCCTCGAAATGTGTTGCGTCCTGGGGCACACTATCCCCTCGATTCAAAGAGCCAAAGTCAATTGATTTCGTATCGAGAATCGTAAGTTTGGGTGGGTGTTTGTCATTTTTTCTTGTTTTTTTGGCCATTTCGTATTCGCACGATCGTTCGCGCATAGACGTATATGAACATACGCATTTCGTACGAGAATCGTATAATTTGCGTTAGTTCGTGTGTTTTTCCCGTCCAAATCGTATTATTTGCGTCCGATCCTATTTTTTACGTCCTTCACATGGGCTTGCGCCCAATTCAGAGAGGTGATTGCTAATTGTTTTGAAGCCCATTAAAGAGCTGCTTTACGAAATGTTTGCCGGCAGCTATTTGGCCTCGGGAGTAGGATGGAGCGGAGCGAGTTTGTGGCACATCAAGGGCTTATGCTTTTTGGCATTGAGTTGATCGAGATGTCTGAGAGCAGATTGCCCCTGCGTCGTCGCATGAACATCGATAGCATGAATGATGTTGAGCTGTTCGAGCTGACCAGGCTTAATCGCGCTTCCCTCCATAAATTATATAGTGAGCTGCGGCCATGGTTAGCCCGCACCACAAGGAAGGGGCATGCAATTTCAGGTATGACCAAGATGCTTGGCTGCCTGCAATTTTTGGCGAACGGCTCATTCCAGAGGCTGGGTGCCCTCTCCGTGGGGATGTCACAGCCTACGCTGAGCCGCGCACTGTCTAAATTTTTGGAAGGCATGGCTGCCATAACTCAAAAATATATTTATTTTCCTGATGATATGGCAGCCAGAAACGCCATTAAGCTTGGGTTTTATAATGTGGCCGACATGCCCAACGTTATTGGTGCAATTGACTGCACACATGTGGCACTCGTACCTAGGGCAGCCGACGAGTATATATATAGGTATTGAGATTGGTTATTATGTTGCCCAACGTGTCATGTAACCTGTTTTCCTTTGCGGCAGCATATTTGTTTATCCCTCATTTGTGTAGCTGCTTTATCTCGGCTTTTCATTAGTCTTTCCCAATAGAGTGCAGACATGTTTTGTGGTTAATTTATTATTTTGGGTCAAATATCAATTACCCTTTTTGTATGTTTTTGCCTTAAGGAATCGTAAAATGGGACACTCCCTTAATGTCCAGGCCGTGGTTGGTCCGGATATGCGGTTTATGAGTGTCCTTGCCGGCTACCCCGGATCGTCCCACGACTCCTATATCCTCGGGCGATCTGGGTTGTTTCGGAGATTTGAGGCAGGTGAATTTTCGGGGGCATGGCTGCTTGGTAAGTGTGTCCTATTTGTGTGTTATTAAATGTGGCATTAATCTTGTATTTGTTGATATGTTTGTTTTTGAATTCTTTACATAAGCGTCCAACTGCCTTTTTCTTGGCTCATATATTAGGAACTTCCCAAAAAAATGCTTGCCTCGCTTTGGCCTTCAGAATGTTTTCCCTTTAGTTAGGATGTCTGTAAGTTCCTTGTGCCTAAATATATTGGTTTGGAGTTTATACCCAAGGATCTTTGACCTTTGGCTCCTTTTGTACTATTGGTCTTTAAATGTCAAAGTGGACTTAAACTGCATACATTGTAGTTTCCAGAGAAATGTGGATAGGCCCTCAGCAGCATCCTAATTGTAACATGTCTGAAAACTACAAATATATGTAAAATCCAAATACCCTTGGCCGTGCAGATGTTTGTTAATTAATTGGTATATAGAAGTGCCATTTTTATTTAGGTTATACCTTAGTGGAATTTTTTGGGGCCCTAATGTGCCCTGTTTTTTTTTGGGAACACTTTACCTTACATCATTATGATATCTGTGAAATTTTTGGTGTTGGTTGTGTTGCCTTTTTAATTTTGATTACATTTAATTCTCTGTTTAAGGTGATTCCGGGTACCCACTTCTACCCTGGCTCATGACGCCTGTGCTGCGGCCCCAGGATGCCTCTCAGGAAGCGTATAACCGTGCGCATCGCAAGACCCGGGCTGTTGTGGAGAGGGCCTTTGGTCTGCTGAAGACACGTTTTCGTTGCCTTGACCATACTGGGGGGGCCCTGCAATATGATCCCAAGAAAGTGATCGACATTATAATGGCATGTGCTGTTTTGCACAATTTTGCCATCATGGAACGTGTCCCACGTTATGTGGACAGCCTGCCCTCTTCAGCCGTCGAGGATGAAGTCGAGAATTTTGTGGGGCCCCCCAGTGAGTCTGGCCAATCTGTTCGAGCCAACCTGATCAGCCAGCATTTTACTTAACTTTTTTCCCTGTCTCACCATTCTGTGTGTCTGTGTTATCCTTTTTGTTACATATGTTGTTTTGCCGTAATGTGGCATTACCTCTAAGTAAAACATTTAGACCTTAATTGTTGCCTAATGTATTTCATGTAGTTTCCTTAGCTTTAGCTTTGCATTGTTACACCTCTTCAAACCCAAATTATCTGGTTTAGCCCAAGCTGTTTAAAATGTGTTCCCACTAAAAACGCCACAAGTATTGTAAGTGAAGTTTTTTTTTTACTTTGAAAAGGAAAAATTATAGTGCTTAACAGAAAACATTCCACATACATCTGTGGTTACAAATGGATAACATTACAAAAAAACATCGAGCACATCTACACCTGGAAGTGAGTGGCACAACCAAACAAGGACACCCAGTCCAAAGGCCAGCCTAGTCCAGTCATTAATATTGCCTGTGCCCAGGGATATTTGGGCATGGCCATAATGTCACACAAACATGTCTGCAAACAGGAGGAGCACCAACCAAATACATATGTAAAGCCATAAGTGGCCAGATACACTCCACATAGACCTATGGCATTGGCTAGTGGCCTTAAGCATTACTCTAAGGAGCTATATGGGAGCAAATACAAAACACAACCTGCCTGAGCAACACAAAATGGATTGTTTGAAACCTCAAAGGACAAGTAAATACAGTGGGGGTTAAGAGAAAAGATGTCCCACACACCCATGGCTTAATAGGGTGGCTGCCCATAATACCCAGGTGGAGGTCCAGGTGGAGGTCCATGTGAATGGGACCTAGCCTGGGCCATGGCAGCATTGTGAATTTGAAACTGCTCCACAATGTTTCTCTGCATATTGGTCATCTCAGCCATGGCTGACTGGATGCCATTACTTGCATTGGCCACGTTGCTGTTGAGGGTACGCAACTCCGCGAGGATGCCCTGTAGACTGGTATGGATGTTGACCATGTCGGCATGCCTTTGCTCACGCTCTGTAACGAGCTGGGCGTCATAAGAGTCCCTTTGTTGGGTCCATAATTGAAGCAGGGCACTCTGCCTCCCCTGGGAAATTGTGGGGCGGCGTAATGGCGTCCGCCGCACAATTACCCTGGCTCTTGGGCGTGCCCTGCCGCGTGGTGTCGTACCCTCAACAGCAACCGGCCTGCTTTGCAAATCCTCAGCAGCAGAGTGAACACTGGGGACTGTAGTGTCAGTCTCCCCATGTGCATGCACAATGGATGGAGATTCACTCTGCTGCTGAGGATTGGCCAGAGAAACATTATGGAGCAGTTCCAAATTGGGACCCAGGGGGAGTTCATCCGACGTGCCCTGCACGGAGACATCATCATCTTCCTCCATGTCCTGGATCTCTTCCATGAGTGTGCGGGTCTGTAGGGACATATAAAACAAAAAGTGTAAGTTGGCGTCCAAATTTTGGATTTCAACAGTTTAACACATTCTTAAGCACTTGGTAGTATTTATGCTACTAAATTAACTTACCGGAAATCTCTGATCTGGGCTCCTATGCTGTACGGACCTGGTAGGCATAACCAAACTGGGGGGTGAGTTTACCCTTGCTGAGGGATCATGCTGGGCTGAAGAAGAGAAAAACAAACCACGTAAACACACACATAACCTTTTTTTGGATAGGTAATCAAATATAGCTCTATTTGTAATATTATTCAACTCTAGAGCAATGGTGACCTTTGTTCAAACACACGCAAGTTTACATAGGTGCAATGGCTCTCAAAAACTGCTAACTGACCTCAGTTCTAAGTCAGGAAGTGTACCCAGTCAGCATACAACTTTCAACGCACATTTTGTGATTTAGCCTACCATTCGCTAGGTCCGTGGTACTCAAACAATTGTTGTAAAGGCCCATTTCAAGGTATGTGGTGAGAGGTGAATGTCTGGCCATGGTGCTGACGCAGGGGGTGTCTAGTTAAAAATAAATACACTGGTGGAGGGGCTGGAGATTTCAAAGTGCCAACTAATAAAGGCTGCTTGCCCTTGCTGGGCTGGATGGGCCAGAGCTGAGGGGACAGGGATTGGATGGCTAAAGGGGGGAGTTAACGTTTTGATGGTGATGGGATGGATGGAGCCAATCTGTTACAAATGTATGGGGCTTATGTGGGGGGGGGGGGGCATGGGGGGACTGTGGCAGATGGGCCAGAGCAGGGGCAGCGGGACACGATTGTGCCAAGAGAAATTTTTACAAAGTTACTGTGTACCTTGCAATGCCACTTCCTGTGCAGTACTTCATATTGCAATGCTATGTTTCAGGGAGCCAGCACATTGGGCAGGAGACCAACCACTACATCGCCGATCAAGGGGGCAGCTCTGAGCACGTCAACACAGAAGTAACTGAGTGCAGGGCTGTCTGGGCAGGGGTCCTTGAATGTGGTGCCAAGGTCCGCATTGGGACCCCGGGCCGCCAGTTGAGTCTCGCTGCTCTAGGTCAGATATGTTTGTGGGTGGCTAATTAAATTGTTAACTCAAACACAACTCACACAACCAAAAGGCAACCCATACATAATGATGTGTGTTTTGTGATTGATTCCAAATATATCACTTATCTTGCGAAACTTCATGACTTTAACAATCCAATTGGACATTTGATCTTTGCCATAATGGCTGTGGGCCTAAATGTGTGATTCCCAGGGACCAAAAGAGGACACAAACAGCCACAGTAGTGCGAGGCCAAGCAAGGCAAACCATAGGGGCATCCCGTTATCTTGTTACTAGTGAACTTTAGATTATTTAGCAAACAGGTAAACATGCAGATTTAAGAGTACTCACCGTGGGTACGGGTCGGTGAGTCTGTGTCCCTTAGACCAGCATGTCCACCAACCGCGACCAGATGGAGAAGTCCAAGCACAATCTCCTCAGCAGGGGTAAACTCCAATTTAGATGGAAAGCCACCTCCAGTTTTCATGCTGAAAAGAGAAAATCGTTTGGTACTCAGAAAAGGTGCATACAGTACATCCAAAACATTATATTTAGCGAAAACATTTATTTACCTGTAATTATGCCTTTTAATTTCTTTTTGCCGTACAGCATACTTCAGATCAGAGATTTTCTTCTGAATTTGGGACACATCTTTCCTCTCTTCCCCCGCTGCATTTACTTGTCGGAGGATGGTTTCAAACAATTCCATCTTGCGCTGCTTGGTGGTGTGTTTGGATTTGCTCCCATATAGCTCGTCATAGTATAATGTAAGGCCACTAGCCAATGCCATATTTTGGTCATGGGAGAATCTCCCACTCAACTGGCCGCGGCGCAATGTGCGGCCAGATGGTTGGCTTGGCTGCTCCTCCATGTGTGCAGACACATGTGGTGACATTATGGCCTGGGGCTGGGTAGGGGAATGGCCGGATTGGTGGCTTCCCAATGACTGGACTGGACTGGCCAAGGGACTGGGTGTTCTTGCGTGGCTGGCCACCGAACTTCCAGGTGTAGATGTGGTCATGGTTGCAATTCGGGGCCCTCTTGGGGGGCTAGGTTCCCGGCTGGTGCCAGGTCGGGGGCTCTGTTCCCGGCTGGTGCCAGGTCGGGGGCTTCTGGCCCTGGATGGGGTTCTTCGGGCCCTGTAGGGGCTTCTGGCCCTGGATGGGGTTCTTCGGGCCCTGTAGGGGCTTCTGGCCCTGGATGGGGTTCTTCGGGCCCTGTAGGGGCTTCTGGCCCTGGATTGGGTTCGGTGGGCCCTGTAGGGGCTTCTGGCCCTGGATGGGGTTCGGCGGGCCCTGTAGGGGCTTCTGGCCCTGGATGGGGTTCGGCGGGCCCTGTAGGGGCTTCTGGCCCTGGATTGGTTTCTGCGGCCTCTGGCTGGGCTTCGTGCCCTGGATTGGGTTCTGCGGCCTCTGGCTGGGCTTCGTGCCCTGGATGGGGTTCGGGCCCTGGATGGGGTTCGGGCCCTGGATTGGGTTCTGCGGCCTCTGGCTGGGCTTCGTGCCCTGGATGGGGTTCGGGCCCTGTAGGGGCTTCTGGCCCTGGATTGGTTTCTGCGGCCTCTGGCTGGGCTTCGTGCCCTGGATTGGGTTCTGCGGCCTCTGGCTGGGCTTCGTGCCCTGGATGGGGTTCGGGCCCTGGATGGGCTTCGTGCCCTGGATGGGGTTCGGGCCCTGGATGGGGTTCGGGCCCTGGATTGGGTTCTGCGGCCTCTGGCTGGGCTTCGTGCCCTGGATGGGGTTCGGGCCCTGGATGGGGTTCGGGCCCTGGATGGGGTTCTTCGGCCTCTGGCTGGGCTTCGGGCCCTGGATGGGGTTCGGGCCCTGGATGGGCTTCGGGCCCTGCTGCGGGGCATGGGTTGCCGAACTGCCCTACTTGAAGGCATGGCCGGTGTGGGCTCCCTTGTGCTGCCTCTTCTGGGGGCAGAGGTGGTGGGTGCTGCAGTTGCCAGCTTTTTGGCTGCAGGGGCACGGGGCTTGGGGCCCCTTTTTTTGGTACCTGAGGGTCCAGGGTCCCTTGGTGGGGCCGAGGTGGGAGTCTTGCCTCTCAGTTTTCGCCGACCTTGCTGGGACCTTGTTGTTGGGCCCTCCGCGGTCTTGCTTTGCTGGGGTCGCTTGCTCATAGCCTTTTTCGGTGCCATCGTACACAAATGCTCAAAGAGAATGAGCTTTGGGTGCAGGGACCTTTAAATAATGAGCCCAGCGTGTGACGCCTATGCGCACGACTACGCGCTCGTACGAACGTACGTTCGAGCGGAACCAGGAAACCGCTGGGGTTTCACTTATCTGCTGCCTTGAAGAAGCATAAAGATGGCGCCCACTATCTTCACCCGTCAACAGGAAGAGATCCTCATGCTGGTAAGTGGCTGCCTGTGCATTTTAATCTAATAGTCAATGATGGCCTAAATGTAAATGATGCGTTTGGAACTAGTTTGGGGTCTCTTAATGTTTAATCACTGGCTCCTCACACTTCATCCTCAAGGGCCGAGCCTGGCCACGTTTTCACCTGTCTATGCTGATGTCCTAATTCGGCCAATTGCTCCGGCTTAGCAACAGTTAATTAACCTGTGGAGTAGCGGGGCGAGCTGGCAAACCTGGCCTGTCTCGGACCTTGATGCGGATGTTTGAGGAACACTGTTTTCCTAAGCCATAAAAACACAACGGGAAGCCACACACGTGGTCCAAAAGCCTAAGCATTAGGCTACATCTTGGATGTTTAAACCATCCTAACATGCCATAGATGCAGGTGGGCTGATTCTTGATGTTGGCTATTATCTGTATGTACATGGTGTGTGATACATATAACATAAGACCAGACTGTCATTCACAGTCAACGTCCTCTTTAAGGCACTCCCCAAAAATGGCTGCCACTCGAAATGTGTGTGTTAATGACATTAAATTCTCAACTTGTGATGCAACACATATGGGTCTGTGTGTAAAAGTAAAAGCTCTGTGTCCATTATGTTTTTCAGATCATGCTTCAGCGCCGGTATGACTTCGCGCCCAATGTGTGCGAGAAAAGGGACATCGCCCGGGAGATCATCGCGGAAATCCACCGTGTGACCAGCACCACCTTCACTCACACCCAGATAATGCAGCATTGGTCGGACCTGAAACGTCTGCACATGCCCCGGGTGCGGAGGTTTTTTGGAATCCATTTCCCAAGTAAGTACAAAGCAATTGCATGGTATATGTTCCAAATGTATAAGTTATGCCTTTATTTATAATGACTTTTCTTTGGTAGTGTTGGAAATGGATTTCAGAATTCGCCGCACCCGGAGACGTACAGGCCGACCAGTGCTGCATGACTCTGCATGTGAGTGAAGGTGGTGGATCTCCCGGGCGACGGACCTACCCCTCCTCTGTGGCCTCCTCAGACCAGCCCCTGGACCTTACCACAGAGGAGGGGCCAAGCCGCGTGGGCGTGGAGTCATACCTGGCCACGCATGGGGAAGGCTCTGGTATGTCACTCTTCATGTATAGGCACAAAGATATACATGGCAGGCCAAAAACTAAGTTATCCTTTATTATGTATTTGTAGAAGCTTCTGGAGCGGGTGAGATAGTGGAGGAGGAGGCAGCAGAGATGCTTGAAGTCGATCCTGGCGAAGGTGAGTGATGTCAGCCAGACTGGGAGCCAGATATGTTGGGAATAGTGACTCTCTACAAGTACTAACCAAATGTCACATGTTTCTCCAGGGACTTCTTCACAGCAGAGCCAGGACCAAGGGCAGCCTGTTGGCCCAAACCAGCCATCTGTCGGCCACCAACTCCGTAAGTCTCCATGCCATTATTCATATTAATGTTTGGTTAGCTAATAACACACACATAACTAAAGGCGTAGCCAATGTGTAGTTCACACTTTCATATGGGCACTTCGTTAGCTTAAAGAGGACCCTAACTAGTATTAAGAACCAAAGAATTAGCCATCACACTGTACCTACAGATTAGAACCATGGAAAAACACCCTTCACCCATCTAATGCATGTTATTAGACTGAACCAAACCAATATTGGGGAATATGGAATGCGCAATATTTACAGGCAGCATGGGATACAGATTGAAAAAAGGAAGGTGCTGCCATGCATTGTGTGAGTGATGACCTTTCCCTCAACCCAGCTATGCTCGGGATTCCCAACGCACCACTGTAACCTACTCCCCTGTACTTTATCCAACTCTCCACTCCTCATTAAGTGTTATGCTTCATAGTCCAGATGGCGGCGCTGTAATCCCCAAAAAACCCTAAATAACTTTGAGGTGGTGCAGAATCATTTGTGAATAGTTATTGGTTTTCATTAAATAATGTGGAAGGTCCGGTTTAAGGAGTTTAAACACTTACCTGTGGGAAATGCATTAACTGTATCCCTTTGAAGAATGACATATGTCATGCATTTACATGTATTTGATTAACCCTAAATCTATTTCCAGCATACAAACCGGTCTGGGACTCCTATTTATGTTTCTTTCTCTATTGGTTACAGGGATGATCCCCCAAACCTTGGCGGGAAAAAAAAAAAGAATGAAGGAGTTGGTGGCCGAGCTGCTGGCCATACAGGCGACGTTGGGGCCAACAGATGAAGAAGAGGATGATGAATAGTGCCCTTGGTCCTGGCTCCTTTGTTTTACTTGTTTTTAAATATGTCAAAATTTTTAAAAGCCTTTTATGTATTTGTAAAAAAAACAAAAATTATGTTTGGTTAAAACAAAACAAAAAATGTTTTTTACTGTTGAAAAAAAAAAAAAAATTCTATGTGTTTTACTGTTTTAAAAAAAAAAAAACTTAGATGTGTTTTACCGAGACAAAATTAAAAAAAAAAAAATTTAAACAAAACAACCCCCCAAAAAAAAAGAGGTTTTAACAATTATTTAAAACCAAACCAAGCTAATAATGAAAATAAATTAGATTTTAAGCCTTCCTAAATGTGTCTTTTCTAATATGCACACACCCAAAAAATTACACAAACCAGAAACAACACGCTTAGAAACATATAGACATATGTAAATTATGTGATTTTCTTACGTTTTAGGGACCGAGAAAGGAAGTTGGATGCAGGCGCTAAGAGGTTTAGGTAAGTTTGAGGGACCGAGAAATGAAGTTGGATGCAAGCGCTAAGGGGTTTAGGTAAGTTTTAGGGACCGAGAAAGGAAGTTGGATGCAGGCGCTAAGAGGTTTAGGTAAGTTTGAGGGACCGAGAAATGAAGTTGGATGCAGCCGCTAAAGGGTTTAGGTAAGTTTGAGGGACCGAGAAATGAAGTTGGATGCAAGCGCTACGGGGTTTAGGTAAGTTTGAGGGACCGAGAAATGAAGTTGGATGCAAGCGCTACGGGGTTTAGGTAAGTTTGAGGGACCGAGAAATGAAGTTGGATGCAAGCGCTACGGGGTTTAGGTAAGTTTGAGGGACCGAGAAATGAAGTTGGATGCAGCCGCTAAGGGGTTTAGGTAAGTTTGAGGGACCGAGAAATGAAGTTGGATGCAGCCGCTAAAGGGTTTAGGTAAGTTTGAGGGACCGAGAAATGAAGTTGGATGCAAGCGCTAAGGGGTTTAGGTAAGTTTGAGGGAGCGAGAAAGGAAGTTGGATGCAAGCGCTAAAGGGTTTAGGTAAGTTTGAGGGACCGAGAAATGAAGTTGGATGCAGCCGCTAAGGGGTTTAGGTAAGTTTGAGGGACCGAGAAATGAAGTTGGATGCAGCCGCTACGGGGTTTAGGTAAGTTTGAGGGACCGAGAAATGAAGTTGGATGCAGCCGCTACGGGGTTTAGGTAAGTTTGAGGGACCGAGAAATGAAGTTGGATGCAAGCGCTAAGGGGTTTAGGTAAGTTTGAGGGACCGAGAAATGAAGTTGGATGCAAGCGCTACGGGGTTTAGGTAAGTTTCTGGTTGAGGGTGCGCATGCGCAAGATCTTATAAACATACGAACGCACGAATCTAAGAGGCCAAAAACCAATGAAAACCAGAGGCAAACGCAAGTAATTGGAAGAGGTGGACGATGGAAGCAGCCGAAAAAACAGGCTGCCGCCGCAACAGGTGAGCACATGAACGTGATTTTTACGATTGTCAACTGACTGAGGCAAGTTCGGGAGATATCATACGAACGGACGTATATTTTAGGATAGAAACGTATTTGCTTATTGAATCACTCGCAAGTTCATACGAACGCACGAGCGGACGTGAAAAATAGGATGATCGTGAGCCAAATCCAAGCTGTTACATGTTTCTTTGAATCAACCCATATTTTGTACCACCGATGCATGCTGCACTTTATCAGAGCGGATTAAATGTTACGTTTTATTAATGTATCTGCTTTAGAAGCACAAGCTGGACTTTCTCTCACATTGGGCCTAATTTATCAAGCACTATCTGCCAGAATACGCCACACTGGTGAAAATTAGAGTGGTGAAAAATATCATTTTCATTTTACTCTGGTTACATGTTACAGCATTGCAAGAAGCGCGTTTACTAAAATATTAGCATTGCAGCAACATGCAGCAAAAAATATAAATAATGTTTTGCACTAATATAACTAATATAACTATAGGCCACACACTGCCTATACATTTCTCCCCACACTACATGCTTCTTATACACTGCCTATACACAGTCTATACACTAGCCAAATACTGCCTATACAGTAGCCATACACAAAATAGACATTAATAATACACTAACCACATAATGCCTATACACTGCCCACAAACTGACTATACACTGCTTATGCATTGCCCACACACTGCCTATAAATGTGACATACGCTACCTATACACTCTCCATACACTGCTTATACACTATCCTATTGTGTATGTTTATACACTGCCCACAAACTTCCTATATACTGTCCATATACATATATATATATATATACACTGTCTATATACCGCACACACAGTGCCCATACATTGCCCACACACCTCTCCCCACACTGCCTGTGCACTGCTCCCTAAATTGCCATACACTGTCCATACACTGCTCCTCACACTGCCTATACACCGCCTATACACTGCCTATACACTGCCTATACACTGCCTATACACTGCCTATACACTGCCTATACACTGCCTATACACTGCCTATACACCGCTCGGACATCTGCTTAGTTATCCAAGCAGTCCCACGGTGCATAAAAGACTCCAGGGCTGGTCGCAGGCCTTCTCCTTGGGCATCCCAAAATAACCCAGGCATTTGGACTACTTTAATGTGGACCAAAACCTACTGAACTGGTAAAACAAATGTAACTCATGCTGAAACTCTCTTAGGGTGTAGAGCTGGAATTGGATATTGTCCAGGAACACTGTTTTTGCTGTACCTCTCCCTCATCAGGGTACAGCTCCCTGTAGCCCCAAAGATGCGCTATAAGGGATCAAATCCCTGGCCAGATTTCACGCATGAGGAAACTGGGCAGAGGTGCCTTAAGAACCCGAGGTGAGATCTATGCTGCTGTAAGATGGCAAATAATTGGTCACTGAAAAGGTGTTTAAAGTGGACCAAAACCCACACTTATCACAAGCATCTTATGAATAGCTAACCCTATGAAGAGTACCTGCTCTTTCTTTACTGCTCTTCGCTAATTCCACCTGCAGTGACCAAACTAAATGTGACCGTGCCCTGGTGCAAACTTTGAATGGGGCCCCATCATGGTTCATCCAGTAACCTTTTTCCTGTAGTTTCTTATTAAATTGGATATAACCAGACAACTAAAGACTGAAACAGCAAAAGTGCTTATTTTTTCTGTCCATGCTGCTGCTAGTGCACAAATCTAATAAACATGGTGAAGGAACAACAATGACGGGGCCCCCTGACCTCATGGGCCTGGTGCAATCACAACCTCTACACCCCCTTTAGTTACATCTCTGGCCTTCTGTTAGCCAGTGGCTTTGCCTCTTTGCTGTTGAGCTGCAGGTGATGACATTGCTGCACCAATGCAATGACCAATCTCCTGCCATCTCACATTGCAGCAGCAGAGATGCCATGACACAGGCCAGGGGCCTGAATGGCACCAACTCCCATGGCACACCTCAAGGGCTGCCGAAGAAAGTTGTGCAATGATGATGTAGGGAACAGAGGAAAGTAAAAATAATCAATGTTCCAAGCCAATTTGGTAAGTGAAAATATACATTTCCAGTTCTACATCCTAAGAGGAAAGTATCAGCAGGGGCTTTGCTTAAATTTGTTTTGCAACTTCAGTGAGTTTAGGTCTGCTTTAAAGTGGACCAAAAGTGGTGCCTGCAAATCTCCCCTTCTTTCCGATCCAACAGCCTTGGCCACCGCCTGCTATACATTTAGCAGGGCACATGCCCATGCCAGGCGTTTGTGAATGGCACGTGGGATGTGGCCACAGGCACATTCGGCTCAGCTCCTCTCCAGTAGTAGGCTTGGCCCTTAGCTGAGTCTTAGCCAATTCTGGTGAGCTGAGTGCTGATTGGATGAGAGCCCGGGCATGCACCATAGGACCTGATAAAGGCGAGTTTTATTGGGCAACCTATGGGGTTTCACACAGCGGACATCAAAAAGCTTCTTTCCTCTGCTAAGGCCACAAGACAATCAAAAAGGGGGGATTAAGACATGGTGAATAAAAGAGAAAAGGAAGATAGAAAGGTAAAATATAATTTGTCTTTGCAGACATAAAGAGAGCGTGTTAAAGCGGACCTTCACCCTGAATATTTTATGTTTCCCACACCCTGTACATACAGATTGCTCACATTAAAAATCACCCTACCTGCATCTACTGCATCTACTTTAAACATCCAAGATGGCGGCTCATGGAGCATCAGGCAGCCTGCAAACAGGAAGTGTCTTCTGACTGTGTTGCTCTGCATTCGGGGATTTCTGTCCTTTCCCTGACCCCAGCCCTGCTCTGTCTGTGCGAAGCACAGCTATAACCCGCCACCTTGCATTTTATCCCACTCTCCTCTCCTCAATATGGGTGATGCTTCTGAGTCAAGATCGCGGCGCCTGTATCCTAGAGTCCTGAACAGAGTTGCAGCCCCCGTGGGGGAAAGAATAAAAATTAAGTGACTAAAAACTTAAAATATATTAATTTTAGATGCTGGATAATAGTTTTCTAAGGGTTTGGGCTTTTCATTAAATCATGCTGAAGGTCCGGTTTAAATAAGAAAGCAAATAAGGAAGCAGATGAGAATGTAAAAAATAGACTCCTGTAAGATGAGAAGATAAGAAGATTAAGAAGAGAGAAAATAACTTAATAGGGACATTTTGGCTGGGCAGGGAAGAGAGAAAATAACTTAATAGGGACATTTTGGCTGGGCAGGGAAGAGAGAAAATAATAGGGACATTTTGGCTGGGCAGGGAAGAGAGAAAATAATAGGGACATTTTGGCTGGGCAGTGAAGAGAGAACATAACTTAATAGGGACATTTTGGCTGGGCAGGGAAGAGAGAACATAACTTAATAGGGACATTTTGGCTGGGCAGGGAAGAGAGAACATAACTTAATAGGGACATTTTGGCTGGGCAGGGAAGAGAGAAAATAACTTAATAGGGACATTTTGGCTGGGCAGGGAAGAGAGAAAATAACTTAATAGGGACATTTTGGCTGGGCAGGGAAGAGAGAACATAACTTAATAGGGACATTTTGGCTGGGCAGGGAAGAGAGAACATAACTTAATAGGGACATTTTGGCTGGGCAGGGAAGAGAGAACATAACTTAATAGGGACATTTTGGCTGGGCAGGGAAGAGAGAACATAACTTAATAGGGACATTTTGGCTGGGCAGGGAAGAGAGAAAATAACGTAATAGGGACATTTTGGCTGGGCAGGGAAGAGAGAAAATAATAGGGACATTTTGGCTGGGCAGTGAAGAGAGAAAATAATAGGGACATTTTGGCTGGGCAGGGAAGAGAGAACATAACTTAATAGGGACATTTTGGCTGGGCAGGGAAGAGAGAAAATAATAGGGACATTTTGGCTGGGCAGGGAAGAGAGAAAATAATAGGGACATTTTGGCTGGGCAGGGAAGAGAGAAAATAATAGGGACCTTTTGGCTGGGCAGTGATTAAGTGAAGGTTACTGAGAGAAGCCTATCCAGCTGGTTGCTAGGGGTTACCGCCCTTTGTAAGCCATAACGTCACTTATCTTCATTTTAATAAGTGATGTCAGCAAGCTGGCAGTAGGCAGCCCTATAAATCTGCTGTGACATCACGCTCCCCTACTACTTGGAACTGGAACCTTCAGCCTGTCACCAGGTTTTATGGCCAAGAGTGGATTTATGAAGAGATAACAGGCGGACATTTTGATTTTATAGGGAGGGCTCTCAGTGAGCCTTTGTGGTGACAGGCAGGGCCACTCAGGCCTGATTGTGGCCTCCATTGTGCCCCCTCCGGCCTCCTGACCTCTGAGGAGGAGAGTGTTGCTTCCTTGAATTGTTGTATTGTAGGATTGTATTTGACAATTAACAAACACACATGGCTGGAGAAATATGCCTAGTGCCTAATGGAGAGAAGAAAGAACCAAGGGTAAGCTAAAAGAAACAAAGGGAGTTGTGTCGCAAAGGAGAGTGAGGCTGTCAAAATAAACTAACAAACACAATGATAAAAGAGAGAAAAGGCAAAGAAAGAAAGGGAGGGAGAGTGGAGGGAGAAGGGGAGAGACAGAAGCAAGGGGGGGGGGTGAGAGAAGGAGGGAGATAGGAAAGCAAGGAAGGAAAGGGCAAAAGGGAGGAAAGAGAATGGGAGAGAAGGAAAAAGTAAGGAAATAAAGAAATAAGGGAGCAGGGGGGGGGGGGGGAGAGAAGGAATAAAGGGACAAGAAAGGGAGGGAAAAAGGAGAAGTTTAAGAGAAAGAGAAAAAGTGGGAAATGTGTAGGGAATGAAGGAAGATGGGAAAAAGAAAAGAAAGGTTGGAGGGGAGAGAAGCAAGCAAAGAATGATAGGTGGCGAGTGGGAGGAATGGTAGGAAGGATATAAGGATGGAGGGAGAGAAGGAAGAAGTGAGGATGAGAAGGAAGGAGGGAGGGAGGAAGAGGGAGAAGGAGGAATGGGAAATGGGGGGGGGGAGGAAGAGACAAAGTAAGGAAGAGAAAGGCAAAGGAAGGAGGGAATTAAAGAGGAATGGGGGTATTAAAATCGGACAAAGCAGATAAAGAGGGGGCAGAGGAGGGGAGGAAGTAAGGGGCGAGGAAGGGAGGGAAACAAAATAAGGTTAAGGAAAGAGAAAAAAGGTGGGCAATGTGAAAATCACAGACGGAGGTTTTTATTTGGTGAAAGCAGGAAGCGGTGACCGGAAGAAATAGATGAAAGGAGGAAGGGAAGAAAGATGGGAGGGAGGTGGTAGGAACCAACAAGGGAGGAGGAAGGGGAAAAAA